>ML793470.1:80131-138177 GCA_009831015.1 Picea engelmannii | reverse complement strand
CCCCATGAGGGTTTCCCAGGATAAATGATGTGTCTCTTGTGATTGTGTATTTCTCAGTGATCCTATCTATGTTATGGTTATCTAGTGAATTGAAAAGAAACCTAATAATAGCTTAAACCTTAACATGGTATCAGAGCTAAGCTAAAGAGAGCATCTTTCATAAGAAGAAGAAAAACGTCATTGTTGCCATACATGAAAATTATGGCTTTTTATTGAAGAAGGTTTTCATCCTCAACGTCATCTAGAAAAGTGAGCCATAGCCCAAGGAACTCTTTGGCACCTTCAGCGTACCATTTCAGTGGGTAGATCTCCCGGAAAGTGAAACCCTAGTTTTCACAAAGTACCAGAAGTACCAGAGTACCAGAAGTACCAGAAAACCAGAAGTACCAGAAAACCAGAAGCACCAGTCTAGAAATCCGCTAATCAAGTTTGAAGGGGTAAAATTTTGATTTTTAGAAATCTGACTGCACGAGCTTACTCGCCTCAGCTCAACACATCTATCCCTTAGATCGGAGTTTCAAAACTTGAAGTTTGAAAAATTAGGGTTTCCTCATAAAACCCTAAGTTGCAGTTGTAGTTGCAGTCTCAAAATCAGTTGCACTATCAATTGCAATTGCAGTATTAATTGAATTATCAGTCGTAGTACCAATTGCAGTCACCCTTGAAGTTGTTAAGAGTTGGTGATCATTACCGCTATTACCAGTTGGTGCCACTACTTGCAAATGCCATTAGAGGTATGTACTCACACATGTTTAAATGGTTAAGCTTTAAAGGGTTTTTGCAGGAGAAGGGATCTCTTGCCATAGATCTAGAAGGATCTCAAGATCCAACACATTCAGAGGAATAATGCAACTCAGGTTGGATTATTCTAATATGCATCTATTTGTTATGACATTATCTTGATCATTGTTGCATGTTGAAGCTATGACTACCATACTAACCTTTGGTCAAAATTGGAGTCAAGGTATTAGATAGATTAAAGTTGAGATCATAGAGTTTACCCTCTAACCCAACCTTCTATCAAGATAGCATATTGTCTTAGTACAAGAAGACAGGTTGAAGAAAGCAGTCGTCATCTTGAGTGAAGGAGACTTGGAAGAAAAGCAACACCCTCATTCTTGAGGACAAGGCTCTAGGTTCTAGGTTTGATTAATTAAGTTGATAAGATTCAAAGTTGCACTTGACAAGTTGATGACTACCCCTTTACAAGTAAACACTATAGTGAGATAGCAGTCTTTGGAAAGTATTATACTTGTTAGCATGTGAGCATATTGAGATAAATGCTTAATGTAATCATTTGCCTGATACAACTAACATCTCCTCTAGGAGAAACCTCTTGTGTTAGTTCCAAGTTGTCATGGAGGAATGTTTGATCACAATACTATACGAGTGTTGAGCTCATTTCATATTGTATTTCTTACTTTTGATCTTTGCTTCAGACAGGTCACAAGTGATAGCTCTAAAGGAGCCACTGTGATTATTATTCGTGCTATTGTTTTATCTACTATTATCAAAAGAGTATTATTCTTGCTTGTTGTTTTGTTGACCTTGTTTCAGGTCACAGGTGATAACCCTGAGGAAGCTATAGTGAAGGTTGTAGAAGGCAACATATTAGATGAGATATGAAGTAGACTATGTACATGACCATATGCACTCATGTACCAAATAAGATGAATAAGAAGCTATCTTTTGAGATTCAAAGTATCTCATATGAAGATTAATTGTAAGGAGCAGAAGGCTCCAAAGATGACCGAACAATAGATCAAGATCTCACAACAGAATTGTTCAAAGGTCAATGAAGCCACCTTGATGGGAAGTAGAACTCGTCTGAAGCTTGACTTAGTCTTTCATACTTAGACTTGGTACTCAACACCAAGTATACTCCGTAAGAGATGATGAAGTCTGAGAGTAAGCGTGATCTAAAAAAGGATTAGATGAAGAAACAACTTCAAGGACTAGAAGACATATGTCGTGAGAAGACTAGATCGTAACTTTAGAGACTCTTAGGAGATATGAAATCCCTTGGAAGATTCGCTTGTTTCAGTTACAAAGAAGGAAGATAGTCAGAAAGACTAGGATATGGATTCTTCCGTGAGACTAGAAGAGAAGTCACTATTGACTTCCAATATTGATCTATATAGATCAAACTTGTTGCAGATGTACGAAGCCTGATGTGTGTCCAGAGGATTCTCCCAGCAAAAGGGAGAAGACTATGCCAGGATACTTATTGAAGAAATAGTTCCAGTATTTATGAAGACAGCCAGAACAACCAAGATTCATATATAGTATGAGATGCAGTGGAAGCAATCCCCATATTTAAAATTGAGTGGCAATTGGTGCAGTACATTAGTTGAGTCATGGAAACATAACTATGATAAAAGATAACGTTACCTCCATGAAAGAAGAAGAGCTATCTTCAGTATCAGTTATTGAGCCACTCTTAGTTTCAGATGGAGTTGTTGCCATGATGGAGTAGAGGAGTTACTCCCAGATTTCAATAGTTACAGTGAGAATGGAGCAACCATTCTCAGCTTTAGAGCAGGTGCAGGTGCAGAGTCCCAGTTCCAGAAGGAACAATTGTAGAAAGAGGAGAGGACATACTCCCAATCAGTGAGACAGATAGTGCCTTGCAGAGAGCACGTAGAGCTAGTACATGATTGTGCATATTGAGTTGCAGCTAAGCAAGTGTACCAGATTGGTACAATGCAATGAGAAACTTTGACTTGAAGAGTGAAGATAGTAAGACTCGTGTCTGCCAGTTGAAGGAAGCTTTGTACGTGTTGAAGCAGGCTCCTAGAGTTTGGTATGGAAGAATTGATAGTTTCCTAACGAGCTTGGACTTTACTAAGAGTAAAGTTGGTTCTAACCTTTATCTCAAGGTTATAAAATGATGAGCCAATGATGTTACTACTATATGTAGATAATGTATTGTTGATAAGATGAAGAAAAGCTCATCATAGATTGCAGAAGAAGCTCGCTACAAAGTTTGATGGAAGACCTAAATGCATTATCTCTTAGGTCTTGAAGTTTGGCAGAGCACAGACAAGATCTTCCTTAACCAAGGGAAGTATGCAGTTAAAATGAAGAGGTTTGACATGTTGAAATGTAAATCCATGAACACACCCATGGAAACGGAGTTGAAGCTCCTGGTAGATACCTCATCAGAATTGGTTGATGCTACTATGTACAGACAAATTATTGGTTCAGTGATGTATCTGACAAATACCAGGCTAGATATCTGTTTTGCCTTGAGTCAGTATTTGGTAGAGCCCAAACGTGTTCACATTGTTACTGCAAAACATATGATGAGATACCTTAAGGGTACATTGGATTTTGGTCTCTATTATACTAGAGATCATGACTTCAGATTGAGTGGTTGCACCAATTCAGATTGAGCTGGAAGTGTTTCTGATAGAAAGAGCACTTCAAGATGTTATTTCAGTCTGAGGTCAGGCGTGATCTCATGGCAGAGTAGGAAGCAATTCAACATTGCTCCAAGCACGACAGAAGCAGAATACATTGTTGCATGTTCCGCCAGTTGTGAAGCCATATGACTTCAGATGTTGTTGACAGATCTATTTGATTTGGTGATGGAAGCCACCGTGATTCTATGTGATAACCAAGTTGTATAAAGATGATGGAGAACCATGCATTCCAAGATGAGTCGAAGCACATAGAGATTCGATATCACTTCATTCGTGATATGTTGCAGAGAGGAACCATAAAGCTCCAATATGTTAGCACAAATGAACAAGTTGTTGATGTGTTGACCAAGCCTCTATATCGTGTAAAGTTTGAGCACTTTCGAGATAAGCTTGGTGTAGTCTGTAAGGACCTCCCTCTAAAGGGGGAGTAACATTGTGATGCCAGCCTTGTGCTGATGATATGCTAGCTTAATTGTTGTGATGATGTGCCAACTTAATTGTTGTGATGATGTGTTAGCTTAATTGCTGTGACAATGTGCCAGCCTACTTGCTGTGATGATGTGCCAGCTTAATTGTTGTGATGATGTACCGGCCTAGTGCTGTGATGCCAGCTTAATTGTTGTGATGATGTGCCAACTTAATTGTTGTGATGATGTGCCAGTTTAATTGATGTGATGATGTGCAAACCTAGTGTTGTGATGCCAGCTTAATTGTTGTGATGATGTACCAGCCTAGTGTTGTGATGCCAACTTAATTGTTGTGATGATGTGCCAGCTTAATTGATGTGATGATGTGCCAACTTAATTGCTGTGATGCCAACCTTGTGCTGATGACATGCCAACCTCATGCTGTGATGATGTGCCAGCCTCGTGTTGTGATAATGTGTTGCCAACTTCGTGCTATGATGCCAACCTCGCGCTGAAGACTCTCAGCCCAGTGCTGATGTTGATGATGCTCCAGCCTTTGTGCTGTGTTGTTGTTGTTATTGATGATGATGATGCCACTTCAGCTTCTTGGTGAAGATGATGATGCCACTTCAGCTTCTTGCTGAAGAAGAAGATGATGATGATGATGCTATTTCATCTTTCATGCTAAAGATGATGATGATGTTCCTTTAGCCTCATGATAAAGAAGATGATGATATTACTTTAGCCTCACGCTAAAGATGATGATGATGTTACTTTAGCCTCACGCTGATGAGGATGATGATGCTACTCCAGCTTCATGCTGTGAACGATGATGATGAGAAAAACTTCCAATGATTTATAGATATGCTAGTCAGTGTTCCAAGATGTTGTTGATGATGCTGCCCTCTCTCTCGCCTGATACTGTTGTAGAATACCCTTCTTGTTAAGGGGGAGTGTTGAAATATTGTAACTGCAAAGAGTATTCTATTTATTATTGATGTTTTATTTATTAAATCAATCCCCTTTTGTGGATTGATCATGTCGGGCATTGTAAATGACCAAATCCCCTTTTACGGATTGGTCAAACCCTATTTGTAATAGACATAATAAGAAGTCGGCCCCTAGATTAATTTAAGGTGGTTCTAACCACCCAGAATGAGAAGTGGGCCCTGCCAGTGAAAATACACCTCAGTTCAACGCCTGCTAGATTGTATAAATAAGAGAGGTTAGTGTCTCATTTGTTCACTCACTCACTTGATCATCAGAGCGCAAGTTTGGAGTTGCAGTTGGAGATGAAGGAAGAGAGAGAGAGGTGCATACTTGGGACAAGACTTTCTGTATTGTTTGGTTTATTCTCTTGGCACTGTATTGGATATCTATATTAAGGAAGTTTTTGYTGGGTTTTCTCCCCCATGAGGGTTTCCCAGGATAAATGATGTGTCTCTTGTGATTGTGTATTTCTCAGTGATCCTATCTATGCTATGGTTATCTAGTGAATTGAAAAGAAACCTAATAATAGCTTAAACCTTAACAACCTTTGCACCACTAGGGCAATTGCTCATCTATTTCTTACTCCACATATGATTCTACACAACTTATTGCAAATTTTGCTCATCGGAGGCCACCTACGGGATTAACTACTTTACATAATTTGCCAAGGTTAGCTTACTATTGATTTCCATAACTAGGGATTGTTGTCATTGTTAAGTTACCATATCTTTCCATTTGCCCCTAAATTTTAATCCACCCAACACGTTGAATGGATCTTGTTTTGTTTTGTAACACTATATGTAGTGCATTTTTTGAGTCAATGAAAGGAATTGGTTATTACCTAATATGAGTTGTTTGACTCATGTCTTCCCTTCATCCTTCTAGTGGAATAATTAGATGGGGGCTCTAGCAATGGTAGGTTTGACTCCTTGGTCATTTTGATGTTAGTGCCTTTCTTTTTGGAGCTATAAGCGTGAATTCCACTCGACTCATAGGTGGAATCACCAAGCGATGCTTCTGGGCCCATTCTTTCTACCAGGTGGGTTTACTATTCAATTGTTTGTGCACTTGGGAAACCTTTGTCTTTAGGCACGAGGCTACCATGTGCCTATATTCAACGCAAACCTTGCAACATAACACTATTTGTTCATCGTCTATAAGTTGTGCCTAACTACTATCTTTACACTCTTATGAGATTTTGTCCAAGATACAATTGCTCAAATTTGCATATAAATGGAGGGAGTAAGCTAATCTTGTAGCAAATAAACCCCCTTTTCTACCACAGATTTGGTGAGAAAATGATATAAGTTTAAGGTGTGATTAAAGTTCCACCATGATCCAAGTTTCGTGCAAGAGGAAATGATGCCCTAGAGGTTTTGTCCAATTTGGATTTACCTAGAATATTGAAAATTCAAACATAATTCAAAAGCAATGAGAACTTGATGTATCGCTGGATTCCAGTAATTGGAGGGAAGTTTGCTACAAGATTATATGGCTCCAAGGTGGAGTTAGGTCCTAGTGGCAAAAGACTTATCATCTTTTTTGTAGGCTCAAGGTGATAAACTTGTCCAAAGTGTTCCAAATGGTCATAAGGGTCTTCTAATTCCAGTGTTCAAACAAAAGACTCCCCATTCTCACTCAAATCAGAACATGTTATAATGACTTTGTAAGTGGGTTGAAGCCCAATCGCCATGGCTCCATTATGACGCCAACTTTATCCATAAACCAAGAACTCTTAAGAAAAATCTATGATTTGACCTTCTTCGAAATCACATACTCGAATTCAAAACGAATAAGATATGTACACCTACATAAACTAAACCATTTAATCCCTATGCAAAGAGGATCCAACTCCTTTATAACACAAACATGGTTATATGAGATATATCATTTTTTTCACGTGAAAAAAACAGTTTCACTGGTTATATGGGGTATATCACATGTCTAGGGAGATCATGACCTTCAATTAAATTATAATTCCTAAAAAGCATTCGACCGGAACAATAGTAATAGCTGTACCCATGGTTATATGAGATATATCATTTTTTTCACGCGAAAAAAATAGTTTCACTGATTATATGTTATATGGGGTATATCATATGTCTAGGGAAATCATGACCTTCAATTAAATTATATTTATCAAAAATTCCCATCGCTCGGGGAATAAACAAATATAATATTTTTTTCCGGGAAAGGTTTGAGCGTTTTTGAGCGAGACAAGAAGAAACAAAATGGGCTTGCTATATGAATACCCTTATTTTTCATTATCGCAATTGGCGACATTAAATGCGAGAACTGGGACATCTGAACCCACGATCCTCACTCTCTATCTTGTACCGCGGTACTATATCTAGTGTTTTCTTCTCATATCTAACCGGTTTTCTTTCGTATTTTCTTCGCTCTGTGCCCCGGGTTTGTTGTTCCCCGAGGAGGTTAATGCAACAGAGGAGGAGGAGGAGCAGCAGTGGGGTTCTTTCTTCTTCGTCAGGCCTTTGATATTCTATGCCGTCGGGTATGCTCTGCGAATTCCTGTTTGCCTTCTTCTTCATATTTTTTTAAATGCTGGGTTGTATTTCAAATCCTGTTTAATGGTTCAGGGGTTTGCACGGGATGGAACCCGGGCCATCCTCTGGCCGATTTCGGCTCCTATAATGGCGAATAGATTAAAATTTAACCTAGGTTGTAATGCATGGAGGGGAAAATTAGGCGATTTAAATTTAACCTAGATCTTGTTACTGTGACTTAAAGATGATTTTTTATGTGACCCTAGATCATGGCTTCCGGACAAAACCAGAAAGGGAAAGAAAACCCTAGATCATGTTAATGGAATTGCAGAAATATTTGAATTCAGCTCACGTCCTGATGGCGGTAGTTTAAAATACGAGGACTTCATCTTAGACTGATTATGTTAGAGAGTGGTGGCCCCGGTACCCTATGAGGTTTCATGCTATTATATTTTTTGTTTCGTTTATTATGTTTTTTTTTGCTTCCCCCGCTTTGTGATATGCTTAAACTGAACGGATGCTCTGGCCTCGAGTGGGGTTTTGTGCATGCTGCCCTATTTCTGTTTTCCCTAGAAATTTCCAGGGGAAGTTTGTCTGGAGTTAATGGGTCATGGGCATCGCTTCAATGGATACAGTCGGTGTGGAGGCCCTTTCTCTAGGTCTCTAGTGGAAGCCCGTGTCACAGTTAAATTCTAATTTGAAAGCTGGTATGATTGGACCGTGGCATTGGACTGCAGTCCCTATTTTCCTAATGCTCTTAATTGTTTTGTAATGCTGTTAGTTTTGTTAATTCCTAGCTCTCTCCAGTTGAAGCCTGTGCCACAATGATATCCCCAGTAAAAGTGTGAATGATCAAACACATCTATCTCCCTCTCTCATAGTTATGTCGTGATCTATAGCTCTCCAGTCGAAGCCCATGCCACAATTATATCTCAACTTGAAAGTGTCTATGATCAAATGCAACTTTCTCTTTCTCTCTTTTAATTGTTTTGCATGTTCATTTTATTAATCTCCAGCTCTGAAGCATGTGCTGCGATTAAATTCTAACTCATGTATGTTTACACTGTGGCATTAGAGCGCAGTGACTAGCTTCCTAATGATTCTAATTGTTTTGTAATTCTGTCAGCTTCGTTAATCCCTAGCTCTCCAGTTGCTTGTGCCACAATGATATCCCCACTTGAATTGTGTACGGCTGAACACACTTTTTCTCTCAGTTTTGTTATGCTGTTAATATTCTAGCTCTCTAGTTGAAGCCCATGCTACAGTTATATCCCAACTTGAAAGTATATATGATCAAATGCAGCTCTCTCTACCTCTCTCTTAAACGTTTTCTTATGTTTGTTTTGTTAATCCCCAGATCGCCAGTTGAAGCCCATGCTACAATTATATCTCCATTTGAAATAGTGTATGGTTGAGCACAATTCTCTCTATTGTTTAGTTATGCTGTTAGTTTTGTTAACCCCTAGCTCTCCAGTTGAAAGCCTTTGTCACAATTATATCCCAACTTAAAGGTGTGTATGATTGAACACAGGTCTCTCTCTCTCTCTCTCAATTGTTTTGTTATGCTGCTAGTTTTGTTAATCTCCAGCTCTCCAGTTGAAGCTCATGCCACAATTATATTCCAAATTGATTGTTTGCATGATCAACTTGTGGCATTAGACTGAGTGTACCCCTCTTTATGATGCTATCAGGCATCTGATCACAGCTCTGTTTTTTTATTGGTTGTTATCATCTGTGTTATGCTGCTAGTTTAAGGGGAGAAGATACCGAATGATTAGCTTGTGGTCTTGTTGCTTCCCAAAGGACCTATAAGAGTGGCATCTTTGCACATATTATAGGTCCCTGGTTGGTGTAATTTTATTATTGTTTTGAGCTGGTAAGATTTTTAATACCCAAACATAAAACAACATTTATTTGGTGTCCATGTTCTCTTTGTGGCTTGGGGGGTTTGCTTCCCTTGTGTCTATAGCAAGGGCATGTGCATGGCCATGCTCCTAATCGTTCTCTCAAATAATGGTTTGTAGTGGCAATTTTTTAATTTGAAGGGAATCAAGGCATCTGAATTTCCCTCTTAATTGTTTGGAGTCTAAAAGCAAGTTGTGACAGTAATTTTTAGAATGGGGAAAGTGTTAGAACAGCTAGACGAGAGTCTATAACCCTAACCCAGGACTTGATAGTTGTTGATACTTGGAACTGGATTTTAGAACTCTGCTATTTTGCCTTTTATATAAATTTAAGCCATCTCAACTTTGTTCTGTTCATCTCTCGTTGTAAGGTTCCTTCATTTGTTCTTATCAAGCGTTCTTCATCCCTTTCCATTAAGTGTCCTTGTTGGACTGTTAGTTATATATAATACTCAACTTATCTATCTTGTCATTTATCAGCATTTACAAAGGTTAAACAACCAAAAGATCTGTCTGCTTTTTTATAATGCTACATTACTACTTAAACTATCTCAGAAAAGAATTGGATTGTTATTGGTTTAGAAAATACCAATTTTAACTGTTGGGCGTGATACTTGTTTGTTATTACCATAGTTTTAGGAAGCAAATATCATTTTTGCCTCAAGATTTCCTTTGATTACTTTTCAAATGGCTAAATAATTACCTGTGATAATATTTTTTTCATTCTCTTTTTTTCTTCTCAACATGTGAAGCTGTCAGGTCTTGGGTTTCTCTCCTTTTGTGCAATTTCATTATTTAAAAAATGCATATCTGACATTGTATATGACCTTTATACAGGGTTTCAACTTTCTTCTACAATCATATATGGCTGTGTAAATTTTTATTGTGTAGTTTTTAAATGCGCGTGGTGATTTTTTACATCTCTAGTTTTTCTGTCTGTATGGACTGTTGCACCAATCATAACATTGTGGCTTTTTATGGTTGACTGGTTCGATCGATTTATTATTCCTTTCTAGCAGATCATTTATGTACATCTATATAGCTTTGTAAATTGTTATATACAGATGCCGCTATGTTGGTTTTTGAATTGCTTCTACATTATCTCTATTCCATATTATGTTGAATTGAAAATCTGGATTCCTTTCACAACACTTGTAGTTATACATTTAATTAACCACTTTTATTACACATTTGCTTTTCCTAATGTGGTGCCCATCCTAATTAGTGCCCACTTTAATATGGTTTTGGGTGTTTACCAAAACTTTTACATGTTCACTAAATGGGAAAAGAAAAAATTGTCAAGAATTGCACACCCAGATATACTATCAATAACAGTCCAATGATGCGAAGCATCAGTGGTTTGAGTATTGATACTTTTTTGACGTTGTTTGAAGATTAGTAGAGGAAGATTATTTGATTTAGTTATAAGATCAGCTTACTAGCTGTCAATTTAAGTTGGAGTGCACACTTTTGTGCTTAATTTTGTTCTGGTTTTTGTTACGTTTTACCAATATATGATATCAGATGGTTCACAGAGAAATGTTTTTTAATTATTATGATATTTATATCACTGCTTATATGGAGCTGCAATTGATGGGTGCTGCTTGAGTTCACAATATTATCTGTTTGTTGCAGACTCTTTACTTGGAGGACTTGAACAGTCTTGGCAACTTGCTGAGCTGAAAAGTTGCTTCAGCCATGTTAACTGGAGAAAGGAGGTAACATTTAATTTGTATGCTTTCACCTTGTCTACATTCATTTCTCTCTGCAATAACTGTTGAGTTGGGACTGTTTGGTTTATTTGTGCTTACTCTTATCCTTAACACTTTACACATTAAATTAATATTTTTGAGTTGCTCTATTTTGTGTTTAATTGTTTTTTTGTAGAGTTCCCAATATCTTTGTCGATTTTCTGTTGTTTGTTCATGGGTTTAGGCTGCCCTGCCTGTTTTGCTTGCTCCTCTTTTACTGTTGTGTGCTTCTGTAAGTTCTAGTTGTTTACACTTTGTTTGTCGTGCTGTTGGCCACTTTGTCGACTGCCAGTTACTGTCTTGTAATTTAACCCTAGAGTACATTATTGAAAACAATGATAACTTGGTCTATTTGAAGAACATGGCTCAGTCATGAATATGCATAGAGTCGGAGAATTCTCTATAACATTGTACACAGTAATGCTGAAATGTGGAAGTTTAATAATCACTTTGTGATCTAACTTCTTTCTGGCACTACTCATTTTGCTCACATTTCACAAGGAAAATATATTTTGCAATTGCCATTAAGTGAGGACATAAATTAACTATAAGGATATTCAGGGGGTTTTAAAAAAATATTTTATAAGGTAATCCATTTAATCATCAATTAATCTACCCATACTTTGTGTATGTCAATTAAAACTTTTATTATGAAGCGATACTCAGTTTTCCCTATTTACAAACCATATATATTTATTTATTCCGAGTGTGTGCATGGTAAGAGTCAAGACCCCACACCCATGAGCCACAACAACTCATCAATTGTATTGTAAAAGCAATATAATTTTTTTTTTTCATGTTTAGTGCATTACCTTTCATTTCTATTTATATCTAGTCAATAGATGCAAGTGTTTTAACCTTTTCTAAAAATCTGAAACACTATTCTAGCTTTTTGATAAGCATCAAAGTAGTAGTCGTTTAAATGAGGAGTGAAATCCCTATTTACAAACCATATATATTTATTTATCCCAAGTGTGTCCATGGTAAGAGTCAAGACCCTACACCCACAAGTCACAACAACTCATCAATTATATTGTAAAAGCAATATAATTATTTTTTTCATGTTTAGTGCATTACCTTTCATTTCCATTTATATCTAGTCAATAGATGCAAGTGTTTTAACCTATTCTAAAGATCTTAAACACTATTCTAGCTTTTTGATAAGCATCAAAGTAGTAGTTGTTTAAATTTATGAATCATGCAGCTCCTTGATAGAGTAATTTAAACAACTCCTTAAATTTATGAATCATGCATGATGCAGCTCCTTGATTTCAATATTACTCTATCAAGGAGGTAAAACCAATTTTTCTTAAGCACACGTGGCTTATTTCAAAAGGGATCTTGTAGACAAGGAACAAAATAAATATAAGCAGCAATTGGCAATCTTTTAAGTTGGTGGCATTATACTATTCATATAATCCTTTGAATGCCATATATGATTGTAGGCATTGTGTGGGGCTTAGAACAATGTCAAAAGTTATAGGTTGCATAGTTTGAGTTAGATATGCTTTCTCTCTTAGAGATTGATTGACTATTCCATTTATCTCTAATTAGTTAGAGCAATGGTGATATCAAGATTGTGTAAATGTTGCTGCGCTTTTATAAGTTCAAAACATTCAGCAGTGAGTTGTATCAATGCTGTTTAATAAGTTGCATATGAAGAAATAAGATCATGTCCTGACTCCTTAAGCATACAATTGGGAGAAACTTTGGAGATCCATTCTAGCCCTAATGAGAGAGAGCATTTATGTTTCTTGTGCAATCATATTTCTTCTAGGTGCAAGTCAAAACTACCTGGATTCATTTGCCAACCTCCATTTTTTGAGTTATTGGGACAATGTGTTCTAACGTGTCAAGTACACAATCATTTATGGAGCTTGGGTTCACAATGATATCATCTTGATGTGAAAAATGATAACATATTTAGGAATTTATATATTATATTACATATGCAAAATTTGAATTTTTTTACACTTATAAGAACAATTGAATCACAAGTGAAATTCTAGTGTGATCTAGATGCCAAATATCATTATATAAAGCCACTGTATTATCATTAGAAACATACACAAAGAAAATATGCCAAATTTCTTCATCCAAACTTCAATTCGTAATGACATTACAGACTTAATGTTTCATATATGATAATTGATATCAATGTTTCATGATTCATAATCATAAAATGTCAAAATTTAAAAGAATGATCTTATATAGAAAGCTCCAAGGTCTATTAATTCTCATCATCGTTCTCTGCACCCAATACATTCTCCATTTAAACATTATCTAAGCTGGTTCCCAATTGATATAGAAACATTGCCAATACCTTGGCCAGAGAATGGCCAATAGAAACATGGTAACATGGTCACTGACAAAAGTAGCAAAAGCTCCCATAATTGATGTTGTTTCATTCTCATCCGGAGAAGGCATGTTGGAAGAAGATCCCAATGAGAGCCTAGCTGGAAAGAATTTCAATGCTTCCTGTTGTTGAAGTGTTGGCAACTTGTAAAAGAACTCAAATTACTAGCCTCTCTAATTTCAAAGCTTCAAAACCATAATAGGTCCATTATGAGATAGTATACCACCGGACTAGTGGATGGATCAGCCCTAGGTGGTCTCGAAGTCAGTTTCCCCCCTTCTAGGACACTACTCCCCATGTTTGGTTGAGTAGCTAGACCTCTTTTTGTAGTGTTTTCCCCATGAGCTTAGATACTAGGAGAGTTGGGTTTCCTTATTCTTGTGACCCCAAGGATCATGCAGCTAGGCCCCCTTAGCCCTACTCACTCCCTGGTGGATATCATCTGCCAGTGCATCGGCCCTTTCTCAATGATTGATGTCTCTGATGGGGTAGCTTGCCTCTCAGTCCCCTCACTTGTCCTTGGTAGCCAACTTGAACATGCCTTGACAACTCTTTTGTTCAACACTAATTTCCCTATGTGTACTCTTTTAGCCCCATTGACCTTTTTTTACCCCCAAATTTATACAAGTAACCCTCATTGTAGTACTTTGGGTTCAAGCATAGGCCAAAGCATGTGGATTGGTATTGCGTTTGTTCTATCTATTGCTAAGTATATCTCTTATGGTACCACCATAGAAAATAGGGCCCCTCTTTTAAAATGTTAAATTCTTTCTAACATACAATCTATAGCCTCCAAAATTTCTCCCAACATAGGCACATTTGTTTCCCAGAATTGCATTAAATTAACTCATGGCTACATTATGGAAAGAATGAACTCATTTTGACCCCAACCATGCCTCATAAGGAATGACGGTTCTGAATCTTGATGCACATTACTTTCTTAGTGTTGGGTTGCATCTGTGTTTGTAACTATTTTAATACCTTTCTTTTGACCCCTGGAATGTATTGGATCAGATTATGTATAAATTGTAAATGTACAGTTATAATGATGAGAGTCTAGCCACGTGAAGTTAAATAAATGACCCCATTTGTACATATGCTTGTATGGATTTCTAGTGCAGAGCTTAAGGCTTGCCACAATGGACTTAGGGCTATTTAAATATTAATGTTGGAATATAATATTTAATCGTCCAAGAATGCTATGGAGAGCATGAGATGGGCTATATGTTGTTTCCACCGAAGAAGATAAGATAAAATAATTTCATTAATGTCCAACAGGTGACCACAAGATTAGGTCAATGGGACAGTGAACTCAAATCTATGTAAATATTAATGCTGGAATATACTATATAATTGTTCAAGAATGCTGTTGAGAACATGAGAGAGGCCATGTTGTTTCCACTAGAGAGGAAGATAAGATAAGATAAGATAATTTTATTAATGTCCAACTGGTGACCACATGGTTAGGTCAATGGGGCTAAAAAGATATGTCGAGTGCGAGTTCAATGCTCAGTGAAGAGGAGAGGGGTTCCATGGGAAAGTAATCTTATATTGCCAAGTGTTAGCATAAGATCTCATCTCTTTTCTGTCATGGGCTTTAAATGAGCCCCCCCACCTCCATTGACTTTGAAAGCCAATCATTGAATGCATTTAGAGGTTGGGTGAGCTATGTCACAGGACACGGGGACACGGAAATACGAGTATCTGACACGGGCACGGTGAACCCCAGAAACAGGACACAGAGGACACATTATATATATATATCAAAATTTAAATTATGAATTACACATGCAAAAATGAAATAATTAAACTGTAAACATTTACATGATGATACAAATTCAATCATACAACTAGTACTAACTTAGTAACTACTAAGTTACTAGGTTACTAACATAAATGATGACATTGCCAACTCAACACCATTGTCCAAACCAATATCATCAGGAAACACATCCCACATCTTTGTCTTTCCCTTCAACTACTCTTCTCTCTGCCCAGTGCCTGCAAATAAGACAGAGATTGGTGTGCACATACACCACTAAGTCACTTGACACGACGACAAATGAAGTTCAACAAAAGAATTTATACTTGAGCGACAAAAGAGTTTAACAATCAATGCTACCCTCATCAAGGTACATAAAGGGCATGGTGCCCTTGATTAAATTCCAGTTCCATACCCTCTTACATGATAGAATCCAGTGAAAACATTGCAATCCTGCCAATCTTGAAATCCTGAAAACACTCTACTTTCTCCATATGAAGTCCAATGAGGTTGGAACCACTCTCAAACATCCTGAAACAATTAATGGTAATGTTAAAAGTTTAAGTAGAAGGATGAAAGTGAAAGATGAAAACATTATCTTTCACTTTCATCCTTTTACTTCAAGAATTTAATATTACCATTAATTACTAGGGTGGGTGAAATGGAGGGGGTGGGGACCTCTTTAAATAGAATTAGTAAGGCAAAATAACCCTTAGTTGCACATTGAAACACCTCACAGCTGCAAATTGCATGAGAAAAGATGAGCTGGGGTCCTTTTTTGAGCAGGACACGTGTCCTATTTTCTGGACACGCGTGTCCTGTGAACATGACATGTTCTAAACGCGTATCTGACATGTCCTACCGTTTCGTGTCCGACACGTAGGATACGTGACACGAGGGGGGGTTTGGACGTGTTAGGTGACTTAGTTGGTGAGGGAATTGACTCACGTAGTTGTTGAAGCATGGGCTGAGTACAATCATTATGGGGGAAACATAAGAGTACTTCATTCTCTTGCCAGAAGGAAAATTGATGATCTTTTCCACTCTCATTGTCATTAATTATCATGTTCATGCTTTACATTCCTTGTGCCATGTTCTCCATTTGACAACCACTAGAAATTGACCGAATCAGCAACTTGAAAGAGGAATTTGCAGGCCTTGGATGAGATATAGATGGCTATAGGTGAGCATAGAGGTTGGGCAAGTTAGGATGCTTTCACCTACTGGTTATTGCAGGTCATTGCCTCTTGAGAAACAAGTTTTGTTATTCTAATCTATTCCCAGAAAGCATTCAACAGATTGAACTCTTCCTGTTTACATCGAAGTGCACTGGAAGGGACAAATATCCTAGGTGGACTATTGAGTAGAGAGGGAAGATCTTCCTTCTGTTGTGTAGGGCAGTGGAAGAGAGTGCTATGCAGTTTGATGGTTGGATGAGATGCTTGGAGTGCCCTGGGGTGAACTGATTGGCTGAGCCAACCAATGATATTGGGTTGTGTCGAGTGAGCTAGTCGCATATAGTTTGGTTCCTATGCCCTGGTGGCCTCATAGCCAGGCTTTTGGGTGACATCTGCACTGGATGCCTATAGTCGGGTGGAAAATCGCTTGCATGCCGCTAGTTTTTTGGACTATCTTCTGTGAAAAGATAAGTTTTGTCTCTGTATGAATCTGAGATATGTTATTTTCTGCAATGGAAATATATGTATTTTGCATGCTCTGGGTAATCATGTTTAATTCTGATAATGGGAATTTATTTTCCATAAAATGTGTTAATCTACGCTGGTTTAATTTTGCTGCATTTTTATTGTTGCACCTATGCATGCATTTAGAACAAATATGGGTCCTTATGGAAGGCCATCTCTTTGGAGAAATGGTCTTTAATGGCCTGTTTAGTGGCTCTTCATCCCATGGCTGTGTTTGCATGGGAGGGGGTACTGCAACTTTCGACTGACCACCATGGACGACAAAGCAAACCTCATATCGCATAAGTGTCACAGCATTATATAGTGTGGAGCAAATTTGGTTTCTCCAACCATTAGAAGTTGCTTGGCATTGCATGTGCTTGTTCTATCCATGCAACTTCAATAACAGTAGCTTTGAATACAAGATTCAACTTATGAATCATACGTGGAGTCCAAAAATATGTAAATACCTGCCCTCATGGATTGCACTAGTTGCTTGCCATGACTGTGCATTGTCTTTGATGAGTTGCATGACATTTGAAGAGGCCATGATCTCAATTGCTTCTACAAGTCTCTCAACAATCCATTCTCGCTCTGCTTTGAATGCAAGATTCAACTTATGAATCATACATGGGGTCCAAAAATATGTTTATACCTTCCCTCAATGATGGCACTAGCTGCTTGGCATGACTATGCATTATCTTTGATGAGTTGCATGGCATTTGAAGTGGCTGTGATCTCAATTGCTTCCATAAGTCTCTCAACAATCCATTCTTGCTCTTCTCCTTGCCTGAAACATCAATTACTCTAAAGAAGCATGGCTTTGAAGGATACAAGAATATCTAATTTATCAATGATTTGTTGGCAGTATCAGGCAAATCATCTGACATAATCCTTTTTTGGTGGTGGTTATTTTTTCAAAGGTGTTTACTTTTTCAAAGTTTGGCCCCTTGTAACCTTTTGGAGCTTCATTCCCTGATCTAAGCATGTCTTGCCAATAGGGAGACTGAGCCACATTGAGGGGATTCCACATGCATATTTACAGTGGGCAACTCTACTGTCTATTTCTTCCCTCCCATCAATGTCACACATTTATGCCAAAGTTTCGGTATTCATCTTGTTCCAGGCTTCTTCAACTATTAAGTGAACTTAATGTATCTTTCTTGAGCTTTCTAGAGGAGGCCTGCAGGTGCTCCTTTTTTCCTTTGCTAATTGTGCCTTGTCATGTACCATTTGACATTTTTCCACATCGTTTGGAGTGCAAGCTTTACAAAACTCAATTATATTCCCAGGCAGCTGAAGAAAATTCTCTTCAACCCTGTATATGACCTTATATAATTACTCGTGCACTTGCTGCAATTCGACAAGCAACCCTAACATCTATTTCTTCCCTCCCACCAATGTCACACATTTATACAAATGTTTCGGTATTCATTTTGTTCCAGGCTTCTTCAACTATTAAGTGAAATTGATTTCTCTTTCTTGAAATTTTTAAAGGAGGCCTGCTGCTGCTCGTTTCTTCCTTTGCTAATTGTTCCTCATTATGTACTGTTTACATTTTGCCACACCATTTGGAGTGCATGCCTAACAAAACTCGATTATATTCCCAGGTAGCTGAAGAAAAAGCTCTTCAACCCTTGTATACAATCTTATAGAGTTACTCTTGCACTTGCTGCAATCCCACAAGCAGCTTCCACCTGTGTTTTTCTCCTTGCCCATTTGTGTGACATATTTACATGGAGGAGAATCAATGGGTTATTTCCCACAGGGATTTTATTCACCATCTCATCTCCCTCCACCACTTCCCCCAACATGAGTTCATGGCTAGAACCTCTCCGAGCTGCAATCCCACAAGCAGCTTCCACCTGTGTTTTTCTCCTTGCCCATTTGTGTGACATTTACATGGAGGAGAATCAATGGGTTATTTCCCACAGGGATTTTATTCACCATCTCATCTCCCTCCACCACTTCCCCCAACATGATTTCATGGCCAGAACCTCTCCGAGCTGGTGAAAGTGAAGCCATTGAAAGAATATAGGAGAATAAATAGTGAAATAGAGGAGAAAATGAGGGGTTTTGGGTTCTGTTTCTCCTGCAATAAACACTCTCCCTCACCAACAACTAATAACCTATTCTACAGCTACTTGCAATACAAAAGGAGTACTCAAATTTGCAAAGTGTGCTCTCTGTACAGCTGTTCTTCTCTCAAAACCTTCTCTTCTCCAAGCATGAAAGTAAAAAACAAGGCTCTTTGCTTGGTTCCAAATCCTTTGTAGATGTTTGAAAAATATAAGGGTCAGGCCTCCCCTAGCAGCGTCAAGCAACCTTTTGGAATTCAAACATTTATTTGTGAAATCCAATCTGTCATATGCTTATCATACTTTTAACGAATTCTTCATGTGGAGGACGAAGGACAAGGCTTTTCCATTATATATTCATCACCTTATGCTGAGTTTTGTTCAGACAAATTTGGAATTAGTTTTTTCGACAAAAAACATAGTAATGATTTTTCCATTTATTTCAGTAATTATATTTCTGAAGGAAGCCACATTGTCCTGTAATTCAAATGGTCACATTTTTAATAACAAATTTATGTAATCTGCAATCACTCATTTACATGATTCTTAACACGATGAACATGTTAAACAAAGATATTGATCAATCATGTTTTGTGTAAGTTGTTTTTAGTTAACTGATTTCATTGCTGTAGAAGATGAACTATCCCATACAATCAATTATACCAAAAATGGATGTTACGACTATAAAGTCATAATGTTTGTGATTTGAAAAGATTAAAGTTGATAATGAAACAAATAGTGTATCAAGACTAGTCAATTATAAGTTGTACAATTTGAAGAGATCAGCAAAGGTGAAATATTGATGTGTCCTATCTAAAGCAATCCATTTTTTAGTTTAGCATTAAGTTTAGTAGTAGCCAAATCGAATCATCAATACAAACAAGTATTAATGTATTTTTAATCATGCAATTATTTGTAACTGCTGAAGAAGACATGGATGGATTTTCTACTTTACGAAAATGGAAGCTGATAGATTTAATGTTTTTAGAGGTAGCTTGATATGATCACAAAAGAAAAGTGTACATCTCATCATAGCCAAATATAAAAAATAGTTTTGAGACTATATATGGAGCAAATTTGATGAGTGTTCTATCATCTATGTACTGTTTATGTGATCAAATCAGTGTTATCAGAATTCAACTTGCTTGTACTGTTTATGTGATCAAATCAGTGTTATCAGAATTGAACTGGTTTTGCCAAAACCGGCTGGTTTGAATGGCTT
This sequence comes from Picea engelmannii, assembly GCA_009831015.1. NCBI lineage: Eukaryota > Viridiplantae > Streptophyta > Pinopsida > Pinales > Pinaceae > Picea > Picea engelmannii. Next base: position 118,096 of record ML793470.1, on the reverse strand, counting down.
ACCGAGGTTGCCAGTTCAAATCAAGGGTCTAAACCGGAAATGTTTGGTTTCGTACTGAACTGGCCGGTTTTGTATGGAACCGGCTGGTTTTTTATGGAACTGTCCGGTTCCATACTAATCTGTACGTCATCATGTGGGATGACAAAATTACCCTTGAAATTAAAATCAAAATAAAAAAAGAATAACCCTAGTAATTAATGGTAAAAATTGACATTCGCCTTTATCTTTCCTTTGTTATACTTCTATTTAAATTTGTAACATTACCATTAACTGTTTCAGGATGTTTGAGAGTGGTTCCAACCTCATTGAAATTCTTATGGAGAAAGTAGAATTTTAGATCCTATACAGAACTCAGAGGACTTAACAGTTTTCGGGATTTCAGGATTGGCAGAATTGCAATGTTTCCACTGGATTCTATCATGTATGAGGGTATGGAATTGGCATTTAACCAAGAGCACCAAGCCCTATGTGTACCTCAATGTTGGTGGTGCCGATTGTTGAACTCCTCTGTCACAACCCTAGTAAAAATGTACCCCTCACTCAAGCAAAATCACTGATTAGGCATGCCAAGCTTTTTCTACCTTATTTTAACTCTTGGATTAGGGAGTTTCATCAAAATTGGAGGGTGTTTCCTGATGCCCCCAGAGGATCAAGATTCAAAGTAGAGGCAAAGGCCAATATAGGAGGGGGTGAAGGGTGATACCGACAATGAGGATGTGTGCCAATATAGGCAATGATTTTGATGATGTGTAGTGATTTGTTGTAGCAAGATGTTTTTTGGATTCTAGAGGCCATTTAGAGCTACTTTGTTTATGTATTTTGGTTCAAATATGGATTGCACTTGGTGCTATTTTGGTTATATGCACCCTCATTTGCTGTACAGATGAGAAAACTTGGCATATTTGTGTCTAATGGTTTGGATTCACATGGATGTACATGAATATATATATTTATATATATCAAAATTTGAATATTTCAAGTATTTTTTGGTCCAGTTTCCAGTTTCCAGTTTTAGGTGTCCACCAGTTCTGATAACATTGGATCAAAGAAGTTAAGCTATATAATACATATGGAGAATTGTTCATAAATTACCGGAGTTAATATGAAATGTGAGACGTTAGATAATTGGTTGCAACTCTTATAGCTTAACTCTAACCACGACAATGTTAAAACTTAAAACTGATAAAAAAAGGAAAATTGTTCTTTGGTATAATTCATTGAAATTAATATTGTAGAGTTCATTCAAACCGACTTCCAGAAAGGTACACTGGTTAAAGATTATATTTGTAATGAATACTAGTTAGTCATGTAGATTCCCTGGAGACATTCTATTTCTGATTCAAATGTGATTGAGCTCCTTGATCTATTGAAACATTCCAACCTCAAGAAAATTGAAGCAGAATGCCTTCCCTTTTCTTTTAGCATACTAACAGGACTCATGAGAGTATGGTGAGTACTCTACATGTCAACTTGCTTGCAGGCTTGGTGAATCTTTTTGCATGTGATACATATATCTTTATAATTTTATCCAATTCTGAGTTTTGCAAACAAATAGGTGAAATATGAAAGAAAGTTTTGTAATGTATACTCCAGAAGGCATGCATTTTCCTTATCTCTTGTTTGGTATATTCCGATTCAATGCAATTGAGCTCCTGGATCTATTGAATCATTCCAACCTCGAGAAAATTGAAGCAGAATGCTTATCCTTTAGAATTGTGTAATTGTAAGTTGAAAATGATTTTAGAAACCTTGGTAATAATGCATTGCTCTAGCATAGAAGCAGGACTCACGAGAGTATAGCCTGTACTTAACATATCTACTTGCATGTGATACATGTATCTTTATAATTAATCCAATGCTGATTATTGCTAACAAATAGGTGTAATATATACGAAAGTTTTGTAATGTATACTCCTGAAGGCATACATTTTTCTTAGTCCTCTCTCTTGTTTTGGTACATGCATTTTTCTTTGCTCTGGAATTATTTTTTATTTTAAGTAATTTTCTGCAATGCTTTGGTACAGGGGGGTCTCCACCCGCAGAGGTGGGATGACTGTGTTGGGAAAAGTTGCAGTCCCAAAACCGGTGAATCTACCAAGTCAGAGGTATTGTTTTTATATTATAGATATTGATATCTTTGTGTAATATTTTGACATTTTTAGTTGTTAGTTGAAATTGGATTTTATCTTCTTTTCCTGTTGCATCTTCCATGACTGGCACAGGGCTGGTTAAAAAAATATCTCTTACCATCTTAATATTATTTGGTTTTATACAGGTTGGAAAACCGTGGACTAGACCCCAATGTGGAGATTGTTCCGAAGTGAGAATGAAAACTCAACTACTTGATTGTTATTTTATATTTGCTATTTCATGAATTGCTGTTTATTTAAGTCATATTCTTTTGAATTGTGTCAAAAATTGTTTTCTTATTTGCATCTGGGTCCCTTCCTCACCCTCGGACATCACAGATACAGCTGGTTTTGACATCTTCTCTCTCTCTCTCTCTCTGAGAACTGAGATCTCTGGTTGCTAGCATTCTTATCGTATCATTGTACTTACAATATCTTATATCCTTCTCCTAGACTGATAGTTTATAGCTCTTCGCTAGGCACTTAATTCTTTGTCATTTTGCTTTCAGTATCGACCTAGGAGTTACTTTTGTACTCCCACATTGTGTTCCCACTTCTACCTTTTAGTCCCGTTGATCTACTTCTGTGGTCATTTGTTGGACATCAATGAAATTGTCGTATCTAATCTTATCTTTGAAGTTTTCTTGTGGCATATACTTTCCCTTTTTCAATACATTGTAGAACTTTGGGCTAGAACACAATCTGGAGATTGTTCCTAAGCAAGAAAAATAATTCAAATAACATTCTGATTATTGTTCTATATTTGGTATTTAATGAACTGCTGTTTTTTAGTTCATATTCTTACTCCTGATTGCTGTTTTTTAGTTCATATTTTTAGTTCATCATGTCTTTCTCAATATCCTTTCATTGAAAAATATAAATAACAAGAGACAGATTGACATTTATGATTTATCACGTGTCTTTATTTCTCTGTAGCTATGCCTTGTCTTATATTGGACGTGGGGGTACATTCTAAATCTTCTTTCAAATTTTGATGTAACACATTTTAATGCTTTGATATTGTCCTTTTATCGCAGTGTTGCAGTTTTCCATTAATCAGCAATTTATCAGTGGGGTCATAAATTTGTGATATTGGAATATTTGGGAAATATTGTGAAACTTAAAAATACAAAATATATTTAATTTTTTTCATATATATATATGTACATACTATAATTTTGATGTAATTTTGTATTGTCCACTTAGTGGAATCTTGACTGGACAGCCATCAACAGTCTAATGTATCATTTGAAATCTAATACATATTATATATCATCATTTCATATTTATGCAGAAATGTGATTATTTGATATTATTCAGTGTATTGAATTTTTCATAGTGTATGTAATATTATTCAGTGTATGTAATATTATTCATAGTGTATTGAATAATATCAAATAATCACATTGCTGCATAAATATGAAATGATGACATATAATATGTATTAGATTTCAAATGATACATCACACACTGTCGATGGCTGTCCAGTCAAGATTCCAATAAGTGGACAATACAAAATTACATCAAAATTATAGTAAATGTATCTCTTGATTGATCTAGAATGATCAATTTACTATCAATTCCCTCCACCCCTTTTATGGACAAAGGTAAAGGGTTGTCCTCTAGAATAGGAAGTTCCTATGGCTGGAGTCAAATGTCTACTGATTAGTGTGTCAGTCTGTGTAGGTGAGTGTCTATGCCTATACACGTTCGAAATCATAAAGGGGGAAGTTACACACTATTGAATATGGTTCTACTGTAATCTGAATTCTGCAATCTCCCTTGAATAACCTGTCTTACTGCAAAGAAGTCTGGGCTGAGCCAAATGGCCAGGCCTCCAGCTTTTCTAATGAAATTGTTGAGATCACAAGGTACTGGATCTATGGCAAAATCTTCCATAAACTCTAATCCAGTACAGCAGAAAAATAAAACAGCACTTCAATAAAGATCAAATTGAGATGAACCGATACCATTTGCTTGAACGTGAAATTCAACACCCAAGAAAAAAGATCGTGTCCAAAAAGTACTCAATAGACAAGCAATATGGGTAAGATTTCCCTTGAGACTTTTATCCAATAACAATTTGAGTGATTGATTTACAAATGAGGAGGATGGTGTATTTATTGCTAAACCTACATTATGATTTAGGGTGCTAGCCCCAACAGTACATCATCATAATATCCACCCTTAATGCTGATATGGGGGTTAACCTTAACGTTGATATGGGGGTTATCAAAATCCCTATTGCCTGTGGACAAAACCTTCATGAACTTCATTGGGATTAAATTATAAATTGTGCTACAAAGAGTCTTCAGCAGAGCAAATTGGTATTTGTTAGGAAGAGCAGGGTTGTTGAAATAAGGGAAAGTTTCATCATTGATTTGAACATCACCAAATGGAGAAGCATTGATAGGTTGCACATTCAGGGTGGTAGTAACATCATTTGAAGATGGAGCATAGGAAGTTACATCAAGGAGGGAGAGGGGATTGAATGAAGAAGTGGTTACAGCAGAGTGTACCATAACTGTCGATGAAGTACTCAGAGGAGTACTTGGGGGACTGAATGAAGAAGTGGTCACAATAGAGTTCCATAATTGTAGATGAAGTACTCGGAGGAGTACATATAGGTGGACCAGCATCAGATGGAGATGTGGAAAGGTCTAGTACAAATAGTTGGGAATTAAGGGTCATGATCCATGGATATATGTTAAGAACCATCATTGGAATTTGGAATCATCACTAGCAAGAATTGACAGAAAAGGTCTAGACTGACCATGAGAAAAAGGTTCATCAAAGATAACATCAGTGATGTTTAGTCACTCGATGAGAAGTGGGGTCATAGAGATGATATAGTGAAAAGTCTCTCTGTAGCTAACCATAGTCCTGCAAGGAATATAATGGACAAGTGATATATCTCACTTTTGATGAGGCTGGTGGACTCAGGCACCTTATCCAAAGATATGGAAGTGTGATATTGAGGGTTCCTGCCCATGCAATTGCTGGTTATGAGTAATATTGGTGATTGCACATATAGGTGAGCGTTTGGTAATGTGTGCTGCACAAACAACGACCTCCCAATTTAAGGGACTATTTCCAAAATTCTATGAATGCCCAACTCGTGCACCCAACCATTCCGTTTTCTCAGGAGTATAGGGAATAGTATTCTACATCCTTGGATTTAATGGTGTAGACTTATAGAAACTGAGAATGTGATAAAAAAAGGAAGTGCTATAGCTTACTTTCATCATTTGCATTGGCCACCGTTGCAATAAGTTTATTCAAGGCTTGGTTTGAAGAAGAATTTCCCAACTTGTACATTATTTGGATTAAGCACAATATCTAGAAGCTACAACTTTGAACTTGTCATTTATGTCTTTAACTACACATTTGTTCGACCAAATTTCCAACTTTTTGGTGTACGATGCAATAAAATATATATTAGATTTGGTCCTGCTTAAGGAATGTGGAAAACATCCCCATACTTACCATTATTAATAACAACAGTACCAGATTAACAACAATACGAGGACCAAAAACTGGGAGGGTTGGGTCATCACTGATAGTTACCTGCTCACCTTTATGCTGATCATTGTAGTCGGAGAGAAGGTAGTTTACACAATTTCCTCAAGGTGACTTGATGTTGGATAAGGTTAGTAAACACATCTTCTAAAGTAGGTGAGGCATGTGTCTTGAGAAAAAGAGAACGCTATAGAAGATAATAGCAAAATTATTGAATGCAAGATAAAGTTTATTAAGGACAGTACTGATATATTCTAAATCTTGTTTACCTTGGCCACTGGATGTAATGATGTTAGACTTCGGGTTCTTGAACCAATATTCTCAACGGTAGGGAAATCTGCCATTTTGAGGTTGAAGAGCTCTGGTTTCAAGTTGATTAACTTGCGTAGTGTTCACCATGCCAAATAAATTGTAGAAAGCATCCTGAATCTGCTTTGCACTTTTGTAACCTTTCGTGAGATGAACAATGTCTGGCTCCACATCAGGAGTGATCAACCGTAGGTTCTCATCCGTCTTCAAACAAATCATAATTGTTATCATCCTTCCCCAAATACATCCTACCGTTTGATCAGCCAACATATAGTAGCTGGCCCCATTAAGATGGGGAAACGACCATTTGCCATCCATAACAGAAGTGCTGCCCTAAAAGATGCAAAAGATTGGCTGCAAGAAGAAGAAAGGAGTGGGCTGCCCAAGGGACGGCACAAATCTGCAAAATAACAACTTCAATCTGCTGAAAAAGACCAACAGCCAAAGATGGAGGGCACTGGTGGAGAAGGGGGTAAAAATAACCTAAAAAACAGTTTGTTAACCAAAAGGGAGCGCTGAAATAATCCTAAAACAGCTCCGTAGACCGCCGTTTCAGACCTGAAACAGCCTTGAAACAATGCTGGATAGAGAAAGAAGAGTCTAGACTCCAGAGTAGCTCCTATACCATGTTGAGATCACAACAGAGATGAACCCCAATAAACCCCAATTCTATACAGCAGAAAATAAAACAGCACTTCAATAATGATCACAACAGAGATGAACCCATACCATGTGCATGAAAGAGATATCCAACACCAAAGGAAGAAGATTGCTGTCCAAACACAAGTGTTTAATAGAAGAGTGCTATAGGTAAGATTTCCCTCAGGCCTTTTATCAACTAACAACATGAATGATTGATTTACAATGAGGAGGAAGGCGTCGGCATGTGGCCTCCAGTGAAGAGTAGCCACATAATCTCATCAGGAACCCTTATAGATACATTGTGCATATTTCCAAATCAAGGGCGTCACCTTTTTCAATTACTCCACCGAGGCTTTTGATTCTTGAGTGAAGATTAGGTCAGGTTTCACTAACTCAATTTGCCCACAGATGTTCGAAATCATAAATGGGGTGAGTTGCACAGTTTTGAATACAGTTCTACTGTAATCCTCTCCCTGGAATAACCTGTCTTACTGCAAAGCAGTCTGGGTTGAGCAAGATGGACAGGCCTCCAGAATTTCCAATGTAACTCATAGGTACATTCTGCATATCTGCAAAACAAAGGTTTGTCAAATATTCCACTGAGGCTTTTTATTCTTGAGGGAAGATTAGGTCAGGTTTCACTAACTCGATACTGAATACTCCTTTTCAGAGATCGCTTCTTTGAATATGGGGCAATACCAGGGATGTTCCAGGAAAGGTTTTTTATGGTGAACAGAGACAGCGGCTCCTATTGATAGGAGCCCAAAAGAAGTTTCCTGAGTGCATCTCAGGAAACCTTCTGCCCCCCAGTTAAAATTTTGGAGTCGTGAGGGGCCTTTGCAGATATCTTGAAGTTGTTTCTGGGATTCATTTGCCACATTTGACTGGGTCTCCTTCAGTGTTTCAGCTCTTTCCACCAGGAATTCTGGTTGCTCCAACACCCAGCTTAGCTGATTTAGATATGGTGCTGAAACACTGATGAGGGAGTTTTATGGTTAGGGTTTTTTGAATAGGAAGATGGTTCTTTAAGCAATTCCTATTATTGTATAATAATAATAAATCAAACTGATAACTTACTAAGTTTATATATTTTTGCAAAGTGGATTATTAAATAAAATTCTCGAGATAATAATATTTCCAAATTTTCACAAATCTAAAAAATGTTTTTAGCTTTTCTGTTTCTAACTCTACATATACATTCATGGTACTTTTTATTTCCCTGTTTCCTAAAATTTTGAAATTGTTGTTTCTGAAACTTGTACCAGTTTCCGAAACCATATCCATTTCCTTGTTTCAGGTAACTTGAGTTTGCTACTGTCTTATTTTGTGCGTTACAGATATCAGCTGAGTCTCTTGTGTGCTTTTTGGCAAGGGTGCGATGTGTTGTTTTCTTCATGGAATGAGATGATGGATATGTTTCATTCCATAACAAACTGTGCTATAACAAACTGTTCTAATATATTTATATGAGCATACTTTGGTCTCCTGTTGACTCTAATATTGAAGGTATTTATTACCGTAAGAGTGCTTCTAAGGTGCACTGATATCTGTTATAAGCCAAAAGCAGGGGTGCTTGTGCCCATTTCTTTTCAAGTGCCGTCCCTCTGTACAGTTATCACAGTGCATTTCTTGAATTTGATCTTTCTGTGCTATGTTTTGTTAGATTTTAGAGAAGAGGCATACAAAGATACGTGCTATGCTTTGTTAGATTTTAGAGAAGAGGCATACAAAGATACGTGAGAGAGAGATGCTGTTTTAACTATCTAACTACTAACATTAACATCAACATCAGGTCACTGATATTAAATGTCACCTTTATTATCACATCTTTATTTGTATGTGTGGTAATTAGATACTACTGGCATCAACCCAACTATCTAACTACTAACTGTAACATTAACATTAGTATCAGGTCACTAACATTAAATGTGATCTTTCTTATACACTGCATTGTAGTGTTCTTACTCCAACACATTAAAACAATCTTATATGAGGCAAATTCATTTTATACAAAGATCATAAGTTAAAACAATCACAACGATGACAAGATGATGGCAACCTTCTCTTATTATTTCCAAAATGTATGAAGTCCTCATATAGGTATGCCTCTATCCATTGAGACATCCGGGTAACTGGACGCAATGCTCGCTGGTTTTTTAGGAAATCCCTTGGTTATATGTCGTGTTTGGAACCAAGGATTGGTGCTTCATTAGGTTGCCATGGCCCATCGCCCTCATCTATTTTCTTCCTTCTAGATATTGAGAAACCCACCATTGGTGCTCCTTGCTGTTGTTACTCTCATGTTGGAGGTAGAAATCACCTAGACAACATCTGTATTGAGCAATCTTTTTTAATGACCCCGCTAACTGGAGGCTGTACTTAAGAGGTTACCTTTTAAACAGGTAATCAACCATTTATAATTTTTGTTGAGAGTGATACCTCGCTTTTCAATGTCATCACATTCCTTTTATACTTTCCTCCTTTGTTTCACTTCCATTTTAATTTTTTCAGAGGAAGCTGCTGTAGATGTTTGCATTTTTCATGTTAAAAAATACGAGTGACTAAGTAATCTGGAAAATAGCAGCAGAAAATAAATGAACAAAGTACAGCATTCAAACACATTTGACACAGGAAATTTCTGGGCAATGCCCCTGGAAAAACCTACGGGGGGAAAACCAGTCAAAGAGATTTTCTTCTTATTGAGCTCATAGGAAAAATTCTGAGTTACAGCAGCTAGAATATTTCAGCAAACTAATACAGTACTTATCTCACTCTCYCCGCACAATATCCTTCTCAAAAACAGTGCCAAAAACTGTCTTGAAAAACGTGCCTCTTCTGTACAGCTTGTATGGCCCCATACAATCAGCACCAGCTCCAAAACTGCATTGAAAATTGTGCCTGAGAACTGCTGTTCTGTACAGTACCATGCTGTACGGATTTTACAGCAATAAAACAGCCTAGAAAGTCATGCCAAAGCTTGCCTCGATTTCTGTGTTATACCCTTGCTGTATGGCCAGCAATAAATGCTGTATGGCCTTTCTTGTTAAATTTTAAGCTTGATTTCTTATGCGGATTATTTCTTTGTTTTCTTCAACACTTTGATTCCAGTGTAATACATTTCTACAATATAGAATCATAACTGAATAACAATAATCATGTAGATACGTAAGCATGCACATCAACAACACATATACCCTGGGGAAACCCTGTACAGGGAGAAAAACCCCAGCAAATGATATTCCTTTATTGCATTAATAATGTGAGATCACTTACAAATATCCACCATGAATATTCTGCTCTTAAAGAGCTTGCCAGGACAACTTAGACTGGACTGAAAAGACCTTGTAGAAGACGAGAGGCTTTGCTAGTATAATTTCTGGTTATTGATCAGCACTGTAAAAAAGACTAAATGCTGCCTGGGTGCTACTTTGATGCCCTTTTCTGGACTGATATGCAGCCTTTCTTACCAGGGATATACGATGCCTTTTTTTGACTGATAAGCTGCTCTTTTCTTGACTGATAAGCTGCCCTGTTATTGACTGGTATGCTGTCCTGTTATTGACTGGTATGCTGTCCTGTATAGGACTGATACAATGTCCTATTTAGCACTGATATGTTGTCCTGTATAGGACTGATATGCTGTCCTGTTTAGCAGCCTCTATAGGACTGATGTGCTGTCCTGTTTAGCAGCCTCTATAGGACTGACATGTTGGCTTGTTTAGCACTGATATGCTGTCTTGTATAGGACTGATATGTTGTCTTGTTTAGCAGCCTCTATAGGACTGGTATGCACCTCTGTTTAGCAGCCTCTATAGCTTCACCTTTACCCTGCATAACAATTGTTTGGAGGAGAGGGGTTCGACCTCTGGTTATAAAGGAATTAATAGGAGAAGAGGAGAGTGCTCGAATTAGAGGTAAGAAGGCTTGCTTGACATAACTCAGCTTCACACTTCAGTTCGAAAATAGAACTAGACTTGAGACTTCAGTTACAAATCACCCTTGACTTGGCATGCATGCGTACTAACTTAGCATGCACATGTCATGCATGCATGCGGTGCATGTCATGCATGCAACATGCAACTAGACATGCATGCGGTGCATGTCATTTATGCAATATGTGACAACTTGACAACTTTGATTTTGACCTAGACATGCAACTTTGACCTCTACAACTCGACTCTTTACAAGGCAAATCAAATTTCTCTTCATGGTGGATAATGTTACACGTGCCAATGCACTAGATCAATACATTTATATCATTTGCAATATTAGGAATATTGTTTGTTTCTAGCTCATAGGAATTTTATATTCAACCTAACTTTTGCTAGACGCCTTGACTTTGCTCATGGCTCACAAGGCTTGACTAGGCTCATAGAGGTTGTACGTTCCCCCTGACTTTTGCACTCGTCTGTCTATGCTCACAGAGGTTGTATGTTCCCCCTAACTTTTGCACTAGACTGTCTATACTCACAGAGGTTGTATGTTCCCCCTGACTTTTGCATTAGACTTACATAGCATCTCGTTCGTCCTGACTTTTGGTTTGACTCACAGAGGTTGTATGTTCCCCTTGGCTTTTGTCAATACCTCACAAGACTGGTTGATTCTCCAAATCTCCCTGGCTAGCCTTAGGGTGGCCCATATGGCCTCTCATTGGGGAATGACTGTTGATGCTGCCAAATTTAACATTTCTGTAGCAGCTGTATGGAATGTATTAAAAGCTGAGCTCCTCCTTGGGATGCATGCCAATCCTCTTCTAGGGATGCTTGCCAATACCCCTTGCTGCTAACTCTTTTCCTCAGTTCAAGCTCTCTCTTGGAAATTGTGCCTCTTCACTTTACTTCCAAGTTCTCCTCAAAAAGTGTGCCCCACCTCTCCCTCAAGTTCCCCTTTTACTACTCATTAATGAGTAATTGCCCTAACCCTTGGTCTTCCAAAGAGATAGATGGTCAAGATTAGATCTTGCCCTCTTGAGATCAATGGTCATGACTTAATAGTCCATTGAGTTCACTTAAATCGCTTAAGGATCCACATACCCATCAAGTCACTTCTACCCATTCAAATAGAAAGGCCCAACTTGACTTTATAAAATCACTTTATAAAAACACTTTGTAAAGTCACTTCTATACGCTGGGTGCCACCAATGCAGAAGTATCTCCGAGCTACAAAATCTAACATTTCTGAGCTAAATACACCACGGAAAATTACATTCTTGCTTCATGACCATTTGTCATGGTGGTATCCTCTGAATGCCTGTCTGATTTAGGATTTGTTCTGGTCAAGTTGTCTTTCAATTTGCATTGTGTCCAGCATTCATGTGTTGTAGTTTTGACTGCAGGTCTTTGTTCATGATCTGCATTTTTTGTTTTTTGAATATGGAATGTTGGCACTGAGAAATATGTGCAAAATTCAAATACTGTTTTCTGAGGATAGAATGTCTTGGTGAACTCTGGCAGCATGGGTGTCTTCAAAATGCAGGTCTTGTCTATATGGGCGGGTGTCACTGTCCTCAGGAGTATGCAGTTTGATTGCAAAAATAACTGATTCTGTGTGTGGCACAGAGTATTTACTGTTTAGCTATATTCTGTGATGTGGTGTATTTTGCATTGTTCTGGCTTTGTATGTCTTCTTTGATTCTGGACGCAACCCTCTGCCTTAGCATCTGCATTTTGGGGTATTTCCTATGCTTGTGTGCAGTGTGTGCAACATTGGTCAAAGGTGTCTTCACTGGGTTCTGGTAGTGTAATCTCTCTTTGAACTTGAAACTTTATAAATGTATTTAAACCTTGCCTTGATTATTCCATTCTCCACAACCTCGAATGCTTCATAGACAAAAAAAGATCCCGCCAATGCCAGGTTTCGTCTCCAGTTTCAGCTTCCAGTCTGGTATTGCTCTGATACCATGTTAGATTTTAGAGAAAATACATACACATGTACATGAGAGAGAGATGCTGAGTAATAACAACTTTTATTATTTCCGAGTAACATTCACAATGTACACACCATTATTTTTATGTGGTAGTTAGATACTGTTGGATTCAACTTGACAATCTAATTACCAACATTAATATCAACATTAGGTCACTAACATTAAATATGACCTTTATTATTATACTTACATAGATTTGAGTGTTATTACTCAAACATATGTTCTGACACAGAGAGACATAATGAATGCATGCTATGTTATTGTAAGCTAAGAGTGCAGGGATCAAAATCCGTCTCTCATGAACTAGTCAATACAAAGACTATTCCACATCACTATTATGTAGATCATTCTAGTGTATAACTTAATTTGGTAGGTATTATTGTGCTCTCCTTGATATTTTCTTATGTGTTCCGCTTTACAACTATAATACACATGAAAACACCCATTCATATAATGTCAATGTAATTTAAAAATTTGCACCAAACTGTTGATACCTTCTGGAATATATTATCTCAGGGGTACTTTGAGCTGGCGCACCACCGGTCGGTCACCACCTGCTTCTGGCAGTGCTTGGGGATCTGCTACATTTTCTTCATCACCTCCTGCTAGTGCTGGAGCATGGGGCCGTTTGAATGTCAGCACTGCTCGTCCTTCATCTGGAGGAAGTGGCACCCGCCCATCAACTGCTGGCAGTGACCAATCCCATGAAGCTGTTACTCCAAATGCATGGGGTTCTACATCAAGTCGGCCGTCGTCTGCATCGGGGGCATTGGGATTGGCCCATTCACAATTGACTGTAACCCGTCCTTGTAGTGCAGAATCACGAACATGCAGTTCACAGCTGTCCCGTTTTGCTGATTCTTCAGTTGAATCTGGTGGTCCATGGGGTGGATCTGGACTTGCACACAAACTGGTAATACTAATTGAGTTTTAAAAAGCATCCGATTTGTATTAAGCTGTTTTTGTTTCTTAATGTATTGCATTCTGTGCCCAGCATTATATGTGGTTCTCCTATGTTCATCAGGTGGATGGCATTTGATTTATGTTATGAAATATCTATATACTGGCAATGAATTCTTCATGAAGGTGGACATGGGTTGCCTAAGTCTATTTCTCTTGATTGTTGGTTTTCTTATGCAGGTTGATAATCAACCTCAGCCTGCTCATTTCAATCTGACATCTGTTGATTTTCCAACTCTTGGGTGTAATAAGAATCCAGATTTGCGACCACAGCAGGGTGTGTTCTCTACATTCCTGATTTATTTCATAATTCATACTTGGCCTCAATCATCCTTAAATTCAATCTCCTACTAATGCATGTGTGCAGAAAACTGCACTGAAATCATAAAGGTAAAACTGGAGGATGGTGATAAAGGCTTTATGCACTGATTTACCTATCATCTATTTAGTGAAAATATATTTATATTCTATCTCATCCTTTTCTCTCTATTTGATGTTTATCTCAAAAAAGATGTAAACTTCTGCYGTGACAAGTTGAGGTTTTTTCTTGTTCTGTTGTGAGTCAATTTACACAATACTTGGAATGTGGGATTGCAGGAAATGCTTCTACCATACGGTCAATGCCGAGTTCCGAAGTCTTGGCACAGAAGGAGAGGCCGCATCTTTCTCCAACTGATTGGTCTGGTGAAGATCCTAACCTTTCTTAATGATTTGGAAGGGCCTTGGGAGGACAGATATTATTTGCACAGTTCACTTTTTCATTTTAGCTGAGCATGTTTATTCATATATTGTTTTCAAGTTTTCAACCTGAAGCTCTGATTTGCTGTGTGCTTCAGAGGGTGTATCCACGGGTACTCCTGTGGGTCAGGATAGAGGAACTGCAGATACTTGGAAAAGAGAGAGTGCTTCGTATCCACGGGAAATTCCAAGACCAGATGAAGGTCAACCACAGAGGGAAGGTTCGCACAGGCAACCATTTGTTAGTTCTGATTCTTGGCATTGCGATGATGGGCATACAGCCTCAATGACCTCAAACCTCTCAGAAGATGAGTGGCACAGGGGTGGCCCACCAGTTGGCCCTTATGGTCCTCCTGCTGGACATGGCAGGTTTTCATTCAATTCACCTAGTTACATGCGTCCTCCTTTTGAATATGGACCTCTACCCTTTGCTCAAGGGCAACCTGGACCTGGTGGATACAGCAGACATGGGGAAATGTACAGACCATATGTGGCACAACCTATGGTGCCAGGTCAGCCTGGTCTTTCTCGTGGACATGGCATGTATTCTAATCAATTGCCTTATGATGGTTACTATGGCCCTCCAGGGGTTACAGGCCCTCACTATGGTAGTGCTGTTGATGAAAGAGAGATGGCAATGATAAGGATGGGTGGTCCAAGTTTGCATGGTGGATATCCTCAAAACCAGGGCCGTCATCTCGATGGACCTAGATTCCGACGTGGTGGACCAGGATCTGGTCCACGTCCAGTTCCATTTCATCATACTTTGTCAAGAGAACATAATGATCCTTCGGCTTATAATAGGGTTGCTTTCGAGGTGACAGATAAAGATCTTCCAAAGCAGATGGATTCTAGGGTGCCAAAAGACATGGATAATTCAAGTGACAACAATCATATGTTCTTTTCCCATGAATCAAATATAGGGATAAATTCTGCAGCTTCTACTAATAGACAGAATGAGGGCAACAATCCAC
Source organism: Picea engelmannii (assembly GCA_009831015.1). Classification (NCBI taxonomy): domain Eukaryota; kingdom Viridiplantae; phylum Streptophyta; class Pinopsida; order Pinales; family Pinaceae; genus Picea; species Picea engelmannii. The sequence continues at coordinate 102,899 of ML793470.1, read as the reverse complement.
GAGGAGCATCTAGTGGTCATTGTGATTGGGGAACTATTAGCAGTGATGAGCCAATGGACTTTTCAAAGCCTGTTTTTGATGATGGTATTTCAAGACGAGGATTTGCAGACAACAACAGTTCAGGCATAGAAAATAATCATGAGAGGAGAGCCAATATTCCAAGGGTAGTCGAGGAGCCAAGATTAGGTGATAATATGAGTGTTCAGGTTCAAATCAAAGATGGTGTTGATTCTTGTAATTCCTCAGCTGCTGGCAATCTGAATCAACTTAGGAATAATAAGTTTGTTGAAGTTGACACACAGAAGGTTACACTTTTGGAGGATCAATTTCTAGTTGGACAGGAAAATCAATGGGAAGTCAGTGTCTTATCCAAAGATGAAAAGAAAAATGTTTCCAGGCTTGCTGATGACAAGGTCCACGAAGAGGATATACACTTCGGAGACACTGGGGCATCTGCTCAGAAAGTGGATACCTCAGGCAGGAACCATCGCATAGTTGAAAGGGCACAGACACTTATGACATCACCGAAAGCACCTGATCAGCAAGGTCTTTTAGATGGTTCTAAAAGAGTGTCTGTTGCTTCAGCATCCTCATCTGAGAGATATTCTGGACTAAACACTTCTGTTAAACTACAAGGTGGTTTATCCAGTGCAGCAGGGTCAAATAATGCCTCGTTTGAAACTCTCAAGGTGAGAGATAAAGTTCAATTACTTAAGCGCAGTGATAATCATCCAACAGGTAATGTGCTGGATACTGAAGGAGCCGTGGAGAAAGTACAAAGTGCCCAAGGAGGTAAAGGAACTCCAGAGCCGTTAGAGAGAGAAGGCCAGACAATGAAAGCGAGGTTTAAAGTATATGAAGGTGACAATGAATGGCGAAGGAAAGTCCCTACCACAGAGCCAATAGTCAAAGAAATGAAGGCTAACATTACAACCAGTTCTCATGCTATTAGGCAGGTTGTTGCTTCTGTGCCAGGTAGTGGTGATACACCTGTTTCAGAGAGTGTGGATAATAAATCAGCATGGGAGTCCCACACTCAGCAGTCTCATGGCTCGCATGATTACGAGGCCCAGGTGCACCTTCTAAAACTTTTATTTATGTGTTTTAAATATGGCTATATCTATCTTGCACTCAAAGTACATTGTTTTATGTATTTCATGTCTGTTGCAGCGTGCAAGAATGAAGGAAATTGCTTTACAACGTTTCAAGCAGCTACAGAAAGAAGAAGAGGAGAGAACAAAAGAGCAGAAGGCTAAGGCTCTTGCAAAATTGGAAGAGTTGAACAGAAGGGCTGCAACTTCTCAGGAGGTGGGAAATCCTAAAGGTGAAACCATATCTAGTGGGCCAGTAGTATATGAAGCTGTGCCAGTAGTATATGAAGCTGTGCAGCAAGAGCAGGCCATTGGTAGTCAAAATAAAAATTCAGAATTATTGCATATTGCTCCTGACAAGATGGAAAATGTTCCTGGTGCTATCTTTGCCGAGGGTAACTGTATTACCAATGAAGATGAAAGAAGTCGACCACATCTGAAGGAGCAGAATGGTCTTCTCAAAGAGGGGGACACCCTTTCTGATAGCGATGCCATTCAAGTTTCAGATGTGGCTGCAGCTCAAGGGAACTTTGGAAAGAATGATGTATGTGATATCCCTATCAATGTTGGGAAGAATGACAAGGGAAAAAGGACCAACAATGTGAGCAAAGAAGACCTAAAACACCAAATAAAGATGGATGAACAGAAGGGCCGTGTGAAAGAAAGAGGAAGTCCTAACACTACTGCTCTGAATGAAGCTCCTGTGATTACAATGCAGGATACAAAAGTTTCAGCCAGTGCTTTGACTCAGACATCTGAAGCTTTGCAAACAGATGTACCTGTACCAGAGTCAGATTCCTCTAGAAATGCTGATCAACACCAACAGCCTGGATATCCAAAGCAAACTCGGACTCGTCAAAAGACAAAGCAGCAATATGTTCCAGAGCAAAAATCTTCAAGCTTTCAGCCATCAACATTGGAGAAAACTGGGCAGCTTGTTGTACCAATCAGTGGAAATACTGTGAAGTCGGTTGGTGAAAATGATGGGCTCCACATGTCAAGTGGTTCTATGTTTGAAACAAGTATGCCATTAAGCATTGCAACTACTGCCAGTGGTAGTGATGGTGCTCCTGTAGCTCGCAAGAAGAAAAATAACAGAAACGTGAAAAGTAAGCATAAGATTGACAGGCAGGGCATAAATATTGGTTCTGTAGGGTCATCAGAACATGATATCAGTATGTCTACACCGATAAATAGTGTCGGAGGGGATTCAAAACATGGAGTAGAAAATGTAACTAGTAATTCTATCAAAGGAGTAAATAATGATGTTGATATGCAGAATGAAAAATCTGAATTTACTTCTGTAGGAGCTGGCGGGAATGATGTCAATGTAGCTCATGATACTCCAGGAGACCAGGAAATATTGCAGTCAAAAGATGATGCCTCTGCTGGAAGAATGCCTCATTTTAAGTCCCAGTTTGCAAAGAGGTCGTATAGAGGATCACAGGATTTGAGAGCATCTGAAAAATCTCAGGGAAATGAAGGTATGGTGTGGACACCAGTGCGTGTTGTGAATCCAAATGTTATGAGCATTGATAAGCAGAAATTGGATCAAACTGGTGTTGAAGTACAACCTTCTGGAGTCAGCAATGAGGTGGTGATACAAAACCCTGTGAAAAATAGAAGGGCTGAAATGGAGCGATATGTCCCAAAACCTATTGCGAAAGAGCAAGCACAAATTCATGAGAATTGCCACCAACATGCAGCTTCACCAGTATCAACTCAAGTTCAAACTGATCAATCATCTACTCAACAAGGGACAGCTAAAGGTGTAGGTATTGCTGAAACACGGCAACAACACTCATCTTTTGGTGAAAACAAAGGTCATCTAGTAGGAAACAAACATGCAAAACAAAATGTGTCTTGGCGTCAGAGAAATTCAAGTGAAATCAGCAAAAGTCATAAAGGTTCTCATGTTCAGGAGAGTGTTGAAGTTCATAGTGCTGCCTCCATCCAAATAGATGAGGTCACATTATCCAAAGCTTTACAGTCTCATGTAGAAACTCAGGATCCTAAGTCAGAAGGGATTGGAAACCAACCTAAATCAGAGCAGCCAGACATGTATAAAACAAGATGTTTGGAACAGTTGCCAAAGGCCACTGCTGTACCAGCGAACAAACAAGAGGGTTTTCATTCAGAAACAGCTCAGAAGAAACAGCTTGCAACATTGCCACATTTGCAGACAAGTAATATTGCAAAAGATGAGGACTCTCAGATGGCTTCTAAAAGGGAACAAAACATGCAAGAACGCTTCTATCAGGCAAACAGATCTCGATCAAAATCAAACAAGTTTTCATTTCGGCCAGTGCACATGGAAGGAAACCATCAGATCAGTAAATTTGAAGGAAAAAATGACGAACTTGAGAAAACCCACCCTACTGAGCAAATTTATCCTCATCAGCGGCCTAGATCCTCTGGCTCGTGGACTCCAAAGCAGCAGGGACTGTCAGATAATAAAGAGCACTTTTCACAATCTATTTCTGTAGGTCAAATAGAGATTGGACAGATAAAGATAGGTTCCCTTGAGGAATATGGAGGATTTCAAAGACAGTCTGCCCAACAGATACCATCAAATTCAAAGGGTGATGCTCATCAACAGGAAGGACAGTCCTTATCAGCAAAGCAGCAGCATGTGCAGAACTATTCTTCCCAGCAGCTACATGTTTCTCCACATCAGTTGGAACATAAGAATCAAGGTCCAAGTCATGATGTTGTTAGATTGGAGACTGATCATATGTATCAGCAACAATCAAAGCCAACTAATCTGGAAAAACAGGCAATTGAGAGAGAACAACATAAGCAAGCCACAAATTCTTCATCATATCAACAGCGCCGGGTATCCTCAGGACAGGGCCACTGGCAACAAACTGGGGCCAACTATGGTGTAGGTATCGCAAGGAGAACAGACAGTCATGAACACCCCCGAGCCACTGTTGTCCAGAGCCGTAAACAGCAGGCTACTACCATACCAAGAGCTTCAGAGTCATCTCCCGGAGCTGGGCGACACGAGAGACAAGATATGAACAATCAGCAAGCACCAATAGAGATTCCGAAGAGACAGAATCCACAGGGACATTCTCAGCCATTCTCAAATCAAAAGCCACAGGAATTTTATCAACCAAAGGCTGGTTCAGCATCTGGTGATAATGAGAAACACGAGATAAGTCATAGCACTGCCTCACGCAGTGGCTCATCCTGGACTGGTGATCACAGAACCAATCATCAATATCGTGATAGAGATCACAACAGTGAGAGACGTGGCCGCTCTGGAAGAAATGGAGGGGGCTTAGTTGCAAGAAGAAATGAATCAGAAAGTAAAAGTGAACGACTATCTAACCAGCGTTTAGTAGTTGATGCCACAGGAGGTGCAATCCCACATCAAGTAGCTGGTTAGGTTGATGCCTGAGAACACATCCGTACCAGTTTCTCGTTTTATTTCAATGCAAAAATTGTCCTGCTAATTTGTGTTTATCTCTGTTAAATCTTCAATGTTGATTTTATGAATGGCTTTTAGGAGTAATGTTTTCTCAAACATATTGCTGACTGCCATTTCTGGCTCAGGATAGGAGTACCCCAAAGCAATGTTTATTTGGTGGTTGGGTTAGTGAATTTTGTGTTGTACAGCTTTTTTTAAGAGTTAACAAGTTAGGGTAAATGAAATTGGCTTCTTTCATTGAAGATGTGAGGGAAAATGGATATTGGCTCCTTTTAAGTGAAGTTGTTGATACTGCTTATCTGAGAGGGACATGAATGCTGTGTCAGAATGTACTACAAAATTCAAGTTGTATTTGTTGTCTTCTCTGAAGCTGCTCATCCAGAATGATTTATTGGTGTTATTTCTGGTGTTTTATCATCAGAGGAAGAATAGTGTAAAGTTTTTGTATTTGTTTGTTGGTGGCGAACCCTCATCACACATTGGAGGTATGCAGTATGCATTAGTTACTCTGACTATGCTCTGCATCCCGATACAGAGATATTGTGGCTGTTGCCTGGATTCAAAAGTATCAGTATTGCAAATCTCAAGCAGTATATCAGAGAAATACATAGACTAACATGCAGAAATTCATTTGACTTTGGTGAACGGAAAGGTTCATTAGTGATTATAAGTTCTGACATGATTTTTTTTTTCGTTTGGTACTGACCCTCATCTTAATGTGGGCTTTAAATTGACATCATTATCACTTTTACTAGTCTTCAATTTGATGTTTCAATTTCTTATTCTGTATTTGTGCCGTAATGAATCTCATGGTTTCCTTGTGCATGGCAGTGCATCGAGGATGTTAAACTGAAACACTTTGTTTTCTTTGGACGGACTCTGATTGATATTGAATCCATCTGGTCCAACTGTTGTTTCCACATATACAAATGTTTTTGTGTTAGAGATTTAAATATGTTATGAAGTAAAAACCAGTTTTATGTTAAACATATATAAAAGCGGAAATTCTACTAGGTGATTTAGTCTTTGGTAGAACTCTATATAGATATGAGCTTTTCTATCAAAAGAATCAGCCAATGTCATGGATTGCAGTGGTTTTTTGATATGGTGCAAGTGCAGGGAGTTGACTGTCCGAGTGATTGTACTCTACAGGACTTTGATTCATGCACAATTGTAAAAAATAACTTGAATTTAGAATACTGTGGCTGGAAATTTAAATAGAAGTTTTACTATTTGATTTTAGTTATTGATCATACTTCATTTCACCTTTGTGCTTCGTGTAGTTGAACCACATCAAATCAGTTTATAGGTACTTATAATTTACAAACCAGAGGCGAGTCTATTGATAGTATCATGATATATGATTGATTGGATTAGAATTGTACTTTTGCTTGGTGCAGTGGTTTATCTTATTCTTCTTGTAAGAGCAGATGACTGCTAGATGGTTCCAAAGCCTGCTCATACTCCTGGCTATTACTTAAGTTAACCTAAACTGGTATTATACGGAATCATCTAATGTTACAGCTATATTCCAAATCATCTGTTGTTGCATGTTACTAGCAATATTCTTGAGCTTCAATTCTCAAGGAGATTTGACTTTGGACATTATTGTGAACAAGCAAAGGTGTATATGTTTACGCTTCTAGCTTAACACTTTTGGTACAAATTATGACTTCCATTTTTCATTATCATTTTTGGGGAGTTCCTCGCAACTATTTACCTTCACTATTTGGGAATCTATGGAGTTCGCTGCCATCAGATTCTTTTGCTGCAGCAAAAAGGCCATCTTCCATGTTCTTGTTTACAATCATGTTTGTGGTTTTCATTCTATTAGTCCGGTCTTTGATTTACAGAGATCAACTATGCTAGTCATATATCAATCTTCAAATCTCAATGATGTGATATATGAGAAAAAAATGTAGATTCATAGTTCGAAATTCTTGAATTTTAAATGTAAACTTTCATCCTAGTAGTGTCATCCTGGTAGTGCCTATGAGACGAAGAAGTATTATTGATGTATTTTCACGCAAAGTCATAGTTCGAAATTCTTGAATTTTAAATGTAAACTTTCATCCTAGTAGTGTCGTCCTGGTAGTGCCTATGAGACGAAGAAGTATTATTGATGTATTTTCACGCAAAGCACCAATGCTGTGATATAYCTCTGGGAAAAATAATTTGTAAATTCATATTTTGAATTTCTTGTATTGAAATCTAATGGGGGTTTTAAGTGGAAATATTTCAAATGTAATTTCATCCTTACTTTCTCCCTCATCCGAGTGGTGTCTATGAGATTAAACAAGTATTATGATTGTATTTTCATGTAAAGCACTTTCCAAACCTTTATAAAGTTTATGATTGTATTAATCAATGACGTTTTTATATAAACTATTGTTTATGATTGTATTAATCAATGACGTTTTTATATAAACTATTGTTTATGATTGTATTAATCAATGACGTTTTTATATAAACTATTGTTTATGATTGTATTAATCAATGACGTTTTTAAAGAAACTATTTAAAGCTAAAGCTTTCTGAGGAAGTTCTATTTCCAACTAAACATCTAGAATTTACTTATAAACAATGATTAACACGGTTTGTTTAATACTTTAATTGTTACACAATTAAAGTGCAAACTCTTCATTTTTTATCCCGCCTAAAAATAAAGATTTGTTCAACTTTATAGAAGATTTTGTTTCTAATCAGGCTCATTCCTAACCGAGCTTTTAAATTTTTGAGTTAAACCTGGTTAACTATTTGTAAGCTATTTTTGAAGGTGATGTTTGGTTATCTATTGAAAACAGCAAGTTTTTATAAATGAAAATGTAATGACCGAATTCCAAAGTGAAGAGTGGAGACCTTCACTCTTCCTAGATGAAATCATCTCCTTTGCCTGCCAACAGCTTAGTTTTGCTTTGCTTCCATCATGTGATTATTTTACTTTGGTGTTTAGGCAATAAAGAGTCTTATGTGAATGCTTAATACATGAAAATGTGACGACTGAGTCCCAAAGTGAAGAGTGCAGACCTTCATTCTTCCAAAGATGAAATGTTCTCGTTTGCCTGCCATTAAGTACATAGGCTTAGCTTCCATTATGTGATTATTTTATAATTATTTTACTTTGGTGTTTAAGCAATAAAGAGTCTTATGTGAATGCTCAAGGGAGTAAGTAAATATTTTATTAAATATGATTATACTCTATTATATCTACCAAAAGGCATATATTTCACTTGTAAGTGCCTTAATCAAGGCTCCAATGAATGATCATATTACAAGAAAGAGGGTAATGCAAAATCACAAAATCTTCATTGCCTATATGATCATTTTACAAGATCATATTACAAGAAAGAGGGTAATGCAAAACTACAAAATCTTCATTGCCTATATGATCATATTACAAGATAGAGGGTAATGCAAAACTACAAAATTTTCATTGCCTATATTTCTGCTAAATGTTGATGAATTGAAATAAGCCATATTGGTCTTTTAGTCAATATGTATTGTAAATATTGTAGCCCTGCCTGCGTGGTTCGTACTAACCCTGCAGAGATATTGGTATGGATTGAAATGGAGTTGGAGAAGGGTTCTGAACCCAATTCATTGTACATAGAGCTCTTCTCCTAATCCAACATTTGAGAAGTTTGTTGTTATTGATAAAATTGACAATTATGTTTAGTGTTCAGTTTTTGGCATATGGGAAGTGTCAGAAAGTAATAACATATAAGAATTTGTTTATAGTCATACATATATTTGTTATTGACATATTTTGATCTAAGATTTTTGAGATTGTAGCGAGATGGTTTTGATGTTATAGAAATTTCATTTTAATTTTAGTTTTGTATTTTTCTATATGCCAATGTTTTTAGTAGGTCAGTAGTTCAAAGACATTTTGAAAAGACTTTAAATATTAAGATGTTATTAAAAAAATGTTTAAGAGGTAAAGAGTCTAACAACATTACACAACACATTGAAATCTATGCAATATTTAAGAGTTACATGTGAAGTTTTTCAATTAACCGTGATAGGTTTTCTTCTTGATGAGCAGAATTTGTTTTCTTTGCCTGCCTTTCATAGTGTTGTAGAGTTAAATGGCATTGATCACTTTTTAAGATGTAATAAGTGCTTTTGTTTATTTAAGTTCTTTAATTTGAATGTTATTTTATTGTGAATTTTGCTGATCATAGATGAGAATCTCTATCCTAAATGTATTAACATTTTTTCAAGCTTAAATATTATTTCCCTTTGTAACAAGTATTTTTTCTTATCGATATATTGAAGGTGCATTTCAGGATGCATTAACCATGCCTTACATGAACTTCAATTGTTTATTCAAAATTACTAAATGTACACACTTTTGAGGTTACTCTCCTAGGCATTCAATTAAGAATGCTTGTTCACATGTTTGTTGGGAATATTATAAGCATATTAATATTTCCATTTCAAAGTTGTTATGTTGTGAATTGTGCCATCCAGTAGATATAAGTTCACAACCTCTGTTCAAAATGCCAACACATTGAGCATCTTCTTAAGATTACATCCACTCCTAAGATATAATTAATTTAATGCATTTTAATTCCTCAATGCGCTCAAAATTCATTGCACTCACAATTATTAGACCCAATCTTTACTCCTTGCAACTAGCTTATATTATAGATCATGTATCAATGCTCTCTAAAATGATATGATCCCAAGAAAGACATATATGTAGGTAAATGTATATGTAATAAGGGTCGGCCTACCAAGGCCATGGCCATGATTTGGATATATGAATGTGGACATATGATTTGGATATAATGAATGTATTGGGGTTGTTTGGAGGAGGTTTTCTTATTTTAAAGGATAGTGTAACCAATCTCTATTATCACTTTTGGAGTTGTGCTCTATGTTCACATCTTGTGTACACTGATTTATATTGTTATGTTAGGGATTTGGTACATAGCATTGCTCTAATAACAGAGGTTAGGTACCAAACCCTTATAATAACATTATAAACCAGAGTACACAATTTATACAAGATGTGAACGTGGAACACAACTTCAGAATACATAATAGAGATGAGTTACATATTATAGAGTATGATAACCTTCTCCAAATAATTCCAATACATTCATTTTACAAATCATGTTCATGTCCAAATAATGACTATATTGATTTCTAAATATAACTATTTTCACTCATTACACATGTAAGCCCTTTATTATGCTGATTAACTTTATATGTGCCCCCTTGAGGTGATATCATAGTATCCTTCTAAGCTTTGTTGTTAGGGGTTTTATATGTGAAGAAACTAAATAATATGATTTCTTTACATTCTTGCTCTCCCATTGTCACTAATGATGATCCATCCATTCAAATTCATTTCTTTTTGGCGGTATTCTAGATAGCTGGTTGTTGTATAATTTTATTCCCTGTGATTTCATGTGTTGTGCTTGTGATTTTTTCAATTTGTTGTAGTCATTTGTCTTTGATAATTTTTTTTGAATGATGGTTCTTTGATGCCTTGTTCCACGAATATTGTTGATTATTCCATCTTCATCCTTAACAATGTTGATGTAGATCTCCTCATCTTTCTTGAAAAATTTCTTGGTACTGAGGGTGTCCATATAGTTTCACCTTGGATGATTTTTCTTCATTCTGCACACCCATATTATTAGTCTTCTTTCCAAAGACAATGACATACTCTATTGTGCTTGGTCTTTGATTACTTTGGCTTTGAGATAATACTAACCTATTTGATATGTACATCTTCAAGTTGGACCTCAAGTATTTTTTGGTGACCACATTGAATCTTGTCTTCCTTCTCCTTTTGAAGTGAAGTTGCAATCTTATGCCATCCAACAAATTCTTACGTCATTTTTCAATTCCAGATTGTATTTTTTATTTTACTTCATTAATATTTAGGGCTTCATTAATCTTGCAAAATTCCTCTTGGGAGTATTCTCTTCAATGTATTTGTAAATAGCTTCATCTTTATTCTTTGATTCAAATTTTTGTAGATTCCTTTCACATTCTTAACATCATAAGTAGGTCTTGACTATGCTTATGCAACCTTTTGATTTCACCATCTTTCTTTTCCAATTACTCCCTTGACTCATCTTTTTCTTGTTTTAATTTTTTAACCCGCTTCACCAATGTTTCATTAAGGGATTGAATTCCCTTTGCAATCCTTAATTCCATAGGATCAATCTCATTTTCATCTTCGGAGGTATTTCCGTTGCTTAATTGAGGTTTAACAAAAACCCAATAATGACTATATTAACTTGTCTATATATTTGTTCTCCCCCTCTTTTTTCTTCATATAACCATAGATGTAAAACCCCTAAAAACACAAAAAAATTAGAGTATATAAAATAGAAATGGAAAATTTCTTAAATTACTTATACTAAAAAATATATAAAATTCAAGTTTTTGAAGATTTGAAAAATAAAAATCACAAGTTTGAAAAATACATATAATTTTCAATAATTCAATTACTAAAATAACTATTAATAAGAAAATATTAAAAAGCAAGATCAATTTGAAATATGAGTTGTTTTAATGAAAAGTAATATACATGTCATCCATATCTATAGTGTGAAAATTTGAATGGAAAACAAAATTATCCATAGTAGTATTCAAATCTTTAAAAAATTGAACATTGTCACCCTCAACTTGTGTGCTTTGGATATGCTTTGTAGGGACTTCCAATGTTTTAGCCAAGTTGACATTAATAAAATTATACTTTGAGCTAGGTTCGATAGAAAAATGGCCTTTTCTTACTGAAGACATCCATGAACTTGTGGTAGAAAGTTTTCTATTGAAAAAACAATCCTTAGAGCTATCTTTATCCTTCTTCATGGCATGAGACTACCTATTTAAAAATATTTTTTTATACTTTCTCTAGAAGGTGTAGCATCTCCACAAAGTTAAGTGACTTCCACCATATGGAAGCATCGACCCTTAAAATCATGTTTAGAAAGGGTCTCCAATGGGTTGAAGTTTGTGACTTAATACCTTTATGTATTCTTCAATACTAGGACCATCAAATTTTTTATAAAACACATATTTCATATGAAAACCATAAAATAAAATAAGATTTTGGAAGAAATAACTTGCTTTTCAATGGAGCTCCTTTGTGTGGCTATTATCAATATTGATTAGAATTGCTATTATGACCCGAATATAGAAACGACATGACCATTATGTTGTTGATGGCATTGGTGCAACTTAATTTTATTCATAAACATGGAGACGATCGTGCCACAAGAATTTCCTAAAAGGGTTTTTAGGCCACAACTTGAAATGGGTGTAACTTCTACGATACACGTCAATCATTATATGACCCCAGTTTGAAAATGACATTGCCACTTTGTTTCTAATGATATTGGTCTAAGAACAATTTGGTCATAAACATAGATAAAAGTGCACCACAAGAATTTCCCACGAGGGATTGGAGGCCTCATATTTAAATGGATGTAACTTCCACAATACTTATTAGAATTTTTATAACCCCAATATGGTAATGAAATGACCACTCTACTTAAAAAGGTAGTGGTGCTACTATGACTTGGTTAATATGTCGAGAGAAAAACCTACCCTGAGAAAATTTACAAAAAAGAAAGATTTTTTTTTCCCTTTGGCCCAAGAAAGTGCTTCGATACCACTTGTTATGATCCTTAATAGATGAGAGAGTTACTTCATAATAACAAATAAATCTAGACAATAATTAACACACAAATATATAATACCCTCTTAAGGCAAGGAAACAACATGAATTACTCCTTATAGAAGGAATCACTCCTCAAGTTATGATTGTTATTGTACAAAAACCCAACAAACTCTATAGAATGATATGCATGCATATATATGCTCTCTCATGAGTATTCCTACGGGCTATCTCAACTACCTCTCACTATTTCATTCCAAAAATTATTACCCACCAACTACCTAGTGGGCCTTATTCAGTGACTATGGCCCATTACATTAATTAATGAGTTCATGCACAAACAACTTAGTAGGCCTTATTCCTCGAGTATGGGCACATTACATTCATATTCTCCTTAGGTACCCTATTAAGGGAACTAATTTTACATTAATTTTCATCACTATATATGTACCCCCTTAGGTACATTACATTCTCCTTGGTCATTGGTTTACATAACTCCCCATTATGATATATTGTGGTTAGTGATGGAATATGAGAATGAACATGGTCAAGTGATCTAATGGTTTCAATAAGATCTTGATCACTACTCCTTTGCAATTTCATGGTGTTTCTAATATTAATATTTCTTTTAGAATAAAATGCTTCTCACTTGTGATTAATGCTACAACTATTTTATACATTAAAAACTTCAGAAGGACAACTGCTACAAGCATAACTATTATATTTACCAATCCAATCAATTAATCACAATGTATCCCACACAAGGCTAAGAAACAAATGCTGACCATAAATGCAATAGACACTAAACCATTAAAGATCCGCAAACAAAATCACTATGCCGATTCATTGGTATAGTGTCATCTCAAACCACAATTGAGAGAATGCCTACATCAAGTGGAGGGTCCTTATCCTTAGGGGTTGACACCATCCATTTGTCATGGGCCCATTTTCATCTAGAATTGGCTCCCCATCTATTGTTGCGAATCTCAAGTTTTGCAGGTCACTATCATTTGAAGATGACCACAAGCATGATAAGAAACTTGTTAAACTAGGGCACTTCAAGAGATTTAGATTAAAACCAACTTTTACATCACTTTTGATGATCACACACAATACAACTAAATTTATCTTGAGGGCAACCAAAAGGGTGTTGTATAAGGGGCACTCAAATTGCCCTATTTTCCATGAGATAAAGTTCCACCCATTACACTGATTTTTTTGAAAATTCGATGATTTATGTCATTTTAAAATGAACCAAAATCTATAAAACAAAGTTTCATAGTCAAAATTCCCATCAATAAAATGAAATTCTAACTTATGACAAAATTTCTATCACATTTAAAAACATTTTTTACCAAATAAAAAAGACAATATAAGCTCCCATTATAAGCTCCTGAATAAAAAAGACAATGTACCCACCTTCCTTAGTTAGGATCATCTTGGGTGCTTCAATGCTTTGTACTTTTCTCACTCCTTTATCTTCAACCATGTAATCCAATGTTACAATAATGGGGCAGATGAACAACGTGCATATATGAGCAAGGGTTAGGGGGATGCCATCTCAATGAGATCCTCGGTGCTACATGCAATGACTTTGGACATTTTGATGCCCCTTAATCATCCTAGCACCATATCTAGAAGTTTTATGGAACTTTGGAAACATTTCATGCCTCACACGATGAGAAGAACCATGTGCTTCCAATGCCTTCCTTTCTTGTTTGGTGTTATTCCTCCTTGCCCTTTATTTGTGCACTTTTCCCTCGGAGAAATGGACCCAAGCCTTAAACAACCAACCTAATGACCTTAGGTTAATTCACGAAGAGCTATGACTATGTAGGGAGGAAGTTGATAGTCTCAGGGTCAACTCATCTCTCAAAGATGTCAACTATCACAACTTGTAGAGATCAATTGAACTTTTTCTGTTAGAAGTTTGTTTAATTCATGGCAACAAGAAGAATGCTCATGAACAACTTGTAGTATTGTGATGAAAGGGTGTGGAACTTTAATTTGAGTTGGTTAAGTTTAGATAGCAATACAATGAGCTATTGGACACCTTGAGAGCAGTGAGACAAGATCTCATTGGGATTTGAGGCATTTTGCATCCACAGTGTGCCAGTGATCAATTTGTCCAGGATTCCTTCCCCTTAGAGGAAAACAATTGCATTAAGAACCTTGAAGCAAATTTTTCGACCACAGAGACTCGATACCCACACCAATGAATGTAGTGCAAAAGTACATTTATACCCAATGATTTTATTAAGTTATTTCCATGTAAACATGAATGCAAAGCTCTTAGAAGACAATGGAGACATGATTTGTGCTTTGAATTGTATCCACCATATCAAATGTTTCTTTTTGTTTTTTATGATCTTCTGTAATCTTGTTCGCTCCACATATATCAACTAGTTAGGTACAATCCCATTATTGTTATTGTTAAAAAAAGTTTAAAAAACCATTTAACCAAGATGTATACTTCGAGTTGGCTATTGATTTCATGCCTAATTTGATAGTTAATGAACAATCCTAGGGGGCTACAATCAAATCAAAGGTGTCACGAGGCCATTCAAAGAGACTATGAGGCTAATCGAGGAAATGCCAAAGTAATAGAGTGTGTGATTGAAGGCATCACAACACAATAAATGGTTTTTTTTTATTCAATTGAAAAGTTATTTTTATTTACTCGAGGGGGTTTATATAAAGGATAAAGATACAACTAATCTTAATCTTAATTAAGAATGAATGAATTATATATATATATATAATAATAACAAAAAAAACACATTAAAATTAAAATCAAAACCTCATTGAGGCATGCAAAACCCCGCCATCACGACATAGGACAGGGTGGAGGCCAAAACACCTCGACACCAACAGAGGAGAGAGGCCAAAACCCAACGACGACAGAGGAGAGAGGCCAAAAACCCTGCGACAACAAAGGATAGAGGAAAAAACCTTGCGACGATAGAGGAGAGAGGCCAAAACTCCGTGAAGACAGAGGAGAGAGGTCAAAACCCCATGAAGACAGAGGAGAGAGGCCAAAACCCCACAATGACATAGGAGAGAGTGAAGGCTATTCGACCAAACCCGACAACGACCAACTCGTGGAGTGGAGATGTCGCCGAAATTGGTAATTTCTGACTGGTTTAATTTTCATCACTGGTTCAATTTTCATGAGAGGCTATGCACATCAAATATTGGTTTCATTTCCACTTCAATGGGTTTCAGTTTTGTTTCATTTTCATTTCCACTTCAATGGGAATTTTTGCCGTGCCTTCTTCAATGGTTACCCCCTAGTTTATCAATATTTGTTGGGTCTCATCATATAATAGGTCAATGAACCTCATAAAGAGAATTAACCCAACCAAAACATTTTCCCAAAATTGCATCATAAATTTCAACAAACTTCATGTGCACCAAAATAATGTGAGAACTAAACTATAATACTTGGTTGTGCGATGGTTTACCATTGAAACTATCTCAAAGTATTATTGTAGGATGATCACTATTAGTAAAACCACCTCAAATTATTATTGAAAGTTTAGTAGAGCCAATTTTTAAGTCTTTTGGTGAATAAACACCTCCTAGTTTTAACACCCAAATAAAAAAATTGTGTTATGTAGTGTAGCCTATGTATTGGGGAATTATTCTCATCCACAACTTGGGTTATGGAGTTAGATGCACTAACAATGGTAGAAGGGGGATGTAGGGCTTGTGATCCAGGTGGATATTCTAGATGAGAGTGAACTTTCAATTCAAAAATACAACCTACCCTACTTTCTCTAATACAAAATCCCTTACCCAGTAGACACCACATTGAGGACCAATTGGCATATTCTAGATTGAGTCAAGAGTCCATTGAGGACCAATTGGCATCCCTTTGGTAAGTGGAATAATAAATATGTTTGCACATTGTCCAAGGCATGTTCACATAAAAGTGGATATACTTTCTTTTTATGTGTATGCACATTGAATGCTCAGAGCATATATTTATGTTCTATGGGGTTTGGGAATAATGTAGCACTTTTGAGCCACAATCATTCATGTATGAAGAACTAATTGGTAATTTCCTTGGCATTATAAACACCACAAACAAAACCATCCTATGTGTCCACTAAACAATAGTGAGTAGAAAACTTGAAAAAGAGGTTTTCACTTATAATTGCATTGAGAATAGAAGCCTTGGAATTAATTTTGAATATAGATAATTCAACATCATACAAGGAGCAGAGACAAAATTTCAATTCCATAGAGGATTTATGTTGGTGAGATGTATAGGCTATAAATCCATTTTTCCAGTTGTATTGGTGTCAAAGAAGTTGAATCCTTGACTCTGATATAGCTATCAAAACTTTGAGGATAAAGCTAACCTATCACGGGTATAGAAGTAATAAGATAAAGGTTGGAAGAATCAAGGGATTGTAATGTGCAGCTCCAAGAGAAGAATGTAGATACAAAGGAACAAGTCTAGATGTTTGATTGAAGGATAGCACAATTGGAAAAAAAAACCTCGAGGCCTCCACAAAATTGTTTCCATTGCTAAAGAATTGCTTCATTGAATGTGAAGGCTCCCTCATTACTATTATGGCATATCGATTCAAGAGTAGAGTTCAACTAATGCAATTGGGAAAGAAGGTCATTCAAATGGATAATTGGCAAGCGGATAGTGTTATGAACCAAAACTTTAGAATTTCATAAGAAATCAAAAGTACACCATATACAACAATATGAGTGTGGAGCACAAATCCATTATAGATAAGAGAGATGAGTTACAAAATCACTCATGTTGATGTATGTTAGCAATTGGGGGTTTGAGGGGTTAGTTTTTTTGGGTTTATATGGACTACAAGATTGCAATAATATGGGTTATATGTGGGTTACATGGCATGCATTCTATGCTATAAAGATCAATGGTGATAAGGTTGAGGGGTTTTGGGATTGGGGGTTATAGTGGATAAAGGTTAAACATTAAGCATGGTTATAATGGATTATAGCTTGTCTTCCACCCTTCCTTTTTGCTAAACACCAATCTCCATAATTTTTTTCCCCTAATGCTAAATTCTTGAGCAAGGGATCTTTTGTTGAAATATTGTAAATGCAAAGAGTATTCTATTTATTATTGATGTATTATTCATTAGATCAATCCCCTTTTGTGGATTGATCATGTCGAGCATTGTAAATGACCAAATCCCCTTTTGCGGATTGGTCAAACCCTAATTGTAATATGAAAAATGAGAAGTCGGCCCCCATAATAAATTAAAGTGGTTCTAACCACCCGGGAAGAGAAGTCGACCCTGCCAATGAAAAGACACTTCCTTTCAGCACCTACCAGATTGTATAAATAAAGGAGGCTAGTGCCTCATTTGTTCACTCACTCACTTGATCATCCAGAGTGCAAGTTTGGAGCTGCAGTTGGAGAAGAAGGAAGAGAGAGAGGCACATTACTTGGGAGAGGACTTTCTGTAGTGTTTGGTTTATTCTCTTGGAATTGTATTGGCTATCTATATTAAGGAATTTTTTGCTGGGTTTTCTCCCCCATGAGGGTTTCCCAGGATAAATGATGTGTCTCTTGTGATTTTGTTTCTCTCAATGATCCTATCTATGCTATGGTTATCTAGTAAATTCAAAAGAAACCTAATAATAGCTTAAAATCTAACATGGTATCAGAGCTAAGCTGAAGAGAGCATCTTTCACAAGAAAAAGGAAAAATGTCATTGTTGCCATATAAGAAAATTAAGGCTTTTTATTGAAGAGGAATTTCATCCCAAAAGGAATCTAGAAAAGTGCGCCCTAGCTCAAGAAACTTTGGAACCTTCAGTGCACCTTTTCAGTGGATAGAACTCTCGAAAAGTGAAACCCTAGTTTTCACCAGTACTAGAAGTACCAGAAAACCAGAAGTACCAGGAAACTAGAAGTACTAGAAAACCAGAAGTACCAGAAAATCAGAAGCA
This sequence comes from Picea engelmannii, assembly GCA_009831015.1. Lineage (NCBI taxonomy): Eukaryota > Viridiplantae > Streptophyta > Pinopsida > Pinales > Pinaceae > Picea > Picea engelmannii. The sequence goes on along the minus strand of ML793470.1, from coordinate 84,779 downwards.
CCGGTCCAGAAATCCGCTGGTCAAGTTTGAAGGGGAAAAATTTGGATTTTCTGAAATTTAACCACACCATGCTACTCGCCTTAGCCAAGCACACCTCCTAGTAAGTTCAAAATTCAATTCTAAGCATTTTCATTTTTTGGTCATTTTCTAGCTCCAGGTAAAAGATGTCTGCAAGCACTAAGCTTGTTGACAAGCTCTAAGGTATGGAAAACTTTTGTGCCTGGAAATATAGGATTGGACTCATTCTTGAAGAGAATGACCTAGCAAGATTCATTAAAGAAGATGTATCAGAACCCGTTGATGCTGCAACTAAAGCAAAACACCAAAAGGACACAATTAAGTAAAAAAGAATCATTGCAGATTCTATCAAAGATCACTTGATCCCTCAAGTGTCTTCAAAGAAGACTCCAAAATAAATGTTTGATGCCCTAACTGGATTATATGAAGGAAATAACATAAATCAGAAAATGAATCTAAGAACTCAACTCAAGAATACAAGGATGGAGAAAGGATAAACAATCCAGGAATATTTCTCCAGAATATCACAATTCAAAGAACAACTAGAAGCAATTGGAGATACTATAGATGAAGAAAAACTCATAATGAAGACCCTTAATGGTCTCACAAGACCTTGGGATGCATTCACCCAAACTATTTGTGCTAGAAAGGAGAAACTACAATTTGACAGTCTTTGGGAAGAATGTATTCAAGAAGAATCAAGAGTAGCGAACCGAGAAGCCTTGCTATCAAGGGACGAAGATCAAGCCCTAGCTACTCACACTAAAGGAGGAAGAAAGAAGTCTTACTTCCATAAATAAACTCATAAGGAGTCTCACCCCCAAAACAAATTCATACATAAAGAATCTCAACCAAGGAGATTCCAGAAGTTTCAGAAAGGACAAAGAAGAGAAAAAAGATTTCTCATCCTACCAATGTTACCATTGTGATAAGATGGGACATATTTCAAAATATTGTCTAGCTACATGAGAATAATACAAAAATAAAAACAAGAGGTATCATGCCCATGCAGTTGAAGATGAAGAGCCACCCACAAAAATGATAAAAGAACGAATTGAAGACTATGTCTTAATCTCTGCCTTCTCAGGCTCAATATCACCTAGTGAGAACACTTGGCTCATTGATATTGGTGCTTCCAAGCACATGACAGGACAAAGATACATTCTCTCTTGCCTTTCAGAAAATAAGTTTTCTCAGAAAGTTACACTTGGAGATGATTATCAATACCCTATCAAGGGAGTAGGAGAATCAAATTACAAGCTTAATTCAGGGACCCCAATGAAGATGAAGGATGTACTCTATGTACCAGGTTTGACAAAGAATTTACTCTCCATCTCAGCCTTAGAAAATAAAGGCTTCAAAGTTGCCTTTATAGATGGATAAGTTCTTGTGTGGGCCAAAGGAAAAACCATGGAAGAAGCAATTGTTATTGGTAAAGAAGAAGGTGGCTTGTATAAGCTAAAGGGTCACTCAGAAGAAGCCATGACCCACTCCATTGAGAATCCATGTGAACTTTGGCATATAATATTACCCCACATAAACTACAAGGCATTACCTTATGTAAGCAAGGCAGTCACAGGTCTACCAGAAATCAAGGTTGACCATGAAGGTGTGTGCAATGGGTGTGCACAAGGGAAGAACATCAAGAACCCTTTTCCGAAGAGGGACAATAAAGCAGAAGGAGTCTTAGAACTCATTTACTCAGATGTGTGTGGCCCAATGCCATCATACTCCATCAGTGGGTATGTATACTATGTATCTTTTATTGATGACTATTCTCATAAAACTTGGGTTTACTTTTTGAAATCAAAAGATGAAGTGTTAAGTAAATTCAAGGAATTCAAAGCCTTGATAGAGAGTCTTTTTGAAAGAAAGATCAAGATACTCAGGTCAGATAATGGAGGAGAATACACCTCAAAAGAATTTTTAAACTTTTGCAAAGATGTCGGGTTCAAGAGGGAGCTCACCACTCTCTACAATCCTCAACAAAATGGTGTAGCAGAAAGAAGTAACATAACTATAATGGAAGTAGTGAAGACCATGATCCATGATCAAGATATTCCAATGTGCTTATGGGCAGAAGCAACAAAAACAACAGTATATGTACAAAACAGATTTTCCCATAGTGCACTTGGGTTCAAGACCCCTGAAGAGATGTTCTCCAGAAAGAATCCATAAGTAAGCCATCTCAAAATATTTGGCTGCCCAATATTTTTACATATTCCAAAAGAGAAGAGAACCAAGTTGGACCCTTCAGGAAAGAAGGGAATATTTGTTGGATACTGTGAGGTCTCCAATGCCTTCAGAGTTTATATACGAGGTTACCATCATATTGAAATCAACAGGGATGTAACCTTTGATGAAGATGCAACACTCAAGAAATCAAGAAGATGTCAGCTTGAAGAAGTATATGAAGAGGAACTTGTAGCTCCCAGAGTTGTAGAACCAGTGAGGGAAGTCATAGCTTACCCTTATGAGGAGATTCTAGAAGATCATGACATAGTAGAATCTCAAGAACCTCCCTAGATGACGATCTCCGACAAGATAAATCCATCCTGGGAAAGGGAACTTATTCAAGATAGAGAGAAGTATGGTGTCCCCGAAGGAACCATGAGACAAGTAAAGACACCCAAGCCATTCTCCAGTTATATGGCTTTGATGTGTGATCTCTTAGAGAAGGAGCATGCCTTCTTTGAAGAAGCCATTCTGAAGAAAGAATGGGTAGATTCCATGACAAAACAATACCAATCCATCATAAAGAATGATGTATGGGAAATAGTTCCCAGATCGAAGAGCAAGGATGTGGTATCTTCCAAATGGATTTTCAAAATAAAACATGCTGCTGATGGAAGTATTGAGAAATATAAGCAAGGTTTGTTGCTCGTGGCTTTTCTCAAAAGGAAGGCATTGATTATGAAGAAACATTTTCTTCTGTAGCCAGATACACTTCAATCAAAACCATCATAGCCCTTGCAGCTAAGATGAAGTGGAAGTTACACCAGATGGACGTGAAAACTGCCTTCTTGAATGATTTCATTGAAGAAGAAGTGTATATAGAACAACCTAAAGGATTTGAAGTTGAAGATAGGAAGACTCGTGTGTGCAAGTTGAAGAAGGCTTTGTACGGATTGAAGCAAGCTCCTAGAGCTTGGTATGGAAGGATTGACAATTTTCTGAYGAGCTTGGGATTTACCAAGAGTAAAGATGATTCTAACCTTTACTTCAAGGTTATGAATGATGAGCCAATTATATTGCTRCTGTATGTGGATGACTTATTCTTAACTGGATATGAAAATCTCATCACTGAATGTAAGAAGAAGCTCGCTGCAGAATTTGAGATGAAAGACCTTGGCCTAATGCACTATTTCTTAGGTCTTGAGGTCTGGMAGAGCCTAGAGAGGATCTTCCTTAACCAAGGGAAGTATGYAGTTGAAATACTAAAGAGATTTGATATGTTGGAGTGCAAGTCCATGAATRCACCCATGGAAACAAACTTGAAGCTCCTGGTTGATACTTCATCAGAATTGATTGATGCTATGGTGTACACACAGATCATCGGATCGTTGATGTATCTGACGAACACTAGGCCAGACATATGTTTTGCAGTGAACACCTTGAGTAATTTTTTGGTAGAGCCCAGGCATGTTCACCTAGTTTCTAAAAAACATGTGATGAGGTACCTTAAGGGTACATTAGAGTGTGGTATCAGTTATGATGGAGATCGTGACTTTAGATTGAGTGGTTAGACTGATTCAGATTGGGCTGGAAGTGTCTTTGACAGAAATAGCACTTCAGGATGTTGTTTCAGTCTGGGGTCAACCATGATCTCATGGCAGAGTAGGAGGCAATCAAACATTGCTCTAAGCATGACAGAAGCATAATACATTACTGCATGTTCTGCCAGTTGTGAAGCCATATGGATTTGGAAGTTGTTGATAGGTCTATTCGATCTAGAGATGGAAGAAACCATGATCCTATGTGATAACCAAATCTACATAAAGATGACAGAGAACCCTATGTTCCATGACAAGTCAAAACACATAGAGATCCGATATCATTACATCCATTATATGGTGTAGAGGGGAGCCATAAAGCTCCAGTATGTTAGCACAGATGAATAGGTTGCTTATGTGTTGACCAAGCCTCTATCTCGTGTAAAGTTTGATCAGTTTCGAGATAAGCTTGGTGTAGTCCGAAAGGACCTCCCTCGAAAGGGGGAGTAGTGTTGTGCTGCCAGCCTTGTGCTGTGATGCCAACTTCATGCTGATGATGTGCCATCTTCATGATGTGATGATGTGCCAACCTCATGCTGTGATGATGTGCTAGCCTCTTGCTGTGATGATGTGTTGCCAGCTTCGTGCTGTGATGCTAGCCTCGTGCTGATGATGTTGTGTTGCCATTCTTGTACTGTGATGCCAACTACACGCTATGCTGATGATATTGTGTTGCCAGCTTCATGTTGTGATGCCAACCTCATGCTGAAGACTCTTAGCCTAGTGCCAATGTTGATGATGCTCCAACCTTTGTGTTGTGTTTTTGATGATATTGATGATGAGAAAAACTTCCGATGATTTATAGATACTCCAGTCAGTGTTCCAGATGCTATTGATGATGTTGCCCTCTCTCTCGC
>ML793470.1:32596-54710 GCA_009831015.1 Picea engelmannii | reverse complement strand
CCATTCCAACAATTTTGCATGGTGCATCATCACCCAAATGAACCTGTCCAAAATCACCTTGAACATAATCTAGAAAATGTTTCCTATGGGGTGTGGCATGAAATGAAGCCCCTAAATCTACTACCCAAGACTCAAAAATATTACCTACTAAAAGAATCAAAGCATCTTGTAACACATCACCTATTACATTTGCTTCTTGGTATTTTTCTTGTTGTCCATCTCTTTGTTTCTTTGGTGCTCTGTAATCTTTCTTCAGATGTCCTTTCTTCCCACAATTCCAACACTCTATCTTTCCTAGTCTATATTTGGATCTGCCCTTCCTAGAATTCTCGCAGTTCCTTGAGCCCTTTCCTCTATCCTTTTGTCTTCCTCTGTTCTCCATGTTTAATGCATTACCTGTGTCTCACCTGTGCTTTTCCGTCGCATTTCCTCGCTAAGGATAACCCCAACAAAATCATCAAATTTTAGAGTGTTTGAACCAGAGACAGAGTTACTTATAGACATGACCAAGCCATTCCAGCTTTCTGGATATGAACATAGGATTAGAAGAGCCCTGACCTCATAATCAAAGTCCACTTTTACAGAACTTAGCTGATTAGTAACCGTATTAAATTCATTTAAATGATCAACAAAAAACCCACCTTTTGCCATCTTCATATTAATTAATCGCTTCATTAAAAATACCTTATTGGAAGCCGAGGGTTTTTCTTACAGTTTAGCCAATGCGTCCATCAACTCCTTTGTTGTCTTTTCTTTTGAAATATTGAAAGCCACCAATGATTCCAGGCTCAACCGTATTGTTCCTAGTGACTTTCTGTCGAGAACCTCCCATTCTTCGACCTTCATGGTTGTTGGCTTCTTTTCTATTCTACCCAATGGTAGGAATAGATCCTTCTGATATAAATAATCTTCCATCTCCATATTCCATAACTGGTAGTTTTGTCTGTTAAATTTCTTGACCCTAAAATTTCCATCTTCTATCATTGCTCCCACTAGAACTAGGAACCCTCTTTTCCTGCGAGTTACCTTTCTCTTTGATACCAGTTGTTATAAAAATAGGATCACATAGAAATAAATTAAAAAAAATGTGGAAATAAAACACAAAATATACACAATACAATAGAGATACAAATATACGTGGTTCACCTAGTGTGGGCTACATCCACCAAAGAAATTGTCAGGTCCTTCCCTTTTATTATCTAGAAAAATGAAGGGATACAACCTACAACACACCTGTTGTAACTTCCTCTTCTTTCTCTCACAATATCCTCTTTCATAATACAACATTCGCAATAATACACAACCGCAATACAATTCCCTCATAAAAGAGGGTTGCCTTCTAGGGAAAAAAACCGTAAAAATAAATTCTACCGTCAGATCTGTGACCTTATAATGAACGGTCCAGATCGACTATGAAATTACAATATTTTACAAAGTAATTTTTCCCAATATTTTGCTTCAGGGGCATTTCCCATGAATCCCCCGCCAGAGGAGGGATACAGAAATTGTCGCTGCCCCTTGGACCCCCATGGCCACAGTTGTGGGGGGGAAAGATCCCCACACACACCTCCCTAGGGAATGGGGTCCAAGCACGACTGAAACAAACATCTGAATCAGGAAGATAATCAGGCTCCACAACCAACAATATCCCACTTGGAGACTGATCACAACAACTCCACTACTGTTGTACATGTTGGAATATACTCCACCTTGGACTTGGAAAATTTCTAATCTTCACTCTCAGGCTCGAAGGCCAACTGAAACTAAGCAGGATCTTGATTTATCCCTGATTACTCCCTTTGTTAACATGTCTGCAAGATTCTGGCTAGTATCTTTTCCAACTTCAAATGTCCATCTTCAAAGACGGATCATATGAAATGGTACATGAGTTGTATATTCTTAGTATTATAATGGAAGGTTGAGTTCCTTGCAAGATGAATGGCACTCTCACTGTCACGGTACAACCTGCTAGTCTTCTGTGTCTATCCTAATTTCTCCATAAACCTCTATAGCCAAATCATTTCTTTAGTATCCTCTATAACAACAACATACTTTGCTTCTGTTATTGAAAGTGCAACAACCATTTGAATTTTTGAAATCCAACTTACTGTTGTTCCACCTACAATAAAAACATACCCTTTGGTGCTCCTCCTGCTATCTTTATCACCTACCATATCTGAATCAACATCTCCCTCTACAACAATGTATGCACCTCCAAAACATAATGCATAAGTAGAAGTACCTCTCAAATACTTGAGAATCCACTTTAATACCTCCCAATGTTCTTTACCTGGATTGTTCATATACCTGCTAGCAACTCCCACTACATGTGCAATATCTGGTCTTGTGCAAACCATCACATACATCGAGCTACCAACTGCTGATGAATAAGGGACCATGGACATGTATTTTATCTCCTCCCGTTTCTTGGGACACATTTCCTTAGTTAATTTGAAATGGCTGGCCAAAGGTGTACTAACTAGTTTTTTGTTTTTCATTCTAAACCTCCTCAACACCTTCTCTATGTACTCACCCTGAGACAATGTCAATTTTCAATTTTTCCTGTCTCGTTATTCTCATACTAAGGATTTTCTTTACAACACCCAATTCCTTCATCGCAAATGAATTAACTAATTTCTTCTTGAGCACATTTATATCCTGCATATTAGACCCTACAACAAGCATGTGATCTACATACAATAGCAAGATAATATAAATTCCATTTTCTAGCCTTCTAAAATAAACACAGTAATCAAAATGACAACTACAATAACCTTGTTCTGTCATAAACCTGTCAAAATTCAAATACCACTTCCTTGCAGCTTCCTTTAGGCCATACAAGCTCTTCTTCAACCTGCATACCAAATTTTCTTCCCCTTTGACCTCATACCCATGTGGTTGTTGCATATAAATCTCTTCCTTGAAATCCCCATGGAGAAAAGTTGTTTTTACATCTCACTATTCAAGATGCAAATGTTCTACTGTGACAAGACTTAAAATAGTCCTAATTGAAGTCATCTTAACAACATGAGAAAATATTTCATCAAAATCTATACCTTTCTTTTGTGCAAACCCCTTTACAACAAGTCTAGCCTTGTACCGATTTTTGCCTCAATCTTCTTCCTTCAGCTTGTAAACCCATTTATTCTGCAATGCTCTTTTTCCCACAGGCAACTGAACCAAGTCCCAAGTATGGTTATTTATTAGGGAATCCATTTCCTCTTTCATGCCTTTCTCCCACTTATTTTTAGTGTCTATTTGCATTTCCTCTTCATAACATTCCGGTTCACCAGAATCAGTCAACAATAAATAATATAATGAAGGAGAGTATCGTTCAGGAGGTATACTTAACCTGGTAGATCTTCTAACAACACTTGTAGGAGTTTGAGGTACCCGTTTCTCCTGTTGTTGTACATTTTATTTTTTTGGTACATTTGGAATTTCTTTTTTAGTGATCTCATCAAGCACTGTGTATTCTAGTTTTTCTTCTTCTTGTTTCTTTCACTGCAACTGATCTTTGTACATGACCTTCTCATTGACTATGACATATTTACTCCTAATGGTTTTATGATTTTCATAATCCCATAAGCGATAACCAAAATCATTAGCACTGTATCCAATAAAGGTACACTTCTTGGATTTTGCTTCAAGCTTTGTTCTATTTTCTTTATCAATATGGACAAATGATTCACAACCGAAAGTCTTCAGAAATGAATAGTTTACCTTTTTACCTGTCCATGCCTCCTCTGGAAACCCACAATCCAACTAAATTGAAGGTCTTATGTTTATCAAGTAAACAACAATATCTACAACATCTGCCAAAAACTGTAAGGGAAACCCTGCATGCAATCTCATACTCCTTGCACACTCCGTGTCGGTCCTGTTCATCCTTTTTGACACACCATTTTCTTGGGGTGTTCTTGGAACTGTCTTCTCTCTACGAATCCCATGGTATGAACAATAATCATCAAACACCTTGTTGCAGTATTCACCACCATTGTCTGATCTGAGATACTTCAACCTTTTTCCTCTCTCATTCTCAACCAAAGCTTTCCATTTCTTGAAAGTATCAAAAACATAATATTTTTTTCAAATGCAATAAACCCAAGTATTTCTATTTGCATCATCAATAAAAGTAACAAAATAACGAGAGCCACCAACAGATGATACCTGAGTTGATCCCCATACATATGTATGCACAAGCTCTAACCTTTCACTCTTCTTTTCTTTTTCGACTTTGAGAAATCTAACTCTCTTATGTTTTCCATAAACTCAGTGCTCACATAAATCCAAATCAATTTGTTTAATATTTGGAAAAATAATTATTTTTTGAAGTATATGCATCCCCTTCTCACTCATGTTTCCAAGCCTATGGTGCCACAGTGTTTTATCCACTCTTGTAGAAGCTAAAGAGATAGAAGAGTTAGTATTACCAGTACATAAATACAATGTACCTACCTTCTCTCCTTTTTCTATCACCAATGATCCTTTGGTGATATTCCACGCCTTATCTATAAATATGGATATACAACCTTCACTTGCCAACTTCCCAGTTGAAATTATACTTTCCCTTAGATCTGGAACATGTCTTAATCCTTTTAACAACCATTGGTTTCAATTATTTTTCTTTATTTGTACCTTTCCCCTTCCAACAATTTTTCATGGTGCATCATCACCCAAATGAACCTGTCCAAAATCACCTTGAACATAATATAGAAAATGTTTTCTATGGGGTGTGGCACGAAATGAAGCCCTTGAATCTACTACCCAAGGCTCATAAATATTATCTACTGAAAGACTCAAAGCATCTTGTAACACATCCCCTGTTACATTTGCTTCCTGATTTTTCTCATGTTGTCCATCTGTTTGTTTCTTTGGAGCTCTGTAGTCTTTCTTCATATGTCATTTCTTCCCACAATTCCAACACTCTATATCTTTCCCAGTCTGGATTTAGATATGCCCTCCCTAGAATTCCCACAGTTCCCTGAGCCCTTTCCTTTATCCTTTTTTCTTCCCCTTTTCTCCATGTTTAACGCATTACCTGATGTCTCACCTGTGCTTTTCCATTGCATTTCCTCGCTAAGGATAACACCAACAACATCATCCAAATTTAGAGTGTTTGAACTAGAGACAAAGTTACTTACAACCATTCCATATTTCTCGCAATGAGCACAAGATTAGAAGAGATATGACCTCATAATCAAAGTCCACTTTTACAGAACTTAGCTGACTAGTAACTATTTTAAATTCATTTAAATGATCAACAACATACCCACCTTTTGACATATTCATATTAAATAATTGCTTCATTAAAAATACCTTATTGGGTGTCAAATATTTTTCATAAAGCTAAGACAATGTGTCCATCAACTCCTTTGTTGTCTTTTCGTTTGAAATATTGAAAGCCACTGACGCTGCCAGGTTCAACCATATCATTCCTAGTGTCTTTCTATCGAGAACTTCCCATTATTGGTCCTTCATGGTTGTCGACTTCTTTACTTTTCCTCCCAATGGTAGGAATAGATCATTCTGATATAAATAATCTTCCATCTGCATCTTTCATAAATGGTAGTTTTGGCTGTTAAATTTCTCAACCCTAAACTTTCGATCTTTTGCCATTTCTCCCACTTGAACTAGGAACCCTCTTTTCCTGCGAGTTACCTTTCTCTCTAATACCAGTTGTTAGAAAAATAGGATTGCAGAGCAATAAAATAAAACAAATGCGAAAATAAAAAATAGAAGATACACAATACAATAGAGACATAGATATACGTGGTTCACCCAGTGTCGGCTACGTCCACCAGAGAAATTTTCAGGTCCTTCCTTTTTATTATCTAACAAAATGAAGGGATATAACCTACAACACATCTGTTGTAACTTCCTGTTCTTTCTCTCACAATATCCTCTCTCGGAATACAATATTCGCAATAATACAAAACTGCAATAAAATTCCCTCATAAAAGAGGGTTTCCTTCTAGGGAAAAAAAAATAAAAATAACTTCTACTGTCATATCTGCGACCTTATAATGAACAGTCCTGATTGACTACGAAATTACAATATTTTACAAGCTAATTTTTCCCAATATTTTGCTTCAGGGGCGCTGCCCCTGAATCTCCTTCCATAGGAGGGCTACAAAAATTGTTTCCCCCACCTAGCGACAATTTTGACTGGGCAAGCCCCCCCACACCCCCCCGTTACGGAATGGGGTCCAAGCACAGCTAAAAAAAACATCTGAATCAGGATCCACAACAAAAAATCTCCCACTTAGAGACTTAAATTTTTAAATTTATTAGTCTTAATTTAATTTATCTTAACAACAAGAGAGAATATTTCAACAAAATCTTTACCTTTCTTTTGTGCAAACCCCTTTACAACAAGTTTAGCCTTGTACCACTTTTTACCTCCATCTTCTTCTTTCAATTTGTAAACCCATTTATTCTGCAATGTTCTTTTTCTTGCAGGAAACTGAACCAAGTCCCAAGTCTGGTTATTTACCAAGGAATCCATTTCCTCTTTCATGCCTTGATCCCACTTATTTTTAGTGTCTACCTACATTGCCTCTTCATAACATTCTAGTTCACCAAAATCAATCAATAATAAATAATACAATGAAGGAGAGTATTGTTCAGGGGGTCTACATAACCTGGTAGATCTTCTAACAACACTTGTAGGAGTTTGAGGTACCTGTTTCTCCTGTTGTTGTACATTTTGATTTTCTGGTACCTTTGGAATTTCTTTTTCAGTGATCTCATCAAGCACTATGTATTATGGTTTTTTTTTTCTTGCTTCTTTCCCTGCAACTGATCTTTGTACATGATCTTCTCATTGAATATGACATCTCTACTACTAATTATTTTGTGATTTTCATAATCCCATAAGCGATAACTAAAATCATTAACATTGTATCCAATAAAGGTACACTTCTTGGATTTGCTTCAAGATTTGTTCTATTTTCTTTATCAATATGGACAAATTCTTCACAACCGAAAGTCTTCAGAAATGAATAGTTTACCTTTTTACATGTTCATGCCTCCTTTGGAATGCCACCATCCAAAGAACTTGAATGTCCTTTGTTTATCAAGTAAACAACAATATCTACAACATTTGCCCAAAACTGTAAGGGAAACCCTGCATGCAATCTCATACTCCTTCCACGCTCCATGATGGTCATGTTCATCCTTTCTGACACACCATTTTCTTCTGGTGTTCTTGGAATTGTCTTCTCTCTATGAATCCCATGGTATGAAAAATAATCATCTAACGCCTTGCTTCAGTATTCACCTCCATTGTCTGATCTGAGATACTTCAAAATTTTTCCTCTCTCATTCTCAACCAAAGCTTTCCATTTCTTAAAAGTATCAAAGACATCATACTTTTGTCGAATGCAATAAACCCATTTTTTTCTAGTTGCATCATCAATAAAAGTAACATAAGAACGAGACCCACCAAGAGATGATACCCGATTTGGTCCCCATACATTTGTATGCACAATATCTAACCTTTCACTCTACTTTTCTTTTCCGACTCTGAGAAATCTAACTCTATTTTATTTTCCATAAACACAATGCTCACAGAAATTCAAATCAATTTGTTTAATATCTGGAAAAAAAATTCTTTTATGAAGTATCTGCATCCCCTTCTCACTCATGTGTCCAAACCTATGATTCCATGGTGATGTATCCACTCCTATAGAAGCTAAAGATATAGAAGATTCAGTATTACCAATACATAGATACAATGTACCTACCTTCTCTCCTTTTTCTATCACTAGTGATCCTTTGGTGACCTTCCACGCCTTATCTCTAAATATGGATATACGTCCTTCATTTTCCCACTACCCAGTTGAAATTAGACTTTTCCTTAGATCTGGAACATGTATCACATCTTTCAACAACCATTGGTTTCTATTCTTTTTCTTTATTTGTACCTTTCCCATTCCAACAATTTTTCATGGTGCATCATCACCCAAATGAACCTGTCCAAAATCACCTTGAACATAATCTAGAAAATGTTTCCTATGGGGTGTGGCATGAAATGAAGCCCCTGAATCTACTACCGAAGACTCAAAAATATTATCTACTAAAAGAATCAAAGCATCTTGTAACACATCACCTATTACATTTGCTTCCTATTTTTTCTCTTGTTGTCCATCTCTTTGTTTCTTTGGAGATCTTCTTTCTTTCTTCAGATGTCCTTTCTTCCCACAATTCCAACACTCTATCTTTCCTAGTCTAGATTTGTTTCTTCCCTTCCTATAATTCTCATGGTTTTCTGAGCCCTTTCCTCTATCCTTTTGTCTTCCCTTGTTCTCCATGTTTTATGCATTACCTAATGTCTCACATGTGCTTTTTTGTTGCATTTCCTCACTAAGGATAACACCAACAACATGATCAAATTTTAGAGTGTTTGAATGAGAGATAGAGTTACTTACACCCATGACCAAACCATTCCATCTTTCTGTCAATGAGCATAGTATTAGAAAAGCCCCGACCTCATCATCAAAGTCCAATTTTACAGAACTTAGTTGATTAGTAACCGTATTAAATTCATTTAAATGATCTGCAACAGACCCACCTTCTGACATATTCATATTAAATAATCACTTCATTAAAAATACCTTATTGTATGTGGAGGGTTTTTCATACATCATCTCCATCAATTCCTTCGTTGTCTTTTATTTTGAAATATTGAAAGCCATCGACACTGCCAGGCTCATTTGTATCGTTCCTAGTGCCTTTTTGTCAAGAACCTCCCATTCTTCATCTTTCGTGGCTGTTGGATTCCTTGCTATTCCGCCCAATGGTAGGAATATATCCTTCTGATATAAATAATCTTCCATCTGCATCTTCCATAACTGATAGTTTTTGCCGTTAAATTTCTCAACCCTAAACTTTCCATCTTCCGCCATTGCTCCCACTCGAACCAGGAACCCTCTTTTCCTGCAAGTTATCTTTCACTCTCATACCAGTTGTTAGAAAAATAGGATTGCAGAGCAATAAAATAAAACAAATATGGAAATAAAACAAAGAAGATACACAATACAAAGAGACACATATATACTTTGTTCACCTAGTGTGGGCTACGTCCACTAGAGAAATTGCCAGGTCCTTCCTTTTTATTATCCAACAAAATGAAGGGATACAACCTACATCACACCTGTTGTAACTTCCACTTCTTTTTCTGACAATATCCTCTCTCAGAATACAATATTCTCGATAATACATAGTCATAATACAATTCCCTCATAAAAGAGGGTTGTCTTCTAGGGAAAAAACCCTAAAAATAACTTCTACCTTCATATTTGTGACCTTGTAATGAACGATCCAGATTGACTATGAAATTACAATATTTTACAAGGTAAATTTTCCCAAGATTTTGCTTCAGGGGCACTGCCCTTAAATCCCCCGCCACGGGAGGGATACAAAAATTGTCACTGTCCCTCCTGGATTCCCTTATACCCCCCTGGAGATAATTGTGGGGGGAAAATCCCCCCCACACCCCCCGTTACGGAACATGGTCCAAGCACGTCTGAAACAAAAATCTAAATCAGGAAGATAATAAGGCTCCACAACCAACAATATCCCACTTGTAGAATGATCACAACAACTCCACTATTGTTGTACCTACTAGATTATACTCCACCTTGGACTTGGAAAATTTCTCATCTTCACCTTCACGCTTGAAGGCCAACTAAAACTGAGAATTGACTCAGTTTCTCCCATGTTACGCCCTTTGTTAACATGTCTGCAGGATTCTGGCTAGTATGTATCTTTTCCAACTTCAAATGTCCATCTTCCAAGACAGATCATATGAAATGGTACCTGAGATGTATATGCTTAGTATTATAATGGAAGGATGAGTTCTTTACAAGATGAATGGCACTCTCACTCTCACTGTCACAGTACAACCTGCTATTCTCCTGCTTGTTTCCTAATTCCTCCATAAACCTCTGTAACTGAGTCATTTGTTTACAAGCCTATGTAGCAACAACATACTTTGCTTCTGTTGGTGAAAGTGCAACAACCTTTTGCAGTTTTGAAATACAACATACTCTTGTTCCACCTACAGTAAAAACATACCCTCTGGTGCTCCTCCTGCTATGTTTATCACCTGCCATATCTGAATCAACATATCCCTGTATAATAATGTGTGAACCTCAAAAACATAATGCATGAGTAGCAGTACCTCTCAAATACCTAAGAATCCACTTTACTGTCTCCCAATGTTCTTTACCTAGATTTTTCATATACCTGCTCATACCTCCCACTACATGTGCAATATCTGGTCTTATGCAAACCATTGCATACATCAAGCTGCCAACTGCTGATGAATAGGGGACCCTGGACATGTATTCTATCTCCTCTCGTGTCTTGGGACACATTTCCTTAGTTAATTTGAAATGGCTGGCCAAAGGTGTACTAACTGGTTTTTCATTTTGTATTATAAACCTCTTCAACACCTTCTCTATGTACTCACCCTGAGACAATGTCAATTTGCGGATTTTCCGTCTGTTGTTATTCTCATATCAAGGATTTTCTTTGCAGCACCCAAATCCTTCATCACAAATGAATTATCTAATTTCTTCTTGAGCACATTTATATCCTGCATATTAGTTCCTACAACAAGCATGTCATCTACATACAATAACAATATAATATAACTTCCATTTTCTATCCTTTTAAAATAAACACAATGATCAGAATGACATCTACTATAACCTTGTTCTGCCGTAAACCTAGAAAAATTAAAATACCACTGCCTTGGAGCTTGCTTTAGGACATACAAGCTCTTCTTCAACCTGCATACCAAATTTTCCTTCTCTTTGACCTCATACCCATGTGGTTGCTACATATAAATCTCTTCCTTCAAATTCCCATGGAGAAAAGTTGTTTTTACATCTAACTGTTCAAGATGCAATTCTTCTACTACCACAAGACTTAAAATAGTCCTAATTGAAGTCATCTTAACAATAGGAGAAAATATTTCATCAAAATCTATACATTTCTTTTGTGTAAACCCATTTATTCTGCAATGTTATTTTTCCTGTAGGCAACTGAACCAAGTCCCAAGTCTGGTTATTTACCAAGGAATCCATTTCCTCTATCATTTCCTTTTCCCACTTATTTTTAGTGTCTACCTGCATTGCCTCTTCATAACATTCTGGTTCACCAAAATCATTCAACAATAAATAATACAATGAAGGAGAGTATCGTTCAAGGTGTCTAGTTAACCTGGTAGATCTTCTAACATCACTTGTAGGAGTTTGAGGTACATGTTGCCTCTGTTTTTGTACATTTTGATTTTGTGGTACCTATTATCATATTAAGTTGTTATGGGTCAAATTCATCCTTAGGTTTTTAATATTTATCCTTAGTCTTGTTTCAGTGTTACTTTTGATCTTCTCCTTATGGTTTTCTTAGGTCTTAGCACAAGATAAATTTAAGGTTGAATGTTGGCCGATACCATTGGTTTATATCTTCATCTCATCAAGATTAGACAACTATCACCATCACCCTTATGCCACCACTAGCCTAACATGTCACTACTCCTACTATGTGCTTAAACTCCTCCACTCTGTCTCTCTACCCATTAGAAGGTCAAATCAAATTAGTTTTAGTACGTTGCCAACTCATCCAGACATTTACTAGAGCACCTCTAGTACATCTTCCCTCATTACCATTATTGCACTTATCAGGCTTGTGTCAACTGATCTCATTGTTTTCAACATCCATTTCTCAAAGATTTGAAATTTGCTCCTAGTTTGGCACTGCAGAAAGTCCTAAGTTTAGACAGGCACTGCAGAATCTGCTACAGACTGGCTGGCAGAGGGGAATTGGAGGTTATAGTTGTTGCAGGCGGTTTCATACAATCTGAGACATATCTACTGTTAGGCCACAATGTCGAGGTACTCCTTGAGTTTTTTTTAGCTCCGTTGAAGATCAGATTAAGGCTGTGCTTATATTTCTCTTCTTGGGCATTGCAAATTGAGGATCCACATCACCAACCTGCCCCTTTTACCTTTTCTATCACCAATTTCTCAACTAGCTGCAGTATTTTCATCCTCTTCTACTACAATTGAGCCAATATTGTTGTCAAAACCATCTTGCCTATCTCTTTCTTGGTCCTTGTGGTTTATACTACGAAATATGCTACAAATTATGTTGTGGATCCCCTATTTTGGCGCTACGAACCTGTACATTAAACTCATCATTGTTACCCTCTGATCACATAGCCTGTATCAATTGATTTCCTTTAAATTTTCAATTGTTATTTCAAGTCTAAAGTCTGTCTGCTTTGGAAATTTAAAGAGCCTTGCTGATCAAAGTTGTGATGACCTTGCAAATGATGGTGAAATGTTAGCCTAAAACCTTGGCAGTCACTTCCTCCTTGCATATCCATTTTACCTAAGGGTTTTATTCCTTCTTATCCATCAGTTTCCCTTTCAAAAGATTAGAATTCAAATAGGCAGGAAAAATTTGAAGCCTTAAAAGAAGCCATCTTTGAAAAATACCATCATTTCAAACCCTAAGACCTCTGTCCTTTGTCTGGCCTCTCATATCTCTCAGATTATTGTATTGTTTTTCCTCCTATAATAGCAAATGGACACACCACAATAGAAGAAGGCTCACAAGGGTGGGAGTTTAGTCAGGACCAAGCCTTATTATATGTAGCTATTTGATGTTGAACCTCTGATCAAAGAGGTCTTCCAGAGAGTTGGATGTTTAATATTCTTTCAGAATATGCAGAGGGGACACCCTGAGGTAGCCAGAGAGTTTTCCTTGAATTTTGATGGCACCAAAACCAAGGTGGGAACCCTTGAACTAGAGGTATCTAAAGCCACCATTACAACAACCAATAAGATGCCAAACACTAGTGAAATATGGTTTAAATCCATGACTCTTAATGTAACCTTCTCTAAAGACTTCCTCAAACTAGAATGTCAGGGAGATAACCTATCAAAGGGAGTGCCTAAGATCCACTTGGTTGAGGGATTTGATAAGATGTTAAGGGTGATCCATAGATATTTTACCTGTGAGGGAACATTTAATATGATTTATCAATACCACATTAGACTTTTGTTGCACTTCACAGGAAAAGACCTGATGAACATCCCTTTCTATTTGTTTAGGAGTATGGGGAAAATGGTTGATAGGGTCCAAGCCAAGTCCAAGGCTATGGACACAAGTGTTTTCCACTCAGGGTTGATTAGGATGCTTTCGATGGAGGAGTTGAAGAATATAAACATAGCTTGGGAGCAGTTCATTGCCTATGCACATCTGCAAGTAAATGTAGCTCCTACAACTCAATCTAAGATGCAAATCCATTTGCAAACTGGTAGTGTTGTTCACCTAGAGATAAGTAAAAAGAGAAAGGGAAAACACATTGATAAAGATGATGAGGCTCCTAAGGAACAAGAAGAAGAATAAGGGGGAGCTCATCACTCTCTTCAAAGGAAATTTTCACCCCAACCAGCTCTAGAATTAGCAGAAATTATCTCAGTTAAAACCATAGGCAAAAAAGGGAGAAAGTTACTCTTCCCCTCACCTACTGCTATAGTTGAGACTAAATCTAAGAGGCCCTTCACCAGGTCATCAACCAAGAAGGAAACTGTTGAACAAGAGGTCATAACAGAAGATCCTGTCAAGAGGAAGGATAAAGGTAAAATTGAGATTGTTGAGAAACATGTTGAAGTCATAGACATAACCACTCCCCCTGACAACCCTACTTTCAAAAGACTGATAAGACAACTCATAGATGCTAGAAAGGAGATTTCTCACTTGACGGGAGAAGGATTGGCTGAGAGGAAAAAGTTAAAGGAGCTGATGGATATGTATTTGTAAACCATAGACAAAGTTAAGTTTACAATAAAGAGATTTATGCCCCTTCATAGGCAACTTAGGAAACTATACAGGTAGAACATGGATTTACAACCTCAGATCATAAATCTCAAGATGGAGTTATAGCCTTTCAAAGATGAATTATATCAAAGAAATATAGATGTATTAGATCAATCTACAACCAGGAGGAGTACCAGACTCAGAAGGTGAAATGAAGTGGCTGAAAGAATCTAAAATTTTAAGGTGGTTATCCTTGCATTTTGAAGTTTTTGTGGGAAGTATCATGCTTATACCTAATTAGGAGGATTCTATAGGCTTATATAACTTTGGCTAAGGTTTTTGGGTATTTTTGGCTCAAACTTCACAACACAAACAACTATAGGACATTTCGTAGCGCCTGGTGCTACGAAATGATCTACACATACAGAAGCTGTAAAGTTGCAACAAAATGATCTAGACGAACATAAAATGAAATATCGCTACATAGTCTGCTGTGAAATATTCTACATAGGCAGGCTCTACAAAATTCACTACGGAATTTGTTGTGAAATCTACGACGAACTGGCTGATACAGTCAACACTTTAGGATTCCCTGCCAATTCCTATTTTGATGGGTTTTGAGAGAATCAACGGTCACCAGGTGGCTAGTGGATCTTAGCACAGATGTTTGGAGGTTAGTTGGAGATGGTGGAAACATGGAAATGAAGGAGATGCACTCAAGGGACAGCTCTCTATGCAAATATTATGGTGTTAGGATGGTTTCCAACATTTCCCCTGTTTATAGCAGTTTGTTTTTTCCACTTGAACATGTGTAAGATTTTCAGTTTTAGGTGGGAGAAGCCTATGTTAGAGGATCAAGATCGCATTGTATGATGTCATTCCTTGTTTAGGATATAAATGAAACATTATAAGAACATTTTTAGGTTCAAATGGTTGAGCTTAGACTCTCGTATGTAATGTTTTGATGTAATAGAGCCATACTTTATTTTTTATGTATGAGATTTGAGAATTTTTTCCTAATAGAAGTCAACTTTATTTTCTAATCATCTTACTTCTTTCTAACTCTGATTTTCTCATCATTAACTGATTGAATTGATGTATTATAGTTGTGTTACAATTTATGCTTGATTGTGATGCTGCTGTAATTATTATCAGTGTTTTAAAGTTTAGATCAAGAAGCTCTTGTGTCTGAGCTTTTTCTTCACTTGTCTGCTAGTAAGGTATGATGCTAATAGTATACTACTCATCCTTCTCATTAAAGTCTTCCATCTATCCACACTTTTCTTTAAATCATTGACTAAATTTAGCCAAGACCTCACTTGCTTATGCATCTTGCCTAGAAATTTATGTGTTTGAGCATTGTTATGTTGAGTTTTATCCATTTGACACTTTATCATAAATTTACCATTACAAACCTATTTGATGGGTATTGGGCTTATCCTCTAGCAGTTTGAGGGTGACTCTCAGTGCTAAAATTCTTGGTATCGTTTCCGGGGAACAGATTGAAAACATTTCCCTGGGATTGAATGACAAAGAAATACTGATTTTGAAGGTGCAATAGAAATCAGTACATTGAAGACTGCAGCTTGTACCTGACGACTCCACTATTTCAGTTGTGGCTCCTAAAGGTAGACACACGAGGTCTACTCCACATATACCTCTGGCTACACCTGAAGTTGACCTAGAGAAGATTATCAAGAAGGGAAAAGATTCTCACGAAGGCTTTTCAGCTACTGTACCAGGTACTTCTGGTCATTTTCCCAATTCCACTTTTAATACACCAGTAGTTGTATCTAGTACTCTTTTACCCTCTGTTGAAATTTCTAGAAATTTGGATCTTGAAGATTTCCCTATAGAATACTCTTCTTTTTTTCCCAAATTGAAAGAATAAAGTTTTGAAGTTCTTGCCTCTCCTTATGTTGTAAGATAGTTTAGACTTGAAAGCTTAGAATATTTTCCTACCTTGGGTTCTCCATCTCCTCGTTCCATTAATTTTATTGTGACCAAAGAGGAAGAAACCTTAGTTCCCTTGAAATCTAGACCACCTTATTCCAAGACTCAACCTCTCCTTGTGAAAACTGAAATATCTCCATCCTACATTCCTCCTTCTGCCAAGCTACACATAATCAAGACTGCAGTTGTACCAGTCAAGACTCAATCTCCTCCTTGTTCTCTTAGAATTTATAATCCAATGGAAGGTGCTAACCTTCCTAGAAATAGGATGGATGCCATAGTATCTTCTAGGTATGCCTCTCTTGTGTTTCTTGAGCCTATGAATGTTCTCCCAGTTGGAGACTACCTTAAGTACATGCCCAATTTTATAGGGGAAGATGACATAACTGCAGAGGAACACCTTGCAACATTTTGTAGTTATGCTGACAATCTTAATATTGAGAATGAAGATGTGTGGATGAGACCTTTTGTACAAATCCTTGATGGTGAGGCTAGGAAATGGTTTAGGGGTTTAAATCTTGGATCTATTAATGGAATTGAAGCTCTAGATGATGCCTTTGTGAGGCATTGGGGAGATAAGAAAGATTTCCTATATTATATCACAGAGTTTGGGTCACTCAAGAGGAAAGAAGGGGAATCTGTTTTAGACTTTTCAAAAAGGTTTAATAAAATGTACAACAAAATCCCCACAGAAATTAAGCCCACTGAAACTTCTGCCAAAATCACTTATGCCAGTGATTTTGAACCTGAGTGTTGCCTCTTGTTGAGATAAATGAGATCTACCTCTCTAGCTCATATGGAAGATGCAACCTTGGAGGTAGAATCTATCATATTGGAAGTTGACAAGCTCAGGGGAAAATCTGATAGAGATAGGAGAAAAATTAGGGTTGAAGCTTCAACCTCTTATTCCTCTGGTGTCAATCCTCAAGTTGATGAATTAAAAAAATTGGTTAAATCACTTTCTGCTGAAATGGAAAAGATGAAACTTGAAGGAATTTTTTTTTTATAGAAACACACATAATGTTGATAATAGAGGAAATTTTAGGAGACCAAACAATGCCCCTCAGGTCCTTCAAAGAGATCAAAGAAATAGGGATAGGGATGATAAAAAAGTCCAAGCCCCTCTCCAAAATAACATGGTTGATGATGAAGTAGGGGAGGATGAAGAAACTGATATAGAAATTAATTGTGTGGGTGATACCTATCCATCCCCTCATCTAACTCAATCTACATATGAGGAGTCACTTATGGACAATCAATTGAATGAATTGAGTAAAGGGGAAAAATCCAATGAAAATCCAAATAAATACAACTTAAGGTCAAAAAATAAGGAAGGGAAGCCTAACACATATGATCAACCCACCAAAAGAAAACATTATGCTAAGGTTGTGGTTTCTAGCATCAAAGAAAAAGAGGAACAAAACCCTCAAGTAGTGATTAAGACTCCTATTCGGAAATTAAGGAGATTATGAAATCTCCCTCTTCCTTCAACTTTGAGATTGAAATTCAAAAGATAAAAATCCCAGTACCCTTTTTAGAGCTGATTAAAAATGAAAAGTTTAAACAATATCTTTCCAATATGTTGCAACCCGAATCTTCCTCCAATTCAACAGACTCAGTGAACCTTCAAGATGAGAAACCAACAATCATATTAGGACCTTTGGTAGAAGACATGGATGACTCTTCTCCTCTATTCTACACATCATGGAATATTCATGATAAAGTTTTTTACAACTGATTGATGGACTCAGGTGAATCTCATAAAATTATGCCCAAAACTGTCATGGATGATCTTGGTCTGGAAATTACAAAAATGTAGCATGACCTATACTATTTTGACTCTAGAAAAGTGAAGTGCCTTGGAGTGATCAAAGACCTGGTTGTTACCTTGTTTGAATTGCCCATGAAGAGTTTGGTCATGAATATTGTGGTGGTTGATGTCCCCCCTAAGTTTGGGATTCTCTTATCAAGATCTTGGATCAAGAGACTAGGGGGAACTTTGCAGATGGATCTTTCATGTGCCACCATTTCTGTATTTTAAGGAGAGCACATAAGGCTTTATAGGGAAGCACAACTAGCTTACATCATCAGTGATGAAGCTAATCCTACAAACCACCCCATTTTTGCAATTGATATTGATTTAGGATGTAGTATTTTACAGCTCACTGATTCTGCTCAATCACCTATTAAAATCAGAAAACATCCTATTAAAAATTTTGAAGTTCCTCCTAAAAATACCCTTGTATGGAAGATGTTTTTTGATGGAGCCTCTTCTAAAGAAGGTGTTGGCGCTGGAGTGGTCTTTATTTAACCAACTCAAGAAATCATATCCTTGTCTTATAAACTAGAATTTGAAACTACAAATAATGTAGCAGAGTATGAGGCTCTTGTTTTGGGTTTGAGGGTTGCTAAAGATATGAAGATTGAAGAGTTAGCAGTGTTTGGAGATGCTGAACTAATTGTACATCAAGTTAAAAATCTGTATCAAGCTAAACACCACAGGTTAAGGACTTACAAAAATGAACTTTGGGATCTTATTGATAATTTATTCTCAGCTTTTAATATCTCTTTTGTTCCAAGAGAATAAAATACTATGGCAGATTCTTTGGTTGTTTCTGCAAGTAATTTTAAAAATCCTTTGCCCCCCAAGCTCAAGTATGACGTGGAAGTGAAGTATAGACCCTATATACCTGACAATGTCAAACATTGGAAGGTGTTTGAGGATGATCTTGAGATCAAGAGATTTCTGGAAATTCTAGAAGAGTTTTCCTCTCTTCATATTGATCAAGATCATGATGATACCAAAAGCCCTCATGCTGATATTTTCCTCAATAAAATTGCAGACCACAAGATTGTTCAATTTCCCAGTAACCATATACCAAAAGGATTAGTTCCTTTGGAGATATTATTTGACATAAATTATGTTGTTGTGAAGGTTAAAGGTTCAAGTGAAGAGGATAATGTGACATAATGCAATTTAGGTACAAAGGAAAATCCAAAATATGTAAAATTGTCTAGGAGTTTATCAAAAGAGAAAAGGTCCGAGTATGTTAAGCTATTAAATGATTTTGCTGATGTATTTTCCTGGAAATATGAAGATCTACAAACTTATGACACAAGCATCATTGAACATAATATCCCTTTGAAAGAGGAGACCAAGCCATTTAGGAAGAAACTTAGATAGATAAATCCCATGTTGCTGAATATGATGGAAAAGGAAGTTAAGAAGCTGTATGATTCCAAGATCATCATACC
This sequence comes from Picea engelmannii, assembly GCA_009831015.1. Lineage (NCBI taxonomy): Eukaryota > Viridiplantae > Streptophyta > Pinopsida > Pinales > Pinaceae > Picea > Picea engelmannii. The sequence goes on along the minus strand of ML793470.1, from coordinate 35,663 downwards.
TCTAAGGTACTCTGAGTGGGTGGCAAACTTTATCCCTGTGAGGAAGAAAAATGGTGCAATCATACTTTGTGTTGATTTCATATATTTGAACAGAATTTCCAAGAAAGATAATTACCCCTTGCCAAAGATGGAGCATATTTTGCAGAGGGTAACTGGCTCATCAAGTATGTCTATGATTGATGGCTTCTCATGCTACAATCAGATATCTGTCCTACCTGAAGATAGAGAGAAGAAAACTTTCACTACTCCTTGGGGCACATTCATGTATGCTAAAGTTCCCTTTGGACTAATGAATACAAGAGAAAAATTTCAACGAGAAATGGACAATGCGTTTATTGGGGAGAAGGACAAACTTGTGGTCATCTATCTGGATGGAATTACAGTGTTTTCAAGATTTGATAAGGAACATTATCATCATTTGATAAAGGTCTTCCTGAAGTCTAGAAAGTTTGGGCTCTCTCTCAATCCTAAGAAGTCTTTGTTTGCTATGAAATAAGGTAAGTTGTTGGGACACATTGTATCAACAAAAGGGGTGAGGATTGATCCAAGTAGATTAGAGGCCATCCAGACTTTGTCTCTTCCTAGATCCAAGAAGGAAGTCCAGTCTTTCTTGGGTAAAATAAATTTTCTGAAAAGATTCATCTCTAGCTTTGTTGAATTGGTTAAGTGCATCACATCTATTCTTAGAAAGGGGAATGAGGTGAAATGGACTATTGAAGATCGAAATTATTTTGACCAAATAAAAAAAGCATTGATTGAAGCACCTGTTCTCATCACCTTTGATTATTCAAAGAAATTTATGATTTTCTCTTTTGCCTCATATGACACATTAGCTGTTTTCCTTCTTCAGAAAAACATAGAGGGGTTGGAACAACCTATTTCATTTTTTAGTAGGGCATTGAGGGATGCATAGATGAGGTATGATATTATGGAAAAGTAGGCTTATGCTTTGGTTAAATCCCTCAAATCCTTCAGAGTATACATTCTTCATTCCAAGATTATTTCCTATGCCCCATCAACCTTTGTGAAAGAAATACTTATCCAAATTGACATAGATGGAAAGAGGAGCAAGTGGATTGCTAAAATTTTGGAGTTTGACCTTGAAATGAAGCCTACTAAGTTGGTGAAAGGCCAAGGTTTAGCTAGATTGCTGGCTGAATCAAATTGCAAAGCATTGGTGTTGTGAGTGGGAGATCCCTCTACGGACTAGCACTCAGGGTTTAATTATGCATGCATAAAAGACCTAAAGATTTCTACTTTCTACCGTCGTCCCAGACCTAATCCCCATTATTCTTAAGAAAATACATAGTTAAGAAGATCAAGTGAGCACACCTTATTTCAGGTGTTTGATGTCGATCCTTCCTCACGCTTGATCGCTCTTTGACTGCAGCTCTCCTCCCAAGGCTGACTTGCATTCACACAAGAAAAACAACAAACTTCGCATACATTTGATATATAGATTAATGGGTTAGAGATTTACTAAACAAGTATGCAATAAACCATGAAAACCTCATATGGTGGGACGAGAAAAGTATTTCTTTATTATTAACTTCAACAAATTAACTTACAATGATGAATCCAGTTGCTGCTCCACGAACCTAGTCTTGGGCTCCTCTTCAACTGTCCTCCAACTTCTTTGCTCTATATTTCACTTTGCACAAGGAAGGCTAATGGGTTGGGACAAAGGGAATGCGCAATCAGATATAGTTTCTTTACTATGATTCTCCTTTTCTAAATGGGATCCCTAACCCTTCTTTTATAGGCTAGAAGAAGCTAGGTATTTGGTCGAACCCTTGGCCATGCAGGGACGGAAGGTTTAGTTAACTCACCCAAAGCTGTGTGTTCCGTTGACAACTTTCCTTTTTTTGTGCTTTTGTAGGTACACGCGGGCTGTTTTGGGTCAGCTAGTGTGTACACGCGTGCAGTAATGGAGCAGGGCGCATGGGCCTTTATAAAAGAGGTTTTTAAGAAGAGTTGTTCAACAGTGTTTTGGCAAAGAAGGAATCTGAGATGGCCTGATGCTAGGTAAGAATGTCTGGTGCAAATTAGGGTTATAACAGATGCCCCCTAATATGTGATGTCAGAAGAGCATCTGATGGCCGAAATACATTAACAATATTTATTGATGTGCCAAACAAGTGAGCCCAGGGACCAAAAATTGGGAGGCGCCGTCTGCAAGAATAATAATTGTCTCACCTAAGCGGGCATACCCATGCTCAGGATAAAATAAAATCATGGCTACCAATCAAATACACTGTAGATCCATGTCATATAACTATATAAAGTGTAGTTGCGAACAATACACAACGGAGCTACATCTCGAAATCAAAAAGATATACATGTAGAGTATCCATCTTCTTAGAAGCTTATAAGGCCTGATGGCTGGAGATGAGGTCTTCAAAGCTCGAGCAACAACTTCAAAATCTTCAAAATTCAGGTAGGAGTGTAATATGAGTGTACGACTTCACTACCCAGAGGTCTTTGACGACTCGTCGGTCATGGACTAGAGAATCTTGATGATCAGACTGAAGGCTTCATTGATTTTGAACAAAGACTTGATTGGACGTTCAGGATGGCCAGGTATGAGGGCAAGAGACAAAATGTAGAGGGGATGACTCAGGCTTGGTAAAAAATTCCCTTGGACGATAGCATGACAAATGACAAGACTCAAGCAGCATGACATTAACATAAGTTTACAAGGCAGGAGACAACACAAACTCTCCATATGTTTGGAAGAATAACTAAACGGAGGAGGACACAACTCTATGTAGCGAGAACAACTTCCTAAGGTCGTATTAAATCCTAGAATTTGACGAACAAACGGATAGATGTGCTTTATCCAAGGGAGACTCATTATGCTGCCAATAAAGAAAATACTTTTCCCTTCCTCTTTTTTGGGGTATATTTGATTTTTTTGTCTTTTTCAATAATTTTGGAAAAAGAATAAAATAATGTTACGTTACAAAGGAGGAATGAGTGTTGCAAACATACAAGTTCAAGGCACAAAGACAAGACTGATGTTCAGAGAAATGACACTTGGGAAAAATCCTCCAGGGTCCAAAGGTGT
>ML793469.1:207519-242275 GCA_009831015.1 Picea engelmannii | reverse complement strand
AGCTTCGTCTGCGAGAGGTCGTGATTGAACTGGCTGTACTCTGGATATTTGGCCAGGATCTTAGTGATGTTGAACGCATTCGCGCAGCACAGGAAGCTTAGAAGGAGGAGGCACAGAAGCTTCATTATGGCGGAAATGTAAAAAACAACCGAGCCGCTAAAATATTGAACGGAAATCAAAGTCTGGCAAGCCTTCAGAGACTCGGATAGTCGAGAGCGCAATAGGGAATTCTCGCCACACACTTCACCTGCGGGGAACGACCAGAACGAGAAACAGAACTAGAAAGAAAATCGGATGATGGTGATTTGAGTCAATGAGCTGCTGGGTATGTGGCATATATATAACGCTCACATCAACGGTCACGTACCTCGCCGTCGGCTGACCTGCCCAGTCCACCCTGGCATGATGTGGCACCGTCTCGGCTCGGGATTGTGGACCCCAAGCCATCCTGTCTCCTGTTGTTAAAGTTAACGGTGGTCTGGCTGTTACCCCACTGGTGCCAGAAAAGAGAGGATGAGGGCTTTCAAGGATACCGTTTGATTAAATGCACTTTATCGCCGAGGGATAAAGTGCATAATTTTAGATCGGTGAGGTGTGGTGGGGAACTAAATAATCCCAATACCATTGATAATTTTTAATTAAATTATTTTCAAATTTTATTTTTATAATAATTATTATTGAAAAGTCAAGAATATCTTTGGAAAATGCGAAATGAAAATATTTAAATGTTAAAAAAATAATGAAAAACTTAATTTTACCAAAAGCTTTACTGATTTGAATAAATATTTTAAATTTCCAAAGCTGATGTGATACATGTGCTAACATCATGGTATCTTGTAGTAAGAGTGAGATCACATGGTTATCCTCTCATTTCCTAATAAAATTATTTGATTTTTTTCCAGTTATTTTTTCAGTTTCTCTTAAAAGAAAAATGATTTGATTATTGGATCTAACTTCTTAATTCTATGAATTTAACCTCTTTAACTCCTTAAATAAATGGAATACTTAATAAGGTTTATTTATTTAATAATGTGAAAAAGTTTAATGTAAGAAGATTTAATAAAAGATTGTGATTTTAGAAAGATCTTTTTCTAGAATGTGACCAAAAACTAAGTAATCCCAATATCATTAATAATAATTAATTAAATTATTTTCAAATTTTATTTTTATAATAATAATTATTGAAAAATTAAAAATATCTTTAAAAAATGCAAAATGAAAATATTTAAATGTTAAAATAATAATGGAAAACTTAATTTTACCAAAAGCTTTACTGGTTTGAATAAATATTTTAAATTTCCAAAGCTAACGAGATACATGTGCTAACATCATGGTATCTTGTAGTAACAATGAGATCACATGGGTTTTCCTCCCATTCCCTAAGAAAATTATTTGATTATTTTCTAGTTCTTTTTTCGGTTTCCCTAAAACAAAAATTGTTTGATTATTTTTTTTGGGTTGGTTTTTCTTTGTGAACAAGTTTAATGTAAGAAGACTTAATAAAAGATTTTGTTTTTAGAAAGATCTTCTAGAATACATGAGAAAGTCTTCTCTTGAGAATTGTTGTAATAGAGTTTTGCTATGTTGGAGGTTGCCCTCTCAAAAAGGCAAGTGAACTTGGCTTTCTATCAATAAAGGTATCATTGTTGGTGTTGTTATTTTCTATATTTTTTTGTTCCAATGATATTTGCTGCAATATTTATGTTTCTGCTTATTATAATAATTCGAGTACCTTACAAGTGGTATAAGAGCACTTTCCTCTGTAGAAATTGTGGGATTTTTTTTCCAGGGTAGAGACGTGTTCTGTCAGCATATTTAAAGCATAGAGATCTATCGTTCAGTGGATAAAATTGCGACCGGAAAAGACTACACGTAGTAAATATAGACGGTTTCATGTGGTTACTCGAAACAAATGTTTCACCTTGTTGGAAACCTTTGTAGCCCTTGTTACTACCCCTTCGAGTAGTACTGCACCAGACAAAATCTATACATAGTCGTCACTCCCACGTATCATCAAGTATATCAGGAGTCCCCTAGGTCTCCTGAAACCGGCTTTAGATCAGTTGATCGGTCACTTGACTGCTATAGTGACACCAAGAACATCACTCAGGAAGATACTCTATAGTACCTGGGTAATCGGTAGTATGACTAAGGGTACGATCGAGCTTCCTTAGTTGTTTCCCTAAGAAATTGGTCCGAGTACTACAATTCGACCTTGCACATATATCAGAGAGCTATAGCATAGGGAAAACCCTTGTCTGTAGGAAACCTAAAAACCCTAACCCTTGGGAACGAAACATAATAGAAAAGGAACATAAGGGATATCTTGTCACGCAACCCTCCCTCCTGCATTTTGGTTGTGAAATTCCTACACAATTTTTCCTATTGACAATTTGGGCATTTCGTCACTATAGTATCGTTCAAGCCGGAGTATAACTCCACAAGAGTTAAAAATAGAAAAAGAAAAAAAAAGGGTATAGTGGTCCCTCCGACACCCTTATTCGAGGCATGTCTCGTTGGATTCCTGTCTTTTCCTTGATTGTCATGGTACCTATCATTTCTACACATTTTTTTTTCCGTAGACCCACCCTCTTCCTAACACCCTTATTTGCTACTTATCCCATTGGCTTCCTCTTGTTTCTCTTATCGTAGTGGTATATATCACTTATCAGCATTTTTTCAGTGGACCCAGTCCCCCTACCAAGCACCCCTACTTCCTAAATGGCCACCACTCGCACCTAAGACCTACAAGTCGAAACCAAACATAACAAGGAGAACATCCAGAAACTAACTTCTATCATTGCTTCTGCCAATTCCAAATTCGAAATCTTCTAGGACCAAGTCAGGAACAAATTTAACAAATTCATAAGTGAATTTGACTCCATCAAATCCACTCTCAACCAATTGTTGAACTGATCCTAGGGCCTTCCCTTCTCTGACTAGTCGTCACTCTTAGATGGTTTCGATTCCTCCCACATTATCACCTTTCATTCCAACTCCTTTCATTATGACCCCATCTTCCCAGAGTTGAGGTCATTAAATTTGATGGCTCAAATCCCACAGGATGGTTCAATCAAATGGAGCATTATTTTCTTTGCATGGCATTATTGATGAGTTGGCCAAAATTCGTTATGGTATTCTCTATTTGGATTATGAATGTTGGCAATGGTGGAAATGGAATAAAAATGCACGTCAAGGGTATGTTGCTTGGAAATAGTTTGTTGCATAGCTTTATGAATGCTTTGACATAAACACCCACCATTTAGGCCATTTGACCAAGTTGAAATAGTTTGGCACAATGGAAGACTTTATAACTACCTTTGAGCACTTGGATTTCAAAACAGAGGGCATGTACAATGCCTTCTTCAAGGAATTCTTTATGAATGGCCTAAAGGATGAAATCCACACCCATGTTCTCATGGCTCGCCCCTAGACTTGATTGGAAGCTACTAAATTTGCCAAAGAATCACAACAAATTGTCTCTACCCAAAACCAAAAATCCTCATTTATTCCTCTCTCTAGACACACCAATCCCATCCCTCCCGCTACTCCTCTAAAGATCCAAAAATTAACTAGGGAAGAAATGTCTAAACACCAACTCAAGGACCTTTGCTATAATTGTGATGATAAATATTTGTTGGGGCACAAGTGCAAAGAATAGAATCTTTTTATGGCTATTTTTGAGGATGTTTCTAATGAGGATGTTGATGTTTCCCCCATTGAAGAGATACCCCAAGTCGATGATATTGCTCTTTCCTCTGACCCTCCTGAAGTTGAACCGTTAATTTTGCTAAATGCCCTCATTGGCTTCTCTGCTCCCCAAACCCTCAAGTTAATTGGATACATTAAACACAGGAAAGTCATCATCCTAGTTAATAGTGGAAGCACTCATAATTTTATTCATCGCCGCATTTCCCAAAAAGTCAATTACCAACTCTGTGTAGTCAACAATTTTTCGGTCATGATTGCCAATGGCGGTTCCATGAAATGTGGGGGGCGTTGTGTAAATGTGTGCCTCCAAATTGGTTAGTACCACCTGAAATCTCATATGTTTTTTATAGACATGGGCAATTGTGACATAGTGATCGATGTTGAATGGTTATGCCCTTTTGGCCCCATTACCATGTATTTTAAGGACCTCACCTTGCAATTCCAATAGGAGGGACAACAGTATAAGTTCCAAGGCATCATAGCATTCTCACCTGAGATCAACAATGTCCACTGAATGGAAAAGATACTAAAAAAGGTTCTTGAGAGTTTCCCTTTCATTAAGACTTGCCAAAAAAAATTCACCCACATGGCCATTGATGTGGGTGAAGGCCAAATACTAGTAAACTATCCAATAAGCCCCCTTTCCACCAATACTAAATCAATACAATGAGAAGTGGTCACAAGGATAGAGACCAAGGGTATCATTGGGGTATCGAAAGGTGATTTCCTTGGCATCTGGAGGGGGAGGGCAACCCCCTCCAAGATCTAGAGCCATGAAAACTTAGGGAACTCATAATAGATAGAGAAATTAGGGTTCATAGCATGCAAATTAGTTCTCTTCGTGAGATGTTATGTTTATGTTGAAAATGTTTTTATATCAATTTATTTTGTTTTAAAATTAAGGATACCTTTTTATTAAAGTTATAAGTTATAAGTTATGTTTATGTTGAAAATGATTTTATATCAATTTGTTTTGTTTTGTTTTAATTTTTTATCTTCTAATGATTTTTTTGATGATTTTTATAGCACTCATCTATTTTCTAAATGAGGCAGTGGTTTTTTAAAGTTCTTATATTTAAAATTTATCTCCTTAATCTTTTCTCTCAAGGAGACAACAACTTGTTAAATCACAAGGATATAAAATTTATCCTTGAGGGAGATTATGTTTGTTCAAGTAATAATGGACCACAAAATTGGAGAATATTTATAAGTTAAAGATTATGATTTTTATATAAAATTTATGATTTGGGGGTGGGTCTTAGGTCATAACCTGGCCAGTTGGGAAATATTCAAGAGTTATTGATGCTTGGGTGGAGGGACCATTTTGAGTTTATATAAATACTATTAGACAAATATGATCTAATCCTAGTTTCACTTGCAACAAAGCAAGTACTAGAACCCATTGCTTTTGTGGGATTAACTGCTCATTCTTGATCTTTTTCTCAATATAGAACTACATAATTTCTTAAACTACCTTTTCACCCCTTGTTATGGGGCCTCGATCTCTAAATAGATTTTCTATAGCTACTAGGTGACGCAACCCTCCTCAACCCGTAGGTCGGAGGGTCCACGTACACACATGATCTTCCTCCTTTCTTGGCTCGAAGAGCTCTCAGAAATGGCTCTTCTATTTCCCTTTCGGGAAATCTACACCCACAATCAACTTTGTGAAATTCCCCCTTTTTCTTGGGAGATAGGACTTCGCACTCCCGCGAATCCATTGGACGAGCGTATTGTCCATCAACCTCCGAAACCTGAAAACCAGTCAACGCTGACCCTTTCTCTCCCTGTTTCGGATTTCTTCCTATCGCGATTTCGGTGGTCGCGATGTCGAGAAACTCGTCTTTTCGACTCCCGAAACCCGATTTGCCGAAACTCCGATGCACTCGCAAGCTTTGACTTTTCAACGCCCCTTTACTCCAACGGGACTTYAGATTTCGCGATATCGTGAATCCTAATGTAATGTGTTYGGAACTCCGACCCACGAAACTCCGAAATGATCAACGTAGTTGACTTTACACCCACCGTGCGCCACCTGTCTGCCTCGCTGGCTTCTATGGCCAACACACACGTTTCTTCGCCTTTCGCGGCTTCGCACTTCACGATCCAAAGTGCTCAACCTTTGGCCTTCCACCTTGCGATCTCCGAATTCACAAGATCTCTGGATCTCTACCACCTGTCCTTATGAGTGGACAACTCTGATCCACTCGCCACTTTGCTACTTCGTGAACCTTGATACCAAGTTTTCGACCCTTCCACTCGCGAAATCCCGATAGGCGATTTCATGAGTGATCCAACGGTCCCTGGCTAACTTGAATCAATGAATATGTCTCTCCTAAGCTTACACCTTTAAAATAATCCTTGTAACTCCCTTGCTACTCTGCGAGATCTGACGACTCGCGGGAATTCACGAATTCTCCACAGAGAATTCTGACCGTCCGCTTCCTTCTTGACGATTTCTGCGAAATGAACCAAGTATTCTTTCTCTGAACTTGTCCACCCACACGCAAATTTGCAACGCCTGCTAAACCCTTCACTGCACAAGCTTCTTGTGCTTCTCTCTCATGATTTCTCGAAGGTTCTATATCTCCTAAGATTTCTCTCAGCTTCGAGTATTAAAGAAGACTCTTGCACATACTCCTTGCAGCAACCTTCAAACACTTCAAGTGTTGAATTCCTTTCCACTCTGCGCACACCTGCAGTAGCAGTCTCTCAATGATTTTCTCAAGCTCACAACTCAGAGACTTTACCTAGCCTGCGCACTCCTTGCACGGCTCCTGTGCCCAATTGCACTTCTGTGTGAATGAGAACAAAAGATAAACTATCTGAGCCTTCAGAGATGCAACCCTGAACTCTTGTCGACGCACTCCTTGCGAACAACTTCTACTGCACTCCTTGCAGGAACTCTTACTCAGACAGAGAAACAATTGAAACCCATTCCCCTTACTCTTCCTCTCTCAGATTTCAGACATTTAACAAGAAATCATTCATACATAGCATAAAAGCAAATGTACAACAGAAAGAGTAAAATAACCATGAGCATAACATTCAAAGATGCATACATAGAGAATATTTGAACACCATGAGTCTGAATCAAAACCTTCTTTGTATTAATCCAGAACTTCTGTACATGGGTATTCTCACTACAACTCTCTGCTTCTTCTCTATGCTCTTGATCTATTGCTTCTCTATCTATATGTTAAAATAATACAAGTGAGGGTGTCTATATCCCGTTTCCCTCTTGCGCTCTCAAGCTGTCAAATCTACACATTCAATTCTATCTACCTTCATTTATTATCATAATTGCCTCCTATCTACTAAGGATGAGAGTGAATCTCTCAAGGTCCGTTACATTATACAAGTGCACCTTCATTTAATTGTTTCATTTCATTTACGGTTGGCGCATTTACTTTAAGAGAATTTCAAAAATTGTGCTGGGCTTGTCCAGCTATCCGTTGTCTCCGCGCTGGCTCGCTTGAGATGCTCCTGCATCATACTCCCTCGCTTGAAAATTTTCATGGGCTCTTGTCCATGATCTCACGCACGGTCTTTCCATGCCTTTGGATTTCTGCTTCGTTCTCCCAGCTGGCATCTTCAACTGGATGGCCCTTCCATTTGACCAAATACTCAAAGTATTGCTTTCTTCTGGTCTTCTTACCAATTCTTTTATCCAGTATGCGCTCCATCTGTGGCTTTTATGCAACTGCCATCTGTTTTCACCACTGCACCTCTGGTTGCTCATTTTTTGTCCCTGCTTCCTCAGGTTTATATGGGTACAAATCTGAGATATTGAATATCGGAGAAATTCCGATCCCATCGGGTAATTCAATCTCGTAAGCATTTGCCCCAAATTTCTTTAAGACCTTACATGGTCCAATTTTCTTCATTTTCAATTTATTATATGTTCCTCTCGGGAACCTTTCCTTCCCAAAATGTGCAAGAATCAAATCACCAACCTCAAATTGAAGTTGTCTCCTGTGTTGATCTGCTCTCCGCTTATACTCTTGGTTTGAGTTCTGTAGTCGGTCCTTCACTTTGCTGTGAAGTTCCTTCACTGTAGTCGAGCCTTCATCTTTGCAAACATCTTGTCGTGACCAAAGTGCCCTGCCAATCCTCCACTGTGTTTCTCCTTCAGCAAATTCTCCCTCATGGAGCATTTCAGAATACACAACTGATTACCTTTAAGCAGTAATCCTTCCTGGATCATGTATTCTACCCATTGGCTTCTATCTCTGAGAACTAGATTCTCATCTACTTCATATTCCACCCATTTTACATGTCTCTGATTCAACTTCTCATGTTGAGTCACAAATTGCAGTGCATGATTGTCACTGTATAGGACAAACTCCTTTGGAATTAAGTAATGCCTCCATTTCTTCAATGTCTGTATGATAGCATAAAACTCCTTGTCATAAGTGGAGTATTTCACTTTCATTTCATTCAACTTCTCACTGAAGTATGCTATCGGCTTGTCTTCTCGACTCAAGACTGCCCCTATTGCAAACCCACTTGCATCGCATTTCACTTGAAAGGTTTTTTGGAAATCCGGTAACACCAAAATTGGTTGTTCCATGATCTTCCTCTTCAATAAATTGAATCTTTTCTCAGCATCTTCTGTCCAGTGAAAAGACTTATGTCTCTTCTTCACTGTGTCCATCATTGGTGCACTAATTCCACCGAAATTCCTAATCATTGGTGTCTCAAGTTCTGCATCCTCCTGAACAGAGTAATTTGATAATCCCTGGGGATGAATTTCGCCTTCATCTTCGCGATCATTCTATCCCAGCTTTTGATCTTTTGCTTGCCCTTGCAGCGTCTGTCAGCTTGTAGTTCATCCCACCACAATGTTGCATGTCCTTTTAATCTCATGATAGCATGCTTGACCTTTTTGTCTTCTTCGACATCTTCATAGTCAAAGTATGTGTCCAGAGCTCTAATCCAGTCTAGAAGCTCCTCTGCATCCAAGTTTCCCTCATAAACTGGAATGTCCATTTTTGCTCTTGCACCTATTCTTGCAATAGCTCTAATCAATCGTTTGTTTGATGCATCTTCGGCTGCAACTTCTTCTTCATGTTCTACTTCAATTTCACTCTCGGAATCACTAAGATCCCCAGCACTGACTGTATGCCTCTGTGCTGTCTCCTTGTCCTCGAGTCTGGCTCGTAGATCACACATCTCTCTCTCCATGGATGGATTAGTCATCTGCCTACCCCTTCTTCTCGGCATTTCCCTATCCTCTAGATCGATTGATTGTCTATCTCTTCTCCTCAGTGGCATGGTGAATCTTCCTTTTCCCTGCTACAAAAAGCAAAGAAACCTTTTTGTGCTCTGATACCAAAAACTAACGCAGCCCTCCTCAACCCGCAGGTCGGAGGGTCCACATACGCACAGGATATTCCTCCTTTCTTGGCTCGAATAGCTCTTGGAAATGGCTCTTCTATTTCCCTTTCGGGAAATCTGCACCCGCAATCAACTTCGTGAAATTCCCCTTTTTTCTTGGGAGATCGGACTTCGCACTCCCGCGAATCCATTGGACGAGCGTATTGTCCCTCAACCTCTGAAACCCGAAAGACAGTCAACGCTAACCCTTTCTCTCCCCATTTCAGATTTCTTCCTATCGCGATTTCAGCGGTCGCGATGTTGAGCAACTCATCTTTTCAACTCCCGAAACCCGATTTACTGAAACTCCGATGCACTCGCAAGATTTGACTTTTCAACGCCTCTTTACTCCATCGGGACTTCGGATTTCGCGATATCGTGAATCCTAATGCAATGTGTTCGGAACTCCGACCCACGAAACTCCAAAATGATCAACGTAGTTGACTTTACACCCACCATGCGCCACCTGTCCGCCTCGCTGGCTTCTATGGCCCACACACACATTTCTCTGCCTTTCGTGGCTTTGTACTTCGCAATCCAAAGTGCTCAACCTTTGGACTTCCACCTCGCGATCTCCGAATTCACGAGATCTCTGGATCTCTACCACCTGTCCTTATGAGTGGACAACTCTGATCCGCTTGCCGCTTTGCTGCTTCGCGATTCTTGATACCAAGTTTTTGACCCTTCCACTCGCGAAATCCCGATAGGAAATTTCACAAGTGATCCAACGGCCCCGGGCTAACTTGAATCAATGACTCTATCTCTCCTGAGCTTACACCTTTAAAATAATCCTCGTAACTCCCCTGCTACTCTGCGAGATCTGACGACTCACGGGACTTCGCAAATTCTCCACAGAGAATTCCGACCGTCTGCTTCCTTCTTGATGATTTCTGCGAAATGAACCAAGTATTCTTTCTCCGAACTTGTCCACCCGCACGCAAATTTGCAACGCCTACTAAACCCTTCACTGCACAAGCTTCCTGTGCTTCTCTCTCACGATTTCTCGAAGGTCCTATACCTCCTGAGATTTCTCTCAGCTTCGAGTCTTAAAGAAGACTCTTGCACGTACTCCTTGCAGCAACCTTCAAACACTTCAAGTGTTGAATTCCTTTCGACTCTGCACACACCTGCAGCAACAGTCTCTCAATGCTTTGCTCAAGTTCACAACTCTGAGACTTTACCCGGCCTGCGCACTCCTTGCACGACTCCTATGCCCAATTGCACTTATGTGTGAATGAGAACAAAAGCTAAACTATCTGAGCCTTCAGAGATGCAACCCTGAACTCTTGTCGACGCACTCCTTGCGGACAACTTCTACTACACTCCTTGCAGGAACTCTTACTGAGACAGAGAAACAATTGAAACTCATTCCCCTTACTCTTCCTCTCTCAGATTTCAGACATTTAACAAGAAATCATTCATACATAGCATAAAAGAAAATGTACAATAGAAAGAGTAAAATAACCATGAGCATAACATTCAAAGATGCATACACAGAGAATATTTGAACACCATGAGTCTGAATCAAAACCTTCTTTGTATTAATCCAGAACTTATGTACATTGGTATTCTCACTACAACTCTCTGCTTCTTCTCTATGCTCTTGCTCTATACATTCTCTATCTATATGTTACAATAATACAAGTGAGGGTGTCTATATCCTGTTTCCCTCTTGCGCTCTCAAGCTGTCAAATCAACACATTCAATTCTATCTACCTTCATTTATTATCATAATTGCCTCCTATCTACTAAGGATGAGAGCGAATCGCTCAAGGTCCATTACATTATACAAGTGCGCCTTCATTTAATTGTTTCATTTCATTTATGGTTGGTGCATTTACTTTAAGAGAATTTCAAAAATTGCGCTGGGCTTGTCCAACTGTCCGTTGTCTCCGCACTGGCTCGCTTGAGATGCTCCTGCATCATACTCCCTCGCTTGAAAATTTTCATGGGCTCCTGTCCATGAGCTTGCGCACGGTCTATCCATGCCTCTGGATTTCTGCTTCATTCTCCCAGCTGGCATCTTCAACTGGATGGCCCTTCCATTTGACCAAATACTCAAAGTATTGCTTTCTTCCGGTCTTCTTACCAATTCTTTTATCCAGTATGCACCCCTTCTGTGGCTTTTCTTCAACTGGCATCTTTTTTCGCCACTGCACCTCTGGCTGCTCATTTTCTGTCCGTGCTTCCTCAGGTTTATATGGGTACAAATATGAGATATTGAATATCGGAGAAATTCTGATCCCATCAGGTAATTCAATCTCGTAAGCATTTGCCCCAAATTTCTTTAAGACCTTACATGGTCCGGTTTTCTTCATTTTCAATTTATTATATGTTCCTCTCGGGAACTTTTCCTTCTACAAATGTGCGAGAATCAAATCACCAACCTCAAATTGGAGTTGTCTCTTGTGTTGATCTGCTCTCCGCTTATACTCTTGGTTTGAGTTCTGTAGTCGGTCCTTCACCTGGCTGTGAAGTTGCTTCATCGCCTCTGCGAAATCTTCTGCACTAGCGCTCCTAGTCACAGTCTGTTCTGAATCTCTCAGTTTATAAATTCCTCTCGGCTGCATGCCATAAACAATCTAAAATGGACTCCACCCTGTGCTTCTGTTTACTGAGTCATTATAAGAAAATTCTGCTTGTGGTAATATATTGTCCCACTGGCTGTGGTGTTCTGTCACTAGGCTTCTCAGCAAGTCTCCCAGACTTGTGTTTACCACTTCTGTCTGTCCATCCGTCTGAGGATGATAAGATGAGCTAAACGACAAGCTAGTTCCCAGCTTCTTCTATAAGGTCCTCCAGAAGTGTCCTACGAACTTCGTATCTCTATACGAAACTATGCTTCTTGGTAAACTGTGAAGTCAAATGACTTCTTTGAAAAACAGGTTCGCAATGTGAGTTGCGTCGCTGGTTTTCTGACATGGAATAAAATGTGCCATCTTGGAAAATATATCCACCACCACAAAGATTGAGTCGAACCCTCTTTGTGTCCTTGGCAATCCCAATATGATATCCATATTGATTGCATCCCACGGCTTCTCAGGTATGGGCAATGGTTGATAAAATCCTGCATTCTGTTTCCTTCCCTTCGAATGATAGCAAACTCTGCATCTATCCATGAATCTCTTGATGTCTGCTCGCATTCCCGGCCAAAAATATGAGTCATTCAGCTTTGCGAACGTCTTGTCGTGACCAAAGTACCCTGCCAATCCTCCACTGTGTTTCTCCTTCAGCAAATTCTCCCTAATGGAGCATTTCAGAATACACAATTGATTACCTTTAAACAATAATCCTTCCTGGATCATGTACACTACCCATTGGATTCTATCTCTGAGAACTGGATTCTCAGCTACTTCATACGCCTCTTTAAAATCTAGATCATCTGCGTACATGTTCCTAAGATCATCAAAACACAATGTTTTGACTTTGAACTCTTGCAATAGCAAACACTTCTTGCTCAAAGCATCAACAACTTTGTTAACTGTACCAAAAATATGTTTAATCACAAAAGTGAAAATTTTCATATATTCCACCCATTTTACATGTCTCTGATTCAACTTCTCCTGTTGAGTCACAAATTGCAGTGCATGATTGTCACTGTATAGGACAAACTCCTTCGAAATTAAGTAATGCCTCCATTTCTTCAATGCCTGTATGATAGCATAAAACTCCTTGTCATAAGTGGAGTATTTCACTTTCGCTTCATTCATCTTCTCGTTGAAGTATGCTATCGGACTGTCTTCTTGACTCAAGAGTGCCCCTATTGCAAACCCACTTGCATCGCATTTCACTTGAAAGGTTTTTTGGAAATCCGGTAACACCAAAATTGGTTGTTCCGTGATCTTCCTCTTCAATAAATTGAAGCTTTTCTCAGCCTCTTCTGTCCAGTGAAAAGACTTATGTCTCTTCTTCACTGTGTCCATCATTGGTGCACTAATTCCACCAAAATTCCTAATGAATTTTCGGTAGAAACTAGCCAATCTGTGAAAACTTCTCACCTCAAAGATATTCTTCGGTGATGGCCAATTCTTAATCACTTCCACTTTATCTGGATCCATCCTCAATTTATTTGCAGAGATAACAAACCCTAGATAAATGAGCTCTGTCTTCATGTACGAGGAATTTTTCATGTTTATCAACAGCTTCTTCTGTTGTAGCCTCTTCATCACTGTAGCCAAATGCTTCAGATGCTCAGCCTCCGTTCTGCTGAAAATCAATATATCATCAAGATATACGATAACAAATTTTCCGATGAACTCCTTCAGGACTTCGTTCATCAATCTCATAAAAGTACTCGACGCATTTGTTAAGCCAAATGACATAACAATCCATTCATACAACCCTTCATTGGTTTTGAATGTTGTCTTCCATTCATCACCTTCTCTCATGCGAATCTGGTGATATCCACTCTTTAAATCAATCTTTGAAAAGAATTTTGCTCCACTCGAGCAATCCATCAGATCATCCATCCTCTACAATGGAAATCTGTACCTGATGGTTATTTTTTTGATCACCCTAGAGTTAGTACACATCCTCCAGCCTCCGTCTTTCTTCGGACTAAGTACTGTCGGAACAACACACAAACTCAAGCTTAACAACCCTTTGTCCATCAAATCTTGGACTTGTCTTTTGACCTCTTCATTCTCTTGCGACGTCAATCTGTACGCGGATTTGTTTGGCAAACTGGCTCCTGGTATGAGATCAATATGATGAATCACACTTCTGATCAGTGGCAACGAACAACGTAGTTCATCCACTACTATATCAGCGAACTCTTCTAGCAGTTCCTGAACCTCCTCTGGTAAATCATCTACCCTTGTGCTGGTTAAAACAATCTTCAGTTTCCTGACCACAATGAATTGCGGTTCCTCTTTATTCCTAACCTCTGTAAGAAGTTCCTTCCCACTCATGAGAAGTATAGTGTTTCTTACTTCAGGTTTCACCTCCTTATCTTTGATTGGAAGCAACATGTGAGTTCTCCCACTCTTCTCTAGGGTGTATTCATTCATTCTCCCACCATGAATCACATTCCTGTCATATTTCCATGGTCTACCCAGCAATAGATGACAAACATCCATGGGAATAACATCACAGAGTATCTTATCATTATATCCTCCTATCTTAAATTCAACTAAACACTGTTTAGTGACCGTTACCTGATGTCCTTTTTGTAGCCATGAAACTCTGTATGGGCTTGGATGATCAATCGTCTCCAGCTCCAACTTTTCTACCATCTCTGTAGAAACAAGATTATCTATGCTACCACTGTCTACAATGACCTTGCATACCCTGTCCTTGGTTTTGCAAGTAGTCCAGAAAATTCTGTTTCTTTGGACTGAACTCTCCACCTCCTTCTCTGGTGTCAAAAGAACTTTTCGCATCATCAACATCCTGCCTCTGTGCTTCGGCGATGTGAGTCTCACCTCCTTCTTTCTTTTTATCTGGACACTCATAAGACTTGTTCCCATTCTTTCCACATGTGAAGCATGTTATTACTCCACCTCTTCCTCTTCCTCTACCTCTAGTACGAGGAAAGGTATTATTATTAGCATACTCTCCTCTCTGTTCGGTATGCTGCCCTCACTGTGAGGTTCCACCTCTCTCAGTTCGAGTCTGAGGTTTCTTCCAGTCCTCCTTAGGCTTCTGATTTTTATCCTGGGCAACTGACTTGCCTCTGGGATGACTTCTGCCTCGGCCTCCTTGACCCTGCTTTCGGATCAACTTCTCTTCAACTTTTAGAGCCATTTGATAAGCATATTCTACCATACGGATGGTTGTCATGCTCATCTCATCCTGGATGTCATATCTCATGCCATTCATGTATCTGGTTACTTTTTCATCATCGCTTTCTCGATGACCTGCCCTGATGTTCAGCCTATAGAATTCTTCAGTATATTCCTTCACTGACATCAGCTTCTGTCTCAGGTTCTGCATCCTCCTGAATAGAGTAATTTGATAATCCCCGGGGATGAATTTCTCCTTCATCTTCGCGATCATTCTATCCCAGCTTTTGATCTTCTGCTTTCCCTTGCAGCGTATGTCAGCTTGTAGTTCACACCACACAATTTTGCATGTCCTTTTAATCTCGTGATAGCATGCTTGACCTTTTTGTCTTCTTCGACATCTTCATAGTCAAAGTATGTGTCCAGAGCTCTAATCCAGTCTAGAAGCTCATCTGCATCCAAGTTTCCCTCATAAACTGGAATGTCCATTTTTGCTCTTGCACACATTCTTGTAATTTCTCTAATCAATCGTTCGTTTGCTGCATCTTCGGCTGCAACTTCTTCTTCATGTTCTACTTCAATTTCACTCTTGGAATCACTAAGATCCCCAGCACTGACTGTACACCTCTGTGTTGTCTCCATGTCCTCGAGTCTGGCTCGTAGATCATGCATCTCTCTCTCCATGGCTGGATCAGTCATCTGCCTACCCGTTCTTCTCGGCATTTCCCTATCCTCTGGATCGGTTGATTGTCTATCTCTTCTCCTCGGCGGCATGGTGAATCTTCCTTTTCCCTGCTACAGAAAGCAAAGAAACCTTTCTGTGCTCTGATATCAAAAACCGACGCATACCTCCTCAACCTACAGGTCGGAGGGTCCATGTACGCACAAGATCTTCCTCCTTTCTTAGCCTGAAGAGCTCTCAGAAATAGCTCTTTTATTTCCCTTTCAGGAAATCTGCACCCATAATCAACTTCGTGAAATTCCCCCTTTTTCTTGGGAGATMGGACTTCRCACTCCCGCGAATYCRTTGGACGAGCGTATTGTCCMTCAACCTCCGAAACCYGAAAACCAGTCAACGCTGACCCTTTCTCTCCCYGTTTCGGATTTCTTCCTATCGCTATTTCGGTGGTCGCGATGTCTAGCAACTCATCTTTTCTACTCCCGAAACCCGATTTGCCGAAACTTCGATGCACTCGCAAGATTTGAATTTTCAACGCCCCTTTACTCCATCGGGACTTCGGATTTCATGATATCACGAATCCTAATGCAATGTGTTCGAAACTCTGACCCACGAAACTCTGAAATGATCAACGTAGTTGACTTTACACCCATTGTGCGCCACCTGTCCGCCTCGCTGGCTTCTATGGCCCACACACACGTTTCTCCGCCTTTCGCGGCTTCACACTTCGCGATCCAAAGTGCTCAACCTTTGGCCTTCCACCTCGTGATCTTCGAATTCACGAGATCTCTAGATCTCTACCACCTGTCCTTATGAGTGGACAACTTTGATCCGCTCGCCACTTCACTGCTTCGCGAACCTTGATACCAAGTTTTCAACCCTTCCACTCACGAAATCCCGATAGGCGATTTCACGAGTGATCCAACGGCCCTTGGCTAACTTGAATCAATGACTCAGTCTCTCCTGAGCTTACACCTTTAAAATAATCCTCGTAACTCCCCTACTTCTTTGTGAGATCTGACGACTTGTGGGAGTTCACAAATTCTCCACGGAGAATTTCGACCGTCCGTTTTCTTCTTGACGATTTCTGCGAAATGAACCAAGTATTCTTTCTCTGAACGTGTCCACCCACACAGAAATTTGCAACGCCTGCTAAACCCTTCAATGCACAAGCTTCCTGTGCTTCTCTCTCATGATTTCTCGAAGGTCCTATACCTCCTGAGCTTTCTCTTAGCTTCGAGTCTTAAAGAAGACTCTTGCACGTACTCCTTGCGGAAACCTTCAAACACTTCAAGTGTTTAATTCCTTTCGACTCTGCACACACCTGCAACAGTAGTCTCTCAATGCTTTTCTCAAGTTCACAACTCTGAGACTTTACCCGGCCTGCGCACTCCTTGCACGGCTCCTGTGCCCAATTGCACTTCTATGTGAATGAGAACTAAAGCTAAACTATCTGAGCCTTCAGAGACACAACCCTGAACTCTTGTCGATGCACTCCTTGCGGACAACTTCTACTACACTCCTTGCAGGAACTCTTACTCAGACAGAGAAACAATTGAAACTCATTCCCCTTACTCTTCCTCTCTCAGATTTTAGACATTTAACAAGAAATCATTCATACATAGCATAAAAGCAAATGTACAATAGAAAGAGTAAAATAACCATGAGCATAACATTCAAAGATGCATACACAGAGAATATTCGAACACCATGAGTCTGAATCAAAACCTTCTTTGTATTAATCCAGAACTTCTGTACATGGGTATTCTCACTACAACTCTTTGCTTCTTCTCTATGCTCTTGCTCTATACATTCTCTATCTATATGTTACAATAATATAAGTGAGGGTGTCTATATCCCGTTTCCATCTTGCGCTCTCAAGCTGTCAAATCTACACATTCAATTCTATCTACCTTCATTTATTATCATAATTACCTCCTATCTACTAAGGACGAGAGCGAATCGCTCAAGGTCCGTTACATTATAAAAGTGCGCCTTCATTTAATTGTTTCATTTCATTTACGGTTGGCGCATCTACTTTAAGAGAATTTCAAAAATTGTGCTGGGCTTGTCCAACTATCCATTGTCTCCGCGCTGGCTCGCTTGAGATGCTCCTGCATCACTAGGTCTTGATATGCTAGGGACTATGCCTCTTTTGGATTTGGACTAGGTATCCTCCAAGGATCTACTAGGGATTATGCTAATGACTATGTTGTCTAACTGCTACTGTGCTCAATTGTATTCTCATTTATGTTCTTGTTAAAGTGAAAGAAAATAAAATTTATCCTTGGAGGAGACTTCATTTGTTCAACTGATAGAGGACCACAACATTAGAGAATATTTAAAATTTCAAGATGATGATTTTCAAATAAAATTTAGGGTTTCAAGGAGAATGCCCATGTAACAGAAGACCATTTTGAGAATATTTAAAAGTTCAAGATGGTGGTTTTCTATGTAAAATTTATGCTTTGGTGGAGGATTACACTCAATAGTAGACTTTTTTTTTTTTTTTTGTATTTTGGAGGAGAATTCCCAAGTAATAGTGGACCATTTAGAGAATATTTAAAATTTCAAAATGGTAATTTTTATACAAAATTTATACTTTGGTGGAGGGTTTCTCTCAATAGTAGGATTTGGTTGTTTCCATAGTTATAACACTTCATTGTGGAAAACAATGATCCAAATTAGACAATGGCTTGTTAATGTGCTTATATCTAAAATTTATTGCACTCATCTATTCTCTCGAGGAGACAATGACTTGTTAAAGTGCAAGGATATAAATTTTATCCTTTCAAGTAAATAGTGGACCACAACATTGGAGAATGTTTATAAGTTTAAGATGGTGATTTTTATATAAAATTTAGGGTTTGAAGGACAATCAACAAGTAATAGCTGAGCATTTGGAGAATTTTAAAGAATCAAGATGGTGGATTTTATATAAAATTTGTTCTTTTGGGAGCATTGTGGGTAATAGACGACCATTTGGAGAATATTTAAAAGTTCAAGATGGTGATTTTATATAAAATTTATCTTTTATATAAAATTTGTGTTTTACATAAAAATTATATTTTAGAGGAGAATCCATAGGTAATAGCTAGAGAAATGGTTCACACTTTGTTTGTGGTTATCCCTCTTCATTGTGGAACACAATGATCGACATTAGCTATCTTTAACCTCTGTTCCATGAACTTGTTATTATTGATGTGAATAATTGTGTTTCTAAGTGGATGGACACTGATGTGCTTGAATTATTATTTTTCTTAGTTCAAATGTAGAAACTTGCACTTGCATTTTCTTAGTTGATATTTATATAACACATATGGTTAATAAATCATTCTCTCAATAGTGTAAAGGACTAAGAGAAATCTAACAAATTAACCATCCATTGGCATTTATGGAGATTATTACTTTTTAGTAATTAGTACATTTTACCAATATTTTATATATGTGACAATGTTTTATATGATCAATAAGGTATATATATTTATATATTATTGTATTTGATATATTCAATGGTACTTTCAACTTTTTATATGGTATTTATATTATAAACAAGAATTAACTAATGAAGATTTTTAAAAGGATTGATATGTAAGTCCAATTATAGAAATCCAATATATGTATGTATTTGTCAATTTTTATTACGTTGAAATATTGTTGTGTCAGAATTGAAGTGGGGTTTATTAAAAACACTATAATGAGAAATTAAGTTATGGAATTGTACTCAATATTAAATAGTCTAGGTAAACATTTTGAAACATTGTATTTAATGGTAGTTGTGATTGTAAAAACATAATTCTTGAGTAAAACTCCATGGAAAATAATCTATGGGATAAGCAATATGTGGGATGATGAAAAAGTCTATATAATTACAATAAATAGTAATTTTGTAGAAACACAATTCTTGTGGATGACTCCATGAAAAGTAATTTATGAGACAATGAAAAGTTATACATAATTACAAAGACATAATTATGAAAACATGAATGAAAAGTACTTATAGTTGATGTGTGACCCATTTTAATAACTTTAAATGATATAATATTAAATGTGATTGAAAACTAAGTTCAAAATTGGGGTTTATAAAGTGAAAACTTTGTTTTTGGATGTGTCAATATAAGATTCCAAATATCCAAAATCATATTCTAAAAGTGACAATATAAGATTCCAAATTTGCAAAATCATATTCTAAAAGTGCAAATATTAGATTCCAAAATGGCAAAATCAAATTTTGAAAGTGCCAATATTGATTTTCAAAAGTGAAAAATCATATTCTAAAAGTGTCAATATTGACTTTCAAATGTGCATAATCTAGTTCCAAAAGTCTCAAATCGAATTCCAAAAGTGCAAAATTCAGTTTCAAAAGTGCTAATATCAAATCCAAAAGTGCAATTTTGGAATATGATATGAACTTTTGAAACTCTATTTTGCACTTTAGAAACCCCAATTTCAAACTTTAGAAAGATTGATTTTGGCCTATCTTCGAAGGGGCTTAGACTGGAATTAATCCAAATTTAATGAAATTGGGTTTTATCTAGCTTTTAATAAGTCCTTTGTTTTATATTTTGTAAGAATATATGCCATGATATCAATTAGGAGGTTAATCTCTTGAGTTGTGAGGATTAGATCTCTTCATTTTTTACGCTTTGTTTTTTTTAGAATCCTACATGGATAAAAATGGGTGAGTGCATGAAGTTGGTGGACATTTTAGATTCAATTCAACATCTAAAAAACTCACCCACGTTATTAAAATATAGAAAGTGAACACATTTATAGAAGCTAGGTTCAAGGAGGCTCGAGCTTGGAAACTCACTTGACATGTGGGCTAGGTCAAAAGAATGGGTGCGTGTTTTAGTTAACCAAAATACATGTACTTTTTTCTTAAATAAAATTGTTTGATGTTAAAAGAATTCAAATGCATTCCTTTTGTCCTAAAATAAATTCATTTTTTCTCTATATTGCATCTCATTCCTCACTATTAATCCCAAAATGTAACTATGCTTTGGAGAGAGGACTTCCCCAATCCTACGAATTTCAAATTCAATGTCGAAATTAGCATCGAGTTTAGGAAGTTATTTGTGGATTCCTTTTCATTGGTATATTCAGGAATAAAATGGTTCAAGGTAGGAGGCATTAACATCATTATTTAAATTTATTGCAAGTAATTTGTATTTCCAAAAGTTTGTTTATATCCATTTACATTTTTATTTAATATTTCATTGCAATGGTTCTGAAATGGTTATCAAAAACCCAAACACTCATATTCCAAATCTAGGAAATCCAAACATAAACCCCAATGCAAACTCATAAATTCCTAATCTAAACCCCAATACAGTTCCCCACAACTGATGGATTGGGATGTTGAAATCGCAATGTAGATGTCCAATCTAAGACATTTGAGAGATAATTTTGAAGGTGGAAGCCCAATTCGACACTCATTTTCCAAAACCATAGATGTAATTATTGGTACAATTACCCAAGAAAATGGAGTGTCATATAATATAACCTCACATAGAGAGTGAAAAATATCATAAATGTGTAGATAATTTGGATCATAATGCAAATAAAAAGCTAAATATTAGAAAATAGGATATATTTGACCTTTTCATACACCCTCATATACATGAAATCTTAGACACTAGAAAAGATCATATTTTATCTAGTACTACTGGTGCACTTATTTTCCATTTATTAATAATTGGATGGACATGTGGTACATGATTTTTGATGAGCCACCTCATAACAATTGGAAAATCCCATTATACATTTTAAGGAAAATGTATGCAAAGTTTGTTTTGAGAAAACATGTTAACTATTTTCATTACTTATTATTCCAAGGGGTTGGTTTTGGGATGCCAAGAAATTGGCCCAGTGTGAGGTATTGAGATGCAAATCACCCAATCCATCCACCCCTTAGGAATTTACCTAGGGAACAATTCCTGCTTAGAATTCAATTGATTCCACAAACATGGAAAGCATTACTCCAATTGACATGAATGATGGTCCATCATGCCACATTTTTTAGGTATTGAACTATCGATACCATCATCTACCAAAGGGTAGGGCCATCATATCCCAATGGGGTAGGACCATCATCTCTCAATGGGGGGATACCATCTTATAGTTGGGACATATCATCATCTAGTAGGGGTTGCACTATTCACATACATGAATGTTTTGTGGAAAAATTTACCATAGTCCTTCAGGAGATATTTCTCACAGTGGATTTTTGAGTGAGGTAAGTACATTGATATGTTTAACATTTATTGTATTTATAATTAGTTATGTAATTTTGTTCACATTGTTTTTCCTTAAAGTATATATCTATTTCTAGTATATATTTTTGTAAACATGTAGTTGTTAGCTCCTTCTCTACAAGGCCCACAATATTGATGTGCCTGATTCCCCCACACTACTACCATCAAGGTAATAATGGAGTTTATTTATTAGCTAAAAACAATTATTCTTAATACATAGTTATAATAGAAAATTATAATGGTTTGTGTGGAAGTTATTCACTCCAATGTATACACAATGGTCATTGCTACAAAGCAGAACAAATGCAATGGTGTTCATGGAAAGGGAATCAAGAAATGTTTGATAATGTATAACCTAATCATAGTTGTTGAATGATTTGATTCATTTTGCATCCATTTTTTAATTATTTAATTATGTGCCTTTGTAGCAGAGTTGGAGAGACAAGCATGCCTTCCCCATTTCCCATTATAGTAGACTAGATTTTCTTGTCTCTTAGTTATATGTGTATGCCAAAGTTGACAGGGATGGTTAATGCAACCATAGTTGCCATATGTTTGATGGTGATAACTCAAACAAAGGTAACCATTGAGTTTCATATGTTATGTTTTATATCGACGTATAAGTAATGTTTTATATTGACATGTAGCATGATTGTACTTTGAATTAGTTTCAAGTTGGACCATATAACATTCCCACCATTGTTATTCCTATTCTTCTTAGCATGGCCCAAATCTAGGCAATGCACATTATTCCTATTTTTCTCATAAATCATTTGTTTAAATATGGTAGAGTAAAAAACAATATAATATTATAAGAAAATGAATACAATTATGAATTTCACCTTCAAAACTCTATTGACTTTGATGATGATATGCAAAGTTTACAAATGTATTCAATAATAATAATAAAAAAATTGAGATATTTGTAGTACATAATCTCATAGTATTAGTACACTCACCTTTCTTAATAGTGAAGGATGTTTAGTTTTATGTGCCTCAATGTTTTCATATTATGATGTATTTGATTTAATCATTGAGGATTTTTCCTCCCCCAATTCCTACTCCATTTATCCATGCCATTATGCCATTATTAGTGTTTTAGTTCATGTCAGCATGCCCTACTTATAGGTATTTTACAATTGGTTAAAAGTTACAAGTTACATGTGTATGTTATTTATGTTATCATTAAATCATGCATCTAACTAGTTCAATACCTGGTGATTGCATCCATTTGTAGGAATATTAAATTCCTTAGTTGCACCACATATTCATATGTCCCTTATACTTGGCTCTTCTAGTGCACCAATACATGGCAATGTTGTTTCCCCTTCACCTGCCTCTATGTCCATTATTAGTATGAGTGAGGCCACTATTGTACACTCTATTATTGGTGCATCAACTATGGGACCATCTTACAATAGTGAATATAATATGGCCACACCCACTATTATTTCCTCTTAGACATTTTACAAGTGGTTAAAATTTACAACTTACAAGTGTATGTTATTCATGTTAGACACCAAATCATGCATCTAAATAGTTTGACACTTGGTTATTGTAGCCATTAGTAGGATTATTCCATGCCCTATATGCATCACAAATTTAGATGGACCTTGTTCTTGGCTACTCTACTGCACTTTCACATGGTAGTGGTGTTTCCCCTTCACCTATTTGTAAACCCACCATAGTCACATCCATTGTCATTTCCTTGAATCATGATGTTCAACCAATGACTCTATCACTTAGACAATGATGCCAATATCCTAACTCACAATCACATTTTGTGGTGAGATGTTTAGTAGATGAACCTATTAATTACCCAATGTTGAATTCCATTTATGATTTCATAATTGGTTGAATGGAATATTTGTTGATAAATTTTGGAAAGTATGATTAGGGAGAGAATTTCTATGAGGAGGAGGACACCATAGACACCCATATCCCACTTGGATGTAGTGATTTTTTGTTATGTTATTGAGGAGTAATTGGTTTTTATTTTTATTTTGATTTATAAATTGGGGGAATAACTCATTAATATTGTTCTTTCATTTGCAGTTTCCAAAGATGAACTTTGGTGCTTGACATAAGTAGGCTTGATGTACATCAGGAAAAAAACAAGAGGAAGGTGAATTTTTGAGATGGATGTGCCATTGGTGAGGGTGGTTAGGGTTATTGAATTCAGGAATGGCATCATTTGTGCACAATATGCCAATTTGTAACATATACATGTAAATATGGCATAATAAATGTATTTTGGGATATGTTCATTTATGCCATTTTGGAATATGTACTCTAAACATGTACATTTTTTAATGAAAAATTTATGATTCATTTTTCTCAATTTAATTCAATATTCATATGTGTAATTTAAATCTATTTTTATTATTATTTCAATCCATTTGTATTTTATTCAATCAATTTTAATTCATTCCAGTTATCAAAATGATTTGCATTGTAAAATTATGTGTATATTCTTGATCCATCTCACTTTGTTCTAGTTATCAAAATGATTTTCTTTGTAAAATTATAATTCATGAATCTTGTAGATTGTACATTCATGACTTGATGGTTACTACAGAATGATTTCAATCTTCCTTTCTTCTAATGATATGGGGAAGCATTATGCTAGTAATTATAATAAGTTATAACACGTAGAATCATTGGGTTTACAATGGTAACAATAGGATCGATTTATGGTTGCAATGGAATATTGGCTTAAAGGCTTATTTCCATGAGTTTTTATAGTAACATAATCCAAATCATCATTGGGTACAAGTATGTTGATGAATATGCAAGAGAACACTACGATCATTTAGTTCCTTTTAATTGCTATATTGCATTTTCTTGTTGTAGTGTCCATCAAATGTCTCAATTTTTATCAACCTTGCTATAACCCTATCCCTTCATATGCAATGCAATATTAAGATCCTTCTCATTAAACCACTAAGGTATAGACCCTTTAATTAACTCAATTCTTTGGAATAAAATGAAACAATGTAATAATGTGAAAATGTATTTTTAAATTTAAATAAAAATAGTTAATTACAATTTAAATATTAATACTGAACCTCCATTTACTTCATAAAGTTTTTAGGCCATAAGTTGAGGTGTCCATGCAACATAAGGACAATGTGCTAATTAGTATGTGGATGGTAAGGTGTTATGCAGAGATTGCTTTGAGCAATGGTAGTGAGACCATGTGGATTAATTCTTAGGAAGTGTTTAATGGAATTAATGTTAAATTAATTATAAGAAAGGGATTATTTCTTAGAAAGTATTAAATTGTCAATATTCCATCCTCTAATATTACATGATGTACGTGTTTGATGGCTCACTACTACACTTTTATGCAAATAACTGCCCTATTCGTTGATGGAGAACAACTTGGGCTCCAAAATGGAAAAAAAAATGTGTGTGAGGCAATGAAATGCATCTTTTCTAATCCATTTGGTTTTTATGTTCCTTGGAACATTTTTGAAGGTGTACCTAAATGCCATTTGGATACAAGTTTCAACTCATGATATAATAAAAATCGGGAGTTGGATCAATGAAATATTAGTTCCATTTGGATTTGGAACATTCTAATTACATTGGGGGTGCCCTTACTCTACTAGTCACATGCCGTGACACATGTTATTTAGGATGAATTCCAAATCCAAGGTTTTATTTAGTGGGATGCAATGAAAAAATTCACATTGGAGGGTAAACTCCACAAATCAATACCCTAGACATTGACAAAGGACATGCTAGGCTTTGGAATGGAAAAATACATGTGTGTGAGGTGATGGAATGTAGTTTTGCTTATCCATTTTTTTTTATGCCCCCAACAACATTTTTTTAGGTGTCCCTAAATGCCATCTAGATATGAATTGCAACTCGTGATATATTGGAAATTGTCCATTGGATTAATGAGTTGGTGGTTCCTTTGGATTTTGAACATTGTAAATATGTTAGGGGTTCCCTTTCTTTTCCAATCACATGCCCTAGCATGAGGTTTTTTTTACGAATTCCAAATCCAAGGTTTTGTTCAATGGGATGCGAAGAAAAAGTTCACATTGGGGGTCAACTTCACAAATCAATGCCTTGGGTATCAACGCAGTGTGTGTTGGGATCAAAAAAGGAAAAATAGACATGTGAGGTGACAAAATGTAGTTTTATTGATCCATTTAGTTTTTATTCCCATGGAATCATTTTTACAAGTTTGGTTGGGGAGATTATGGGTTTCCAAAACCCTTGGAAATGTGAATCCTTAGATACATGCCTTAATGTTTAGTTTACTCACCAAGATATAAAGTTATTCAAGGTCATCCCATTTATGGTTCTATGGGGAATATGGATAGATAAAAACTCTATTTTGTTTGAAGTGGATATTATTCCTAATTTTTAGGTAGCTTCCCAAGATAATGCTTTATTTTCATATTATAAGGTTACTCCAAAGGTTAAACCACAAATATTTCTATCAGAGATACATGTGGACAAGTATTTATCTTGGGGATATCTTGGGCTTATCGAGGCTCAGATTCTATTAGTGGGATTGGATTCATTTTATATCTTTCAGAGACACATAGTTTCCAAGTCAAAGGTAATATAGGGAGAGGAACAAATAACCAAGGGGAATTCAAGGCCTTATACTCCTTACTAAAATCTTCTTTGGACAGAGGAATTGATAATATTCATGTCATGGGTGATTCTTCTATGGTCATAAGCTTAATGAAAGGAAGACTCCAAGTACAAAATAATTCCCTCCTTCCATTAGCACAACAATTAAAGGAAACATCTAATCAATTTCTTTGGGTCAATTATACTCATATTTATAGAGAATGCAACAAGAAAGTATATTAGATCTCAAAGGAAGGACTTCAACTACATGAGATTTATGGTTACTTGGAAGAAGTACAATATGGCCATATAGTGGTATTACAATATTTTTCATTTAATGATTTATGAATTTCATTTGAACTTGTAATGTGTTAGTACATGGGGCTATTATGTCTACTATTCATTTTTTATAGACAATATAATTTATATTATGAAGGTTGTGGATATTTTTAGATGTACAACTATATTGAAATATTGTTTAGATATATGTCTCTAGATTATTCTTTTTGGAGTATGTATAAAGAACCTGAGTATTGTATTTTTGTTTATCTCAAATAAAAATAAGGTTTTTTTTCTTGGAAAAAATCAATTTTGCAAGTGTCCCTAAATGAAATTTGGATGCAAGTTGCAACTCATGATAAAATGAAAATTGTGTGTTGGATCAACGAGCCATCAATTATGTTGGATTATGGACATAATATGTACACTAGGGGTACTTTTCCTTTTCTAGTGACATTCCCCAACATGTTTTTTTCAAATGACTTCTAAATTGAGGGTTTTGTTATGTGGGATGTAATGCAAAAGTTTATGTTGAGGGTAAAATTCGTAAATCAATTCTCTTGACATCAACATGGAGCATACTAGGATCCAGAATGGTAAAATACATGTGTTTGAGGTGTCAAAATGTATTTTTGCTATACTTTTTTGTTTTTATGCCCTCGAGACATTTTTTGTAGGTTTCCCTTAATTTCTTTTGGATGCAAGTTGAAACTCATTTTAAAATGGAAATCAAGCATCAGATCGATGAGTTTCCAATTCCATTCGATTATGGATGTTCTCTAATTAGATCAAATTTATTATAGGATCAAAAACCATCATTGCCTCTCTGGGTATACATATTTTGAATTTTTGAAATCAAATTTTGTCTATTTCCTACAGTGTCAATACATTTAATAAAACAAAAAAATCATGTTCTCCACTACTCTACTACCCATTCTATCTCGCTAAGCACAATGAAATAATGTTTCCTTGAAATTTTAACTAGTAGCTAACATATCCCTCATGAATCATAAGGTGGCATGCTTACACAATATTTTCTAAGTTAGAGGGTTGTCTCCAACCTTCAATATGGTTGCTAGAACCAAAGGTAGAAATAAATAATTGCAAGAGTAATTAAGGAAATGACTAAATAATAATAAGTGTGCTTCAAAGGTCCACTACATTTGCTTTAAGGGTTGAAATTTGTTGGATTGTAATGGAAATAAGGAGAGTAAGAAGATGATCCTATGTATAATATTCATATGATTCATGATGATTAATCCTCAAATGAAAAGGAAGAAGATGAACGATAAACGAAGGAAAACTAGATGGATTCCCTTTAAGAGATGCACATATATTATGTAGAATGAAAGTGGATTTGTCCATTGTCTATCCAAAACTATTGGAACATCAAGCATTGATGGTTCATCACACATCTCCTGGGTTCAATCAGTCGACTAGTCGACCTACACCTAGATACAGTCTATCAGGTGATCAAACAACACACTAAATCAATCGTTCGAGTAGTCGACGTGCCTATTGATCAGACATTCGACCAACAATTGAATATAGTTGGGTGGCAGATCGACTAGCCCAACAATCAACTATGAGTTGGACGCATAGGCAGTCAAGTCGAGTATCCTTATCGAGCCAACTCAACAACATGGATTTGTCAAAGTCAACTCTAACAACTGACGCTTACATGTGGAAAAGATCTTTTGAATTCTATGGAAGTCGGTTAGATCTTGACGCTATAAATAGAATACCCCTTGGGTAATTATCATCATGGTGATCAAGCAATTGAGTTGATATCATATGGAGATATCAAGGTTTAATATTCATTGTGATGTTATGATCACAACATGCTTTGCCTAAGTGTTGTAATGATGTCTTTATACACCACCTCCGTCTTCAAAATTTTGACTCATCTTCAATTATCTACATAAATATTAATTTGTTTTCGTCACTAGTTCCACCCCTTTCGCAACATGGTATCAGAGCTAATGGTTTAAAACCTCGACCTGTTATCTGCAAACCTTGTTGAATCATATATGTTGTTGGATTGACTCTGGGTCAATGGTTTGTTGATTGGAACCTTTAAAAATAGACATTATGTCTAGATATCGAAGATGGCCCCGAAGATTGATCATGTTGTTCTGAACGGATTGAATTATGCAATATGGGCACTGAATATGGAAACCCTAATAAAGAGAAAAGGACTATGGAAGTATACAAAGATTGTGATTCCATATCCAATAGACGACCAAGAGAAGTTTATTATTAATGGTAGTAAGGATGAGGCTGTAGGGGTCATCATGAACTACATCTCACGAGAGATTCAATTTCACCTTAGTGGAATCAACTTCTCTCATCAAGTCTAGAAGAATTTGAAGTCATTGTTTGACTGAGTCGATGAGAGACACATCATGCAGTTGGAGAAATAGTTGATCTCTTGTGATTCTCATTATTTTGACAAAATGGAGGACTATTTGGTGGGTGTCAAAGAAATCCATTTGAAATTGGGCAAATGTGGAAAGAACTACCATAAGAAAGATGGAAAACTCATCGAGTTCGTCCCACTGAACTTGAGAACACCATTTTATGTGTTTGTGTCGACTTTCTACTCCAACTAGAAAGCACGCAAGGAATATGGCAAGGATTACACCTTTGAATATTTCAGTGGTATTTTGATTATTGATCAACAAATACTACTTGAAGAAGGAAAGATTCATGGTAAACACCAAACCCACTTTCTCAAGGGAAAGAGTGAGATGGATCCCAAGGATAGAGTATAGTTTGATGCCTCTACATAGAAACCTGCACACCGCGACCAGAAACCTAAGTGATAGATAGACTCATGCCAACAAAGTTTAAATAACAAGACATGTTAGTACTATGGAAAGACTGGACATGTGGTGAAATTTTTCTATAAGAAGCGAGATGATTTAGAGGAAAAGGTTAAACGCCTAGAAGAAAATGTGTCCATTGAACGCTGACCTACTAATAATATCACCTTCCAAGTTGGAACTTCTTAGACCTTGTTGTCTCATTCTGCACAAAACAAGTGGGAAGTCAACTCTGGGTGCACTCATCACATGGTTACTCTCGATGTTGTTGGTCAGGGTGATGTTACCTGTCAACATGGGAAGATTTTCAAAATCTACCATGTGCCAAATCTCAGTGCCAATTTGTTTTATGTTTCTTAGTTAAAAAAGATAGGTAAGATTTTGGAATTTTGGCCAGATCAGTTCCATGTTCATGATTTGAATAAAGGAAAGTCAATTTTCATCGGTGGGATTCTCAATCTGACGATCAATTTGTACAAATTTTGTGACACGACTCAAACTGAAACTGAACCAGATGCACTTGTTTCTCACATTGATGAGAGAACTTGGATTTGGCATGAGTGAATAAGACACCTGAATTTGTGAACTATGCAGGCACTAGTAACTCAAAACATGGTTGTTGATTTACCAAAGGTGTTTCCCCCTGAAGGATTTTCTAAGGGATGCGTGCTTGGGAAGCATCATCAGGCACCATCCATGTCTGATAAACCATAGTGAGAATAGAACCTACTAGAGTTGGTTCACAATGATGTTTTTTGCATCAATCTACCTTTACTCACAAGTGAAAGATATATTTTAACTTTCATTGATGATTGATCTCGCTTTACATGGGTTTATTTTCAGAAGAACAAGAACCTTGTCTATGAAAAGTTCAAGGATTTTCTTCCCTCTAATGAAAAGAAATATTTTCTACCCATCAAATTCTTGAGATCATAAAATGGTGGTGAGTATGTAAAAATGCCTTTTGAATAATACCTGGTTCGATATGGTATTGACTAGCAGTGGTTGATTCATCACACACCTCAGTAGAATGGCATCACAAAGTGAAAGAATTAGAAGTTAATCAAAATGGATATATGTCTTTTGCAGGGTAAATATCTGCCTCCTCGCCTTTGGGCTAAAGCAATGTATTGTGAAAACTATATGCTCAATAGCATCTCGACTCAAGATGTTCCTTCCATGACTTCAGTCGAAAAATGGTGTGGAAAGAAGCCTTCAGTCAGACACCTCCATGTGTTTGGATTTGTTTCCTTGGATCACATTTCTGATGATTGCATAAATAATTTGGATAAAAAGAATCATTCTTGCATCATGATGGGCTACTTTAAAGAGTCAAAATCCTATCAAATGTTTGATCATGTCAAATGGTAAATCATTATTAGATAGAATGTATGGTTTGATGAGAAGTCTGATGGAATTAAGTTGTTGAATGCCTCCTCTAGATTGTTGCAAGATGGTCACTTTGATGTTACCTCATAAACTTTTCCTCATGTTCCATAGTTCATTCCTCTAACTGGACAGTTGAAATTTGTCCCTGTTTAAACTATATCATTGACCTCTAAGTCGACTAGTCTGTCATCCGCTGTCTCAACTAGAATTCTAACTGAAGAACCTATGACTTCTTATCGACTTGCTATAGTGAACCGTATTTCACATGTTTCTTTCCCACCCAGATGGGATGCAAAGACAATCAAAGTTTCCAAAGTTGATGTTGGAGATGCTTCCTCCGAACGAAAAACTCGAAGTCAAAAGCAACATGCTAGTGTTTCTCTAATGACTCATGTACTTGAAAATTCTAATCATGTTTCCTATTTAGATATTGAAGGATGGCTTGAATGGGATAATTCTATGCAGACATAAATTGATTATTTGTCAAAGAATCACACTTGAGACTTAGTTCCCCAACCACAAGGAAAGGACATTGTGAAGTGTTGATGGCTCTATAGAACCAAATTTAATTCTGAAGGTTTTGGTGAGTGGCATAAAGTGTGCATAGTTGTGAAGGTATTTCATCAACCAAAAGGCATCGACTACACTGAAACCTTTTCTCCTTCTGCAAAAATGAACTCTATTCGATTGATTCTTTCCCTTGTTGCTTGTTTTGTATGGAAAATCCATCAGATGGATGTGAAGAGTGAATTTCTTCATGGATACCTGTCTAAATAAATTTTCATGGAACAACCACCTGGTTTTGCGACAGATTCTAACTTGGTTTGTCGAATCAAGAAGTCATTTTATGGTTTGAAGTAGGATCCTCGAGCCTATTATGCTAAGATCGACAGTTTCTTTCTTCGAATTGGTTTCAAACATTTTGAATCTAATCACAACTTGTATGTATTCCATACCAATGGATCCACCTTTATTTTTGTTGTATATATAGATGACTTACTCATTACTAGAAATAATAATGATCTCATCCTTAGATTGAAGAAGCAACTTGTTGACTCCTTTGACATGACATATCTTGGTACTCTACATTAATTTTTGGGTCTTCAAGTATTACAACTATGTGATGGTATTTCTATTTATCAATCTAAATATGTGATGGATCCATTGACATATTTTAAGATGGATGATTGCAAGCCTTGTGATACTCCTTTTTAATCTAGATTAAATCTCACCAAAACGTGTCAAACACTCACAGTCGATGCTACACTTTATTGACAATTGGTCGACAATATTATTTATCTTACTCATAGTCAACTTGGCATTTCCTTTGTTGTTATTGTGGCTTCTCGGTTTATGCAGGACCCAAAGAAAGCCACTAGAAAGAATCCAAATGAATTGTCGACTATCTCAAGGGTACCACATATTTTGGTATAAAATATTGTTGAATTTCAAATTCGTTGGTCGATTTCACCAACTCCGACTAGGATAGTGATAGTGATGATCGAAAGTCCACTTTTGGCTATGTGTTTCACTTTAGCACATGATTGTTGGTGTGGTCATCCAAGAAATATAAGGTAGTCTCTTTATTAACTACAAAAGTAGAATATTGTGGTGCCATTCTAGAAGGTACTGAAGAAGTATGGATCTACCAACTTCTAGGAGAACTTCGCCTTCCTATTCAACCCTCAACTATAATCTACTGTGTGTTGGGTTTGTGTTATATTCTTTACAAAATTTATCCCATGCATTTTACACTTATAAGGGAGAAAAAAGGGTTTGGAGGGTGCTTAGCATCCCTTAGCCGGAAGGTTTGATGGGGTTTAGGGGTGGGAGCCCCCGAGAAAATAAAATATCTCTGTTTTTTGCATTTTTTCATCACATGGTGTTTGTCGATGGTTTTATAATTCCGATAAAGGAATTAGGGTTGTTGACTAATACGGGTCAATGGATTAGGGGTTTGGATGTCGAGGTATCCTATATTTTTATTGTATTGTAAACAATGAACATGATGAATAGAAGATTAGAGGTGCCACTCTAAACAGGTTGTTGGTTTTCCTGGTTTGGGTTTCCAGGGTAAAATATCTATGTAATGTGTGTGTGTGCCATTGTATCTCTTATTTTTTTATTGAGAATCTATTTGCAGTAAATAATTGTAAAAGGTAAAAACCTACATTTGGTATTAGAGAAATTATTGACTTCAGAGGTGCCTTTGTGGCTAAGGGTTTAGCTCAGGTTTGTGATAAGCCTTGTTACAGTGGGGGATCTCTGGTATTGATTCTTCAGGTGAAACAAAATGGCAAGTAATTCGAAAATAAAGATAGAGAAATTTAATGGGAAATGTTTTGAGTTGTGGAAGCTCAAGATGGAAGATCTGTTGGTGGACAAAGATCAGTGGATCATTGTGGATCTAGGTACTACACCTACAGGAACGTCAGTAGAAGACTGGAAAAAATTGGATCGGAAGGCAAAGAGCACAATCCAGTTGTGTCTCTCAGATTCAATATTGTTGAATGTGTCAGGGGAAGCTACAACCAAGGCATTATGGGATAAGTTGGGTAATTTGTATCAGTATACGTCCTTGGTAAACAAATTGTTTCTACAGAAGAAGATGTATAACCTAAGGATCAAAGATGGAAACTCAATGGAAAAGAATTTGAAAGCCTTCAATATAGTGTTAAGTTAGTTATTATCTGTCGATATTAAGATTTCTGATGAAGACAAATGTATCAGTTTATTTTTTTCTTTACCAAACTCATGGGATAGTCTAGTTGTGTAACACCCCATTTTCCCCTAAGATTGTAATAATGTTAAGATTGCGTGATTGTGTTATGAAACATGTGTTTAATTTAATAAAACCAACAAACCATTGATGAAGAAGGAAAAACCTTAACAATATTGGCCATGATACACCAGCGGAAGTTGGAGCGGCCAGGGAAATTGAATGGTTGGGTTTGAAGGAAGATGAAGGGCATTTGTGAAGAAAATAGGAATCTTGTCTAACAGGATTACTTATTCTTATTAAGCATAACTTCATATCTTCAACATACCATACATGTGTAGATCCACGTGACCAATAAAAGGAGTCACATGCATGGTTGGAACAATTAGTGAATGTTGGAAGTTGACCCTTGAAGAAGGAAAGGGCCAATCAAAATGACCTGACAACAGGGCTCTGTAGATAAAATTCTTTAGAAATAAGAACCACGGATTGTAGGTGGCATATGAAGTAAGATATGATGTTCCTGAGGGGATAATAAAGAATATAAGAATGCATGCAAGGGCACACACAACACGACACAAGAGACACAAATGCTCAGATAAAAAAATAATCAGAAAACAAGTAGGACCAATGAGTGCATAGAACGAGTGGGATAAGAAACACAATGCAAAAAGACGTTAAAAGATATTTATTGCAGAGAGAAAGGAGAAGAAAAAGATATTTCTTGAAGAAAATAGTTACCTTACCAAAATTTTTAATGATCACCTTGAACAGAGAAGACCTGGATTTTGAATTGGAGCAATAGTGGGCTACAACTTGGTGCTTACTGGAAAGAAACTGACACTGGTAAGGGGAGATCTTTGAGGGATTGTTTATCAGAGAAGGGAATCCCTTGTGCAGAGGAAATCCAATTGAGAAACCACCTAATAAACTTGTAGATACTGTCGGATTACTGAGAGGGGGGGTGAATCAATAATAGAGCAATAATATCCTTTTTAACCATATAATCCAAGTGTTATATCAATGAAACATTATCATCCAATAACTGCAGATTAAATAAGCAATGAACAAATGAACAAACATACACATACACAATACACTAGTGTTTTACATGGAAACCCAAATCGGGAGAAAACCACAGAATGCTTTTTCTTATATGTCTTGAAGAATTACATTCATTGGAAGCACCAACTTCC
>ML793469.1:150100-197845 GCA_009831015.1 Picea engelmannii | reverse complement strand
TTTATTATTTACCTTTTAAAATCTCTTAAACCACTTTGACTACTTTGACCTTTTGGGGCTTCTAGATGACATATGAGGGTCCTCCAACTTCGTAAGGCCATAACTCTCAAACCGTGAGGATTTATGTGACGTTCCACATACAAATAGAAATGGAATGACATGTACTATCCATATATAATAGTATTATCTGAAAATATATCATAACTCATACTGTTATCCATCAAACAATCTTGGGTCCATTACCCAAACCTGGGGTCTCCAACTTCTCATGGCCATAACTCTCTAACTGTGAGGAGTTATGTGACGTTCCACATACCACCGGAAATTGAATGAAAATAACTATCCATCTAGGATATTTTACCTAAAAAATTCATTGGCCTTCATCTCATTATTCCACAATTAAGCATGGGTTCTCTTACTCCGCAAAGCGTCTTCCCGTGAGCGCTTTCACCATAAGGGGACCACTTTGGAGATCATTCGTATTTACTTCTTATCAACCATGACAAGAAAATAATGAGTCATATTTACATCAAGCAATATTGGGTCCATTACCCAAACCTTTGTGCTGCGGGGATTTCTTCAAGGGTTGACATCAATGACAACCAACCTTAATCAACAATTACCTTGAGCTTAGTGGGAGGTGGGTATCTTTTGTTGTGTCAGAGGAAGGAGAGTAACCTTTTTGGATCATCACGAGTTTGGGACTTGGCTGAGTCAATATTCCTTGGTGGTTTCATGGCTTGGCATGAGGGTGGAATGCTGTAGGAAAGAACTCTAATTTAAGGCATAAGGTTGGGAGGAAAGGCATCCTCTCTCAGTCAGTTGGTATTGGTGAACACTTCCTTATCAGATAAGTATTTGACTTAACTTGTTAGAATTTGAACATCAAATATATGTGAATGTAAATGTATGGTATTGTGGGAAATACAAATTCTTACATTGATTATGTGGAACTCCTGAGAATTTCATTATGTTATTATGACACTATAATTTTGTATCTAATTGTAAAACTGAAAGAGTGTAGATTGTTGTAATCCTGACTACCTTGAAAAGTTAGAGGAAATTTTGCAAGATATGGACACAAGACATCATTTTTCCACTGATGGGGTGACCTGTAATCTAAGGAAATCCTTTGTGAGGAAGGGAGGACCTAGAACCTTGAGAAAAAACACAATATATCATAAAGTTTATAGAAATAACATGCATTAATCAGGTCGAGAGGCCAACAATGGCCAGAGAGTTTTTATAGACCTTAGAACACCTGGCTGGATCCTGGAAGAACCCGAAAAATGACTAAGTCCCAATCCATGGGCTGGCTAGTCGAAAAATCACAAAAAGAATCGAAATGGTTTTGTACCATCAATTGGGTGGGATGAGTGAATCTCAGCCCTTTGTCGACAAAGGTCGATATTCAGGAAATGTCTGAGAGATAGAACTTGTAAAAGTTCGGAGATGATGATAAATGTCGGAGATAAAATGACATTTGTTGATTCGATCAAAGATGGCACAGAGAGATATACGCCCTTGATGCTACACATATCATCATCGGTGATCAAAAGTGGGAAGGAAAAATATTGCTAGAGAAATGTCGACAATGCAGTGGTATAATAATTGATGAGGATCATCGATATGCACCATGTGAATGTATTCTCTGTCGTTGATATTTTGGAGATCACACCTATATTAAGAATGAGGACGAGGATGTTCGTGTGATGTGGCATGTCTACTTGACAGTCTGTGTGTAAAAGTGATAACAGATGTTGCTAGAATATTGGTATATGGGACTAATGTGGGTCCCTTTGGGCGAGGAGGTTCATTGAACCATCATTTTAAGTGATGGACATCGTATCTAAGGGCTAGTGGTTTTGGATCATTGATGCCTGAGGCATCTTCGTTGGAGTAAGAGGCATGGTAAGTGGAATGTCATCTATGGAGTGTCTAAGAGAAACTATGCTTAAGAATGTTGATAGTCATCGATATCATCAGAGATGAGGCGATTAGATTTGGAACATTGATTCCTATGTTTTTTTTGGGGGATTATGCATTAAACCTGTAGGGCATTGGTTTAACCTTGAACATCTGATCATGATAGGTTTTTTCTGATTCATTTAAATAATGTAAAGGAAGGGATGAGCATTAAATTACAGGCAAATTAAAATCCTGAACTCACCCAAGACTGTAGGATGAGGGGTGTGAGGATCATTGGACCTACTAAAGGGTAGATAAGTTTCTCGTCGTTAGGACAACTCGAATGTGTAGTGGGCACTTTGCAGAAGTGAAATGCAGAGACAATGAGAGGATTATGTGGATAGAAGCTCCATTGTGGAAAGTTGAGGCAAGTGCCATAACGGTGCCACGAGGCTACCATGACAGAGGGAACGAGAAACTAAGTGTTACTTGGATACCATGTGGCAACAAGGTATATTTTGACCATGAGAGCTCGAGGAAATTCAGAAGACCATAACTTTTGATCTCAAGCTCATAATTGAGCATGATTACAGTCATTGGAAATCTCTTCTTGAGAAGAAAACGATGGTACTCTCAAGGGAAGGTTTTGAGATAGTAGAATTAGGGTGAAATCTTAATGCCCCATCTCTCAAAATGTTACTTAGGGGGTTGGGTGTGTTACAGAGTGGTATCAGAGATGAAGGTTCAAACTCTAGGCTTGAATGCATCACCAAGGTCGCTTATAATGGTTAAGAAGGATTTTCTTTATTACCCAGAATGCTTGTTCTGAATGATGACATAAAATGCTAATGATAATTGTTGTTCAACATGTAGGACGTGTTGGAAGGTCATAATGGTAAATGGTGCAATGAAATATGGATAATTCCTCACACCTAATGGATGAGGAATATGATGGTCAGAGGGATAGGGAAACCCCTCCAGATTTGATGGACATTGTCAGAAATATGAAGGAAAACAATGAGAGGCTTATGAGAGCTTAGGATGAACATGAATAATTGAATGCATTTTTACTACAAAGCCTGTATGAAATTCGGTAACATTTGCAGCAAGACCCTAGTAATGAAAAACTGCAAAAGTTGGAGACGTTGAAAACCCCTTCGGATGCCCAGACATATGAAATGACTCATAGTGATGTGGGAATGATTTCTTATAAAAAGAAGCATTGGGATGACAAGAAAAGAAAACTGAGTGGAAGTGTTTCCACAAAGTCATCTAGCTAACAAACTACTTCGGCTGAATAGTCCAGTAGTGGCATAGAACCCATCATTCTTAAGAAGAGAAAGAGGAAGAATTCTCAGATTTACCTAACTGAATAATTTAAGAAGGATAAGTCACCTACTTTTGATGGAGAGATAAAGAAAGGGGAAGAGGTCGAGGCATGATTGTTTGGTTTGAAGAAGTGATTTCTAGTACATAAATTTTCTGAGAATACCAAGGCAAGGATTGTAGTATTCAATCTGAATGGAGGAGATTCCATATGGTGGGAAGATCTCAAGGAAATTAAACACTTGAAGGAAATCAAGCTAACTTGGAAATAATTTGAGAAATACTTCTGTAAAGCTTACCTATCTAAGAAGTATTGTGATGAAAAATTAAAGGAATTCCATGAGCTTAAGTTGGGACAACTTACTATGGATGAGAAGGAGAGAATACAATGTTTCCTCAGTGGGTTACCACAATCTTACCAAGATCGAATTGATTTTGATAATCCAAGACAATGGAGGATGCTATTAGGAAATCAAAATGTTGTTATGACCAGTCTAAACACAAGCATAAGTCTTCAGAGGATTGGAATACGAAGGACAAGAGTGGGTTCCATAGGAAGGGATTCAAGTCTTTCCCCCACAAGAGTTCATGGAAAGTTTCACATTTGGTTCAACCAAGTAGGAGCATGCATCAACAAAATTTCCCATCTCAAAGTCAAAATAAACCAACAGAGCAAGCAAGAGAAGGAACAGAGGAGCCCAAGAAAGGACCATTGCAATTTTAGGGATTTGGAGAGCCACACCTATTGAGGGATTTCCTCCATAGGAAGCATGACAACAAAAAGGTATATAATGTGCAAGAGGAAACTACAGTCAATGATGTGGCCAGAAGTATGTAGATAATTTATGCAGCTACAAAGAACCAGAAAGTAGACCACCAAGCTTATCTGGTGGAATTGGAAGGTATTATTACTGGGCGACCAATATTGGTTTTAATTGACCCAGGATATAATATTAGTTATGTTTCTCCTTGAGTGGTTGACGCAAACTCCTTACCGAGAAAGAAGCATGCTAAATCATGGTTAGTTCAGATAACCACTTTAACAAAGACGAAAATGGTTAAGATAGTTGAAGCTTGTCCAATTGGGATGGATGGACTGCAAATCCAAAGCAGTTTTGAATATCCTACCCCTAGGGTCATATGATGTATTGTTGGGCATGGATTGGTTAGCTTCCCATAAGGAAAATTTAAAATTTTACGAGAAAAATTTGGAATGTAAGGACGAGAAAGGTAATGAAATGATTTTGCAAGGTATCCAAAAGTCAGTTTCCATAAGGAAAATTTTAATGTCCCTTTCCAAATAGGAGCTCTAGAGAGGAGGCTTAATGGTCTAAATCGCCCCGTTAGACTATATCCAGGGCCAAAGAGGGGTAAACAGGCTTACTAGAGGTCACTCCAGTCACAGGTGTTATATTCGGAAAGTGACATTGAGCTAAAAAGGGTTAAAAGTGCTTTTAATTCATTATGAGTTAAAAATAGAAGTCAACACTGAATTAGGGTTTCAGCAGTGATTTAGGGTTTTGGAATTCAACAATGAATTAGGGTTTCGACATGATTTAGGGTTTTGGAAAGCTATAAAGGAAGGGTCAGTGACCTAATTCATTATTATGCAGATTATGACTTGTCATTGAGGAGAAGAGGCACATCTCAGGAGATATAGTTCAGTGTATTCCAGGAGGAAGACATCAACTGGCTGATTTCAGTGTTGAAAGACACACCCTAGTCATCAGGAAGATCATCCAGGTCTTCCATCATTCTTCATTGATTTTTCAGTGCTCCCATATTCTAGGTATTATCTTTTAGTTGCTTATTTTAGCCGAGTGTTGTTATTTTATTCAGCCGCAGTTGCTTATTTGTATTCCGGCTAAAATCCTTTGTTTGTTGATCTAGTCGAGTATTGTCAGTTTATTCAACCACATTCGTCCATTTTGTAATCCACATAGATATCATAATACAAACTTTGCATTCCTTTATTGCGTTTATTATTTGTAAGATCATTTATATGCTGTAAACCTTTGATCCTACACACACATTAGCAACGTTTCCTAGACTAACCAAGTCAGGATCATTAAAGTGGTATCATAGCTTTAGTCCTTCCAGCCTGTGACTAAAGACAATGAGTGCAGCAGAATACCAAGAGGTCCGTGAACACGTAGGTGACAAATATGTCACTTACAACAGGCATCAGGAAAGAAGGCATAGGCCTGATTTTCCCCCTTTTCCTCCTAGCTCAGAGGAAGAGGAAGAGGCACACAGAGAAGCAGAGAGAAGGGAAAAGTGTGAGGCTAAGAACGAGACAAAGAGGATGCTAGGAGACAGATATGAGCAACCATAGGGCAGTGGAAAGGCCCCCATAGATCCAGAGGAATCTTTCATGCAGGTTATCAATGATATGTTAGCTAGTCAACGGACCATGTCTCAGTCCTTGGCACGGGTGGTTGATATATTGGCTAGAGTGGGCACCCCAGATACACAAGTCCTGCATGCAACAGAGGGGAACTCAAGAGCAGGCAGTAGACCCCATTCACCCTCTCACACATACACCTCTATGAGTAGGATTGCTAGACCCTTGTTTCCCAGTTTCTAGAGGGCACCCCCGGTAGCAGCATCACCATCGATAGCACATAGGCCACCCACTCAT
Source organism: Picea engelmannii (assembly GCA_009831015.1). NCBI lineage: Eukaryota > Viridiplantae > Streptophyta > Pinopsida > Pinales > Pinaceae > Picea > Picea engelmannii. Next base: position 191,970 of record ML793469.1, on the reverse strand, counting down.
GTCGACGACATTGCAGAGTATAGGAGGGAGTACACAGCATTAGGTCATGACTTCCATCAGGACATGACCTTAGTCGAGTACTATGGGCTCAAACTCAAGAACCACCCCAGAGAGTCACAGAGGGGAGGACCACAACAACAGTAGGGGCATAACCTCAATTTCATCCGAAAATTTGGGAAATTCACCATCCCTTCTTTCAAAGGATCATCCAAATACACTGCCAGAGATTGGGTACAAAATATAGACACATATTACAATATCAACCATATGACCGAGACAGAGGCCATCAATTTCACGACCTTACACTTGGAGGGTGAGGCAAACGAGTGGTGGTATCATGGACTGGTGAAATTGGATCACAATCACATCACCTCCTATAGGGAGTTTATAGATAGGCGCTTGGACAGGTTTGACAGGAAGGATCCTGAGATACACTTTAGGGATCTAGCCCAGTTGAGACAAACTGGCACAATAGAGGCGTTCATCATAGAGTTTCAACAGGTAGCTATGTCAATGACAGATATATCAGAGCCTAGGCTGATCATGCTATTCACATAAGGACTCACAGATCCTTTGAGAGGATGAGTGAAGGCATACAGGCCTCCCACTTTGCAGGATGCCATCCTTCGCACTCGAGATCTGGCAGACTCAGTGCCAAAGACTAAAAATTTCTCCAAACTATTGTTTCCCTAGAGGGAATGAGATAGTAAGCCATTCCATAGATAATGGAAGAGCAAGGAGAACTTGGATAATGAGACTAGGTGAGAGCTTATGAGGAAGAAGATTTTCTTCAGCTGCAGAGATCCTTGGGTCCCAGGCCACAGGTGCATAGGCAAGGGAGAGATTCATTATATTGAGGTAGCAAAAGACAGCGTGGACAGTGAGGAGGAGGAGTAGGATAGTGGATCCACTAGTTCATAGGAGGATTCAGCACCAACAGAGGAGCAACCTCCCCGTAGACCACCGACATTGGCAGGAGCCCATCCTCCAATAGTCCCACAACCGCCATAATAGGATAACAGGAGGAAACCAGCAAAGGGAGATGTCATAGCGACCATTTATGGTGTTCCTAGGTATGATACCCTCCATATCAGAGGGATTATTCAGGGGCAATGAGAAATCACCCTGATAGATGTTGGGGCCACCTACAACTTCATCGACGCTTCACTAGTATCGAGATAGGAACTTCAGATAGAGGACTTTGAGGGGTTTGATGTTGCGGTAGTAGATGGCCACACAGTGGAGTGTCTAGACAGAGTTCCAAAGTTAGAGATGAAGTTAGGAAACTACACAGTGAGAGACACATTTTATGTGGTTGAACTATCGGACATAGATGTGATGTTAGGAGTTCAGTGGATGATTACCTTCGGAAAAATCACTACCAACTACCAAACCTTGGAAATCGGATTCAAAGATCAGGATGGGAAGAAGGTTTTTCTAAGAGGTATGTCGACAAGAACACCCAGGACAATTTCAACCAAGAGGATGGAGAGGATATTTAGACATGGGGAGGTAGCATATGCTGCATAATGCTTGATCACTACTCAGAAGGATTTAGAAGGTCGACAACAGTACCATGTAGAGATCAAGAATTTATTGGGATGACATCAACAGGTCTTTGAGGCAATTCCACTAGGGAGACCACCTGATAGGGGGTTTAGGCACACCATTGAGTTGGAGGATGGGGCCAAACCTATGATCACCCCCCCTCGTCATCCTAGGAGGTTCAAGGATGAGATAGAGATGGAAATCAAGGAATTAATGGCGATGGGACACATCAGACCAAGCATCAGCCCATTTGCTTCTTCAGTTGTCTTATTTCTGAAGAAGGATGGCACCATGAGGATTTTCATTGATTACCGCTCCTTGAACAAGAAAACCATCAAGAACCGGTACCCTATCCCATGCATTGACAAGTTGATGGATGAACTGCATGGAGCAGTTTTCTTCTCAAAAATTGATCTACGCTCTAGATATCATCAGATCAACATCCGAGAGTGGGACATAGAGAAGATGGCATTTCGATGTCATTTTGGACACTTTGAGTTCCTGGTTATGCCATTTGGGCTAACCAATTCACCCGCTACATTCCAGTCTTGCATGAACCATATATTCAGTGATAATTTAAGGAAATCAGTCTTGGTTTTCTTTGACGACATCTTGATCTATAGTCGGTCATGGCAAGAGCATATGAAGCACTTGGATGAGGTATTGAGCATCATGGAGGCACAATCATTATATGCCAAAGAGTCCAAGTGCGAGTTCAGTATGACAAAGATGATTTAATTAGACCACATCATCAGTGCACAAGGGGTATAGGTGCACCAAGAGAAGATCAGGGCCAGTCTGGATTGGCAAACGCCCAGGAACGTGACAGAATTGAGGAGCTTCTTTGGGTTGTGCAACTATTATAGGTGATTCGTTCGAGATTTTTCTCATCTTGGAGCACTGCTGACAGATCTTAGCAAGCATGGGACCTTCATATGGACCGCAAAATCACAGGAATCCGTTGATCACATGAAGGAAGTCATGGGCACTTGTCCAGTTTTGGCACTACCAGACTTCACCTTGCCATTTGTACTAGAGTGCGACACATCCAGCGAAGGGATCGGTGCATTTTTGATGTAGGGAGGACACCCCATTATATTCGAGAGCTGGAAGATTAGTCAACCTGAGAGGTTGTACTCCATTTATGACAAGGAAATTTTGGCAATCATGCATGCCTTGACCAAGTTCAGACAATATTTTGTGGGCAAAAAATTCGTGGTCAAAACTGATCACAACAGTTTGAAGTATTTCCTTGACCAGAAGGACCTTAGTGAGCACCAATAGAAATGGGTGATGAAGGTACATGAATTCGACTTTGACATAGAGTATTTCAAGGGGAAGAAGAACATTGTGTCTGATGCACTATCGGGAAGACCTGTGGCATGTTCTTTGATGGAGTTTTCAGTAGATTGGAAATCCCACTTGTTAGTGGAATATTCTAAGAACAAGTTCACTTGTGAGGTGATGGATGTTAGATATAGGATGAATGGTATAGGGTCATTGATGATGTCATATTTTACAAGGATAGAGTCTACTTGGTGCCAAATTCAAGGCTCAAGAAGAATATCCTCACCGCAGTTCATGATTCACCTCTAGCAGGCCATCATGGGTTTTTCAAAACATATAGACAGATCATAGAGAGGTTCTCATGGAAGGGCCTCAATCAGGATGTTATGAGACACGTTAGTGAGTGTGTGACTTTCCAGCAGAACAAGTCAGAGCATGCTATTCCAGCAGGGCTACTTCAGCCACTCCCCATTTCATAGAAAAAATGGGAGAGTATATCTATGGATTTCATCACAGGTCTACCCAAGGTCCAGGGTAAGGAATGTATCTATGTAGTGGTCGAAAGATTGACCAAGTTTTCTCACTTCTATGCCATACCGACAGAGTACAACGCAGTTCAGGTATCCAAGCTTTTCTTCAGGGAGGTCTTCAGACTTCATGGGTTGTCGAAGAACATCGTTAGTGACATGGATAGTCGGTTCATAGGGACATTTTGGAGAGAGTTATTTCTGTTGGTGGGGACATAGTTGACACATAGCACCAGCTATCACCCTCAGACAAATGGGCAGACCAAGATTGTCAACAAGTGGGTTGAAGGGTATTTGAGGAACTATGTAGGAGGACAACAAAGAACATGGGTAAAGTGGTTACATTTAGGAGAACATTGCTACAACACCACCTTCCACATGTCCATTGGTATGACACCCTTCCGAGCATTGTCCGGATATGATGATCCCACTTTGGTCGACTTGGTCTTCGGGGAGAGCAGAGCTCCCAAGGCCAAGGATTGGATCATAGAGAGTGAGGAGATTCTCAAGTTGTTGAAAGAGAACCTGTAGACGATGCAAAACCGACAGAAGATAAGTGCAGATAGACACATCATAGAGTGCAGCTTTGAGGTTGGAGATTTGGTTTTCTTGAGACTCCAACCCTACAGACAGTCATCTCTAAAGAAGAGTGGGGCCGAGAAGCTCAAGCCCATATTTTATGGTCCTTACAGGATCATGCACCGAGTAATCGAGGTTGCTTACGAGCTAGAGATTCTAGAGGGGAGCAAGATTCATAACGCGTTCCACGTGTCTTGCCTCAAAAAGGTAGTGGGACAATTCATTATCACATCAGAGGAGCTTACCCCGTTGGATCAGGAGGGATAGTTGGAGTTAGTTCTGGAGGATGTTTTTGAGTTCTAGGAGCGGAAGCTGAGGAGCAAGGTCATCAGAGAGTGTTTGATCAGATGGAGAGGGCTTCCAGTAGAGGACGCTACTTGGGAGAGTGAGCAGGTGTTGCAACACCCTGGATTGGTATTGCTTGAGGAAAAGAAAATTCGGGAAGGGAGGACTGTAATGTCCATTTCCAAATAGAAGCCACCCCGTTAGACTATAGCCAAGGCCAAAGAGGGGTAAACAAGGTTACTAGAGGTCACTCCAATCACAGGTGTTATATTCAGAAAGTGACATTGAGATAAAAAGGGTTAAAAGTGATTTTAAGTCATTATGAGCTAAAAATAGAAGTCAACAGTGAATTAGGGTTTCAACAGTGATTTAGGGTTTTGGAATTCAACAGTGAATAAGGGTTTCAACATGATTTGGGGTTTTGGAAAGGTATAAAGAAAGGGTCAACGACCTAATTCATTATTATGCAGATTATGACTTGTCATTGAGGAGAAGAGGCGCATCTCAGGAGAGATAGTTCAATGTATTCCAGGAGGAAGACACCAGTTGGCTTATTTCGGCGTTGAAAGACACACCCTAGTCATCGGGAAGATCATCCAGGTCTTCCATCATTCTTCATTGATTTCGCAGTGCTCCCATATTCTGGGTATTATCTTTTAGTTGCTTATTTGTATTTTGGCTAGGATCCTTTTGTCTTTTGATCTAGACAAGTGTTGTTATTTTATTCAGTCATAGTTGCTTATTTGTATTCCGGCTAAGATCCTTTGTTTGTTGATCTAGTCGAGTATTGTCAGTTTATTCAGTCGCATTTGGCCATTTTGTAATCCACAGAGATATCATAATACAAAATTTGCAGTCCTTTGTCACGTTTATTATTTGTATGATCATTTATATGATGTAAACCTTTGATCCTACACACACATTAGTAGCATTTCCTAGACTAGCCAAGTCAGGATCATTACAAAAATATTGGCGTTGTAGCTTAAGAAGTTTAGAAGAAAGGGGTGTCCCTTGTATACTATACAAGTGTTGAACTCAACAAAAAGTAAGGAGTTGAAATTTGAAAATTACCCAGTGCCATGGGAGTTCAGAGATGTATTTCGAGAAGAAGTTCATGGATTACCTCCGAAAAAGGATCTTGATTTTTCAATAGATCTGGTGCCCGGTGCAGTACCAAAATCAAGAGTTCCTTACAGGATGAGAACACCATAACTAATAGAGATGAAGGTGCAGCTAAAGGGAATTTTGGATAAATTTTACATCAGACCAAGTGTATCCCTGTGGGAAGCATGAACCATGTTTGTAAGGAAGAAGGATGGTACCTTGAGAGTGTGTATTGATTATAGGTAGTTGAAAAATATGACCATTAAGAACAAATTCCATTTTCCTAAGATAGACGGCCTTTTTTATCAGCTCAGAGGAGATGTTGTATTCTTAAAGATAGATATCCATTGCAACAAGTTAAGGCAGTTGCCATAACGATGCCACGAGGCTTCCATGATAGAGGGCACAAGGAAATAAGTGTCATGTGGATACCATGTGGTAGAAAGGTACATTTGGACCATGTGAGCATGGGGAAATTCATAAGACCATAACTTTTGATCTCGAGCGCAGAATTGAGCATGATTACAATCATTGGAAATCTCTTCTCGAGAAGAAGACGATGGTACTCTCAAGGGAAGGTTTTGAGATAGTAGAAGAAGGGAAAAATATTAATTCCCCATCTCTTAAAATGTTACTTAGGGGTTTGGGTGTGTTATAGAGTGGTATCAGAGCTGAAGGTTCAAACTCTAGGCTTGAATGGGTCATCAAAGGCCACTTCGAATTGTTAAGAAGGATTTTATTTGTTACCCAGAATTCTTTTTTTGAGTGATGACGTAAAATGGTAATGATAATTGTTGTTCAACATGCAGGACGTGTTGGAAGGTCACAATGGTGAATGGTGCAATGCAGTATGGACGATGCCTTGCACCTCAGGGATGAGGAATCTAATGGTTGGAGGGAAATGGAAACCCCTCCATATTTGATGGAAATCATCAAAAATCTAAAGGAAAAAAATGAGAGGCTTATGAGATCTCAGGTCGAACATGCATAATTGAATGCATTTTTAATGCAAAGCTTGTTTGAAATTCGATAACATTTGCAGCAAGGCCCTAGTAATGTATAACTACAGTAGTTGGAGACATTGAAAACCCCTTCGGATTACCATATGCATGGAATGACTCGGAGTGATGTGGGAAGGAGTTCTTCTAGAAAGAAGCATCGGGATGCCAAGAAAGGAAAACTGAGTGGAAGTGTTTCCATAGAGTCATCTAGCCAACAGACTACTTCAGCTAAATAGTCCAATATTGGCACATAACCCATATTTCTTAAGAAGAGAAAGAGGAAGAATTCTCAGAGCTCCCTAACTGAAGAATTTAAAGAAGGCTAAGTCACCTACTTTTGATGGAAATATAAATAAAGGAGAAAAGGTCGAGGCATGGTTGTTTGGTTTGAAGAAGTAATTTCGAGTAGATAACTTTTCTGAGAATACCAAGGAAAGGATTGCAGTATTCAATCTGAATGGAGGAGCTTCCATCTAGTGGGAATATATCAAGGAAATTAAAGGCTTGAAGGAAATCAAGCTAACTTGGAAACAATTTGAGAAATAATTTTGTAAATATTACCTATCTAAGAAGTATTATGATGAAAAATTAAAGGAATTCCATGAGCTTAAGTTAGGAAAAATTACCAGGTATGCATACACTAAAATATTTATGGATTGTTGAGGTATTCTCCCTACTCTTGAGGATGAGAAGGAAATAATACATCATTTACTCAATGGGTTACCATAGTCTTACCAACATCGAATTGATTTTGATAACCCAAGATGTCGAAGGATAATATTTGGAAATCCAAATGTTGTTATGACCAGTCTAAACCTAAGGAGTCTTCAAAGGATTGGAGGAGGAAGGACAAGAGTGGATTCCATAAGAAGGGATTCAAGTCGTTCCCCCATAAGAGTTCAAGGAAAGGTGCATAGTTGGTTCAACCAAGTAGGAGCATGCATCAACAAAATTTCTCATCTCAAAGTCTAAATAAACCAGTAGAGCAAGCAAGAGAAGGAGAAGAGGAGCCCAAGAAAGGACCATTGCAATGTTGGGGATGTGGAGAGACACACTTGCTGAGGGATTTCCTCACATGCATCACAACAACAGAAAGGTATATAATGTTCAGGAGGAAACTACAGTCAATGACGTGGCCAAAAGTGTGCTGAGAATTTATGCAACTATAGAGAATCAACAAGTAGACCACCAAGATTTTGTGATGGAATTGGAAGGTATTATTACTGAATGACCAATCTCTATTTTAATATACCCAGGATATAATATTAGTTATGTTTCTCCTCAAGTGGTTGAGGTGTTCTCATTACTGAGAAAGAATCATGCTAAAGCAATGTTAGCTCAGCTAGCCATTGGAACAAAGAAGAAAGTGGTTGAGGTAGTTGAAGCTTGTCCAATTGGGATGGATGGACTGCAGACCCAAGCAGTTTTGAATATCCTACCCCTAGGCTCGTATGATGTATTGTTGGGAATGGATTGGTTAGCTTCCCATAAGGAAAAGTTAAAATCTTATGAGAAAACTTTGGAATGTAAGGGTGACAAAGGTAATAAAAGGATTTTGCAAAGTATCTGAAAGTCAGTTTCCATAAGGAAAATATTGGCGTTGTAGCTTAAGAAGTTTAGAAGAAAGGGGTGTCCCTTGTATGCTATACAAGTGTTGAACTCAACGAAAAGAAAGGAGATGAAAGATGAATATCACCCAGTGCTATGGGAGTTCAAAGATGTGTTTCCAAAAGAATTTCATGGATTGGCTCTGAAAAGAGATCTTGATTTTTCAATAGTTTTGGTGCCTGGTGCAATACCAACATCAAGATTTCCTTACAGGATGAGCAAACCAAACCTAATAGAGATGAAGGTGCAACTAAAGGAAATGTTGGATAAATTTTACATTAGGACAAGTGTATCCCTGTGGGAAGCACCAACCTTGTTTGTAAGGAAGAAGGATGGTACCTTAATACTGTGTATTGATTACATGTAGTTGAAAAAGATGACCATTAAGAAAAAATTCCCTTTGCTTAGGATAAATGACCTTTTTTTATTAGCTGAAAGGAGATGCAGTTTTCTCAAAGATAGATTTGAGGCCGGGATATCACCAAGTCAAAATCAAGGATGAGGACATCCACAAGATAGCTTTTAGGACAAGGTATGGTCACTATGAGTTTGTTGTGGTACTGATGGGTGTTCTAAATGCACTAAAAAACACTAAAAACCCTCAATTAAATTGTCAACCCGGGGTAAGTAAACTTAGACTTGTATCACTATATGTACCAAGGCAGAAAGGCTAGAGGTATTATAGTCTAACTAAGGAAATGAGCTATCTAAGGGCTAATCTATTCAAGAAAAGACTACTAATGATCAAACACTATTAAAAAATTTAAACTATTTACCCTAAGTAACTTTTGAACAAATGATCAATGGATAGTCCTAAGAAAGAAAACAAAAACCCTACTTAAATAAAACTAACTTAATCATGACAATAAGAAAAAACAAACTATCTGCCTAATAAGAAATAACAACAAAAAACTACTTTAATTAACCTACTCAAATTCAATAAGCATCTATCCTATTAAAGAAAGTAAATAGACAAGCAACTACCCTATCAAAGCAAGTAAATATGCAAGCAAACAACTAACTAACCTATAATAACTTCTATAGCAAGTAAACTAATCAAAATTACTCAATAAGAAACTAATCAAACTAATAAGCAAGTGAACTCTATTCTTAAATTAAACTTCACAATTACTTCTAAATTATGAAAGGAAATCTTAATCCACTAAATTCAAATCATCATGATAATAAAAGTAATCAACAACTACTCTTTAATCTATGAAAATAAGACTATTCTTTAATCTACCAAAGCAAGAAAACTATTCTCTAATCTATAAAAGAAAGAAAACTCAAATATAGTGTTGATGATTATGTCTCTGGTGTCTTATAATATCACGATGGCATTTAACAATTAACGATGACTCAAGTGGGATAAAATCAATATTGAATTCGATAGCAAAGTGAAAAGTATGAATTAGACAATCCAATGAGAACTTAGCCATTATAGAAGCAACATCAACTATCCTGCATATCCATGTGATTATTCAATCTATGCATTAATCATCAACAATATAAAAACACTATTGTATTTAATTCAATTGCATTTTATGGTAATTAAGAAAATTCATACTACTTAGATTCATAACTGAAAACTAAACTCAATAATCAACTTTAAAATTGCAACCTAGATCTAGAAAAGGAAATTGCATGAAGTAAACTAAACTAATTCTATTTTAACAAATTAAATTGCAAATGGAAAATACTCATAAAACATAAATTAAATCCTATTTCTATTTCAACATATGACAAGAAATTAAATAAGCAAACTAACTAACAACTAGATAAGAAAAACTAAACAACAATTAGATAAGCAAACTGAAAATGAAAACTAAAACTAACAACTATCCATCCACCGAAACTTGCCAAAGAAACCATGAACTAGAAACTTTGTTTTAACTCTGTTTTTAAACTCTATTTCAGCATATGAAAAATCTAACTATCATCTAATTATACACAGGGTTAGTAGCTAAGAACTTGCAAGTTCATTTCCTATCAGCTAAAAGATCATTGCATATTAACACTAGCCTCCATAATAACCTGCAAAACTAAACTAAAGTAATTAAATTATGAACAACAATTTACATAGTAAATAAACACAATAAAAACTCATGTACAGGAAATAAACAAAATGACGATTACACTACTCAAATTCACAAGAAACTAACTAAATATGCACCCAGACTGTTGGTGGGCCCCCCAACAGGTCATGGATACTCTTCAAGGATGAATCAAGAGATCAGTAATCGCAATTTCAACATTTAAAATAAAAAACACAGTTTTACATAGTTTTCGCAAAATATGTCTAGAATTGGCAAAACAGACCTTAACTATTCCTATGATCTCCTCCCTAACTATATGTCTTACCATTGATGTGGTATTTATAGAGTTTACAATATGAGAGGTCGACCATTGGAAGGGTCGACCTCCCCTAAAAATAGTAAATCACATTTAATGCGTCTTAACTGCCGGTGGCTTCTAGAAACAAAGTGAGCCAATAAACGCCCAGCATAACAACCCAATCCAAGTTGTCAGAAGCTCAAGAGCTGGAGGCCACGAGCACAAGGAAAACCCATTTCACCGATTTTCCCATCGTTGGCCACCGATATGATAACCGCCAACTTGCCCATGGTATTAGTGTAGGACGGAGTGCCAGACGGAGTACCGGATATAGTGTCGGATGGAGTATCGGACAAAGTGCCAGATGCAAAAACAACCTGTGATTTTTCCCTGTGACACACAGAACATGAATTAGCTTCTTGGAATCATTAAAACATGCTGAATTACACTTAAAACCATCATAAAACATCAATCATATGTACCTGGTATGAGCCACGATGATTTAATACAAAAATCCTTCAAAACTCTTCAAAATAGGAAAATGCACATACAATATTGGCCAAAAAGGATCTAATCGTCATCATTAAATTAACCATATCACTAGCCCAACATTAAATTAACCATATCACGGGCCCCACACCTAGGATTTTGCAGGTCCCATTGCAAACGAAAAGGAATTTCCCCACATGACTAAGCTTGCTGCGAAGGATTATCTTTAGAAGCTTCTCCCTCTTGCTGTGAATATTTTGTCTTGTGCCTCTTATGTTGCTTCAATTGTGCTCTGAGGTTGCGATTGGTTTTGGTCATTTCATCAACCAATCATTGAAGGGAACTCAACTTTTCCTGGAGTATTGAATTGTCATGGTGAAGATGCTCATCCAAATTCTTGCTCTCTTCCAATTGTTGCACTAGCTGATCAATTTCTTGTTGTAGATTTTCTATGGTTGGAGCAAGATCAAATATCTTGGAGGAGGGCTTAGATCCCTTGAAAGATGTAGAAATTCTATCAGATTTAGGATCTGGAGTAGGCATCTGTGAAGTAGGAGTAACAGGGGGTTTATGAGGAGAAGTAGGTTCCGATTTTGTCTTTCTATGAGGCTTCAATTCTTCTGCAGACACTTCCCTAAGTCTTTTGTTCCGACAAAGAGATAGCTTGAGTAGGAGGGTTTGGAGTCTTCATAGAATGGGGTTTGGATGGAGTAACCATCCCTAGATCAAGTGTTTTCTTTCTAGTCTTGACTGTAAGATGGGGGTTTTAAAATTGATAAATGAACTCATCCCATGTCTTCCCTTGTTTTTCCAACTCATCTATAACAAACAATTTGATGAGGCCGTGGTGGAATAGGCTATTATGGGGGTTCGCCACATTCTTTCGTACTTGGGAAGATATCTTCTAAAGACTTTTTAAGAAGTAAAAATGGAAATTCAATGGCTTATTGAATTGAAAATGAGCTAATAGACAAAAATGTCAATCTTTGAAAACAAAGTATCTACCTTCACTATGTCAACAAGACATTGAAGGCACCATTGCAACAAAATTTGAAAAGGGCATAGAGTATTGTCTTGGCAGAGTCAATGAACACCTATAGATGCTCTTGAAAAAGGACAATAGGGACATCAATCTTTATAGACACATGTCCAGACATTACTACATCAGAAAATGGATCAAGAAAAGTCACAAAAAGTGTTCTACGAGACCATGCTATGCTTTTGACTCTATTTTTGGTCACGATTTTAAAAAGATGTTTTTGACAAAATGAAGATGAATTTTGGAAAACCAAAGGAGGTTTTTTTATAAGGACATACCAAATCATAATAATGTCCCTCATTTGTTACACAGGTATCATGTATTGGGATATATTAAACTTTCTTCGAGACTTATTTCAGAAAATCAAATTCTCCAATTTAATTTCCTGTTTTAGTTATTATTTTCAAAACAGGTTTTTGACTAAATAAAAATGAATTTTGGAAAACAAAAGGAGGTGTTTTCTAAGGAATTACCAAATAATAATAACCTCCTTTATTATTTACACAGGTATAATATAGTTGGAGATATTCAATTTTCTTTGAGGCCCATTTCAGAAAATAAAATTCCCCAATTTAATTTCCTGTTTTAGTCATTCTTTTGTGGCACATATTCCAAGAACATGGGAATGAATTTCACAAAAATGAGAGAGTTTTATCTTAAAAACAACCTTATATACAAAAACCTCTCCCCATTTTGTACAATGGGTTATTGTTAAAAATTTATCGCCTCATCTTTGACCCCTATTTTTTTGTTGCGCTTTTGTCACAGTCGTTGCGCTTTTGGACAGTTTATTTTCAAATAAATTGTGAAGGGGTTAGATGTAGATTTTTTCTTGGATTAGTGACTCCAGAGTGTGGGGGACATATTCATATTTCCATTCATAACTTTTTCATTAAAAAAACTCATCGACGAAGGCCTCCAAAACTTGTTGCTCTTCTACTACAATTTGTTGTCACCTCCATGCTTTCCTATGATTGTTTCATAAGATTAGAATAATTCAAAGTTGTTTGCTATGTTTTGGATGAAACTATAATGTTATTTTACACCTTCTTTTTGTGAATGGATTCATGATCTTATGCCCATTTTTAAACTCACYTCATCTACCCTATACATAATGACAAATCCTAAATGCTACTGAGTATACCTACCTTGCCCCATTCTATCTTTGCAACTCATCTTTTGGAAACMCTGGCCTAGCTCCCTAGACCTATATTATCATCCATAAAACTCMAAATCAAAACCATACTGAGATAAATACCTAGCATAATACAGAGCCACTTAACCTTGTTCCTCTGTTCATAGGTGTGTAACACAAATCTATAGTGAGTTTAACAATGTGTTATCGATCTGTAATTGTCACAATGAACCAGTTAAGAAGTATTCCACTATATAAACATAAAAATAAATAAAATGCACAACAGGCTTATAACACATGGTGATCTCATTGGTATCTAATTTAGCATTTCAATAAAAAATAACTACTGATATAATAGCCCATATCATGAAATCAATATGCATAAATTTTACGAAGATTCTACTTCTTCTTCTCATGGATTATAGATAGGAAGTATTTATCATTTGTCATCTCATGAAACCCATCCCCCACACCTAAGTATTGTGACACCTCACAATAAAAAATATAGGAAACTAGTCAATTCTCCCAATAGCCGAAGATTTACATCTTCTTAAGTGTAGAGATAAATTTCACATATCGGTCTGACGAGATAGTTAGAATATGTCTCCACCTATAGGATAAAACATCCTATATATAGTTAAGAAGAGGTAGGCGAGAGAGTTTCGAGATAGTCTCAAAGTTAGTTCCCAATGGAAAATTTATGGAGTTCATTAACCTTGGCTTAACCATACATGCTTCGTGTCATCTTTGTCTATAAGTAATGTCGTACATCAGGACAACTTTAAGATTTAGGAATTTTTTATTATTCTTTTTGTCAGATTACCATCCTCGCTAGGTAGAATTCTCCGTTGTCAGTAAGCCTGTTTAGTACTCCGACAAGTTTACCTAGTCATACCACAGGCTGGTACCTACTGCCAGCAGACCTATTCAATATCTCGATGGGTTAGCCTCTTACACCCTTAGAGACTGGCCCTCCAACTTTTAAGATTTTTAGTATAAGATTGTTTTGTGCAAGAAGATGGGGGGACAACTCTGAAAACAACTTTTTTTTCATTTTGTTTTTCAATTGGGATGGTATTTATGTTAGACGATGACTTTCCATTATATATTCCTTAGTTATTTTCCTGATGTAAGGGGTACTTAAGCGGGCGTAGCCTATCTAAAGATATGATATAATTAAGCATTTTTAGTGTGTAGTGAATGGTACCATTGGGAAAGAACAAAAATGTGTCTTTAGGCTCAACTCACTTTCTTCATTTTTTTAAGTTATTGTGATGTTTCCATGGATAACCGCTAATCAGACCTCCTTGTTACTCTTTAATAAAGATACTTTACTCACTTACTCAGGGTTCTTGGGGAAACTATACGAGTAACCTATAAGTTTGATGGTTAAGGTATCACTTCCTCATATCCTCTAGTGGTGGAGGTTAAGATCAACTTCCATTTAAAGATTCCTTAAGAAAAATAAGATGGAAATATTTTCAAAAATATGGATAATTTACAACAAGTCATTATTTGATTGATGCTTAGCAGACAACAAGGTTCAAATATAGCGATGTTATTAAGGAAAAATACTTCCCTTTTTGTCTCCTTGAAATTGTCTACTCTTGGTGAAATAAATACTTGCAGAAATCTCTATGATTGTTTGTCAAAAACCACACTCTAAAATATCAAAAACTAATGAGATCAATGAGATCAAGTCACTGGAACATGTATCTCATAGTTATTTTATTAAAATAAAATGTAAAATGAGGTTGCATTAGACTTTAAGCTAAACTAACAACATACAACTTTTATTTATTATCCTACCCTACCTAAAAAGAAAGGAATTTTTTTATTCAAGTGTAAGAAGGTTTCCAATGTAACCATGTGTGAAGAAAGATAAGAAACATACTCATATCCACATATGAAAAAGTTACTGTAGTGATTACCTGGATATGAAGAACCAACCAACCTACTTGTTTTGGCATCAGAATATGTTCAAGAAGAGAATAGTATTGTGGCCTGATGACCTCTTGAAACCAAATTTCAATGTAATCTTGATGTTCATCAACAATAATTTCTATGTTCTCCTTCATCATGCTATGCATATCATCTTCTTTTGGATGATTGATTTCTGAAGTACATAAAGGATCTGCTAAGATGGATGTTGAGAAATCCTCAATCTCAGGTCTTAATGATTTCTCTCCACGGGATGTAGTCCATAATTTTTCATCTTCCTTCACATTTTGGCAAGGAAAATCATTTTGTAGCTTATAGAACCTTGATTCTTCTAATTTTTCCAGAGAGGTAGACAAGTTCTTGGCTATTGTCAATATATGTTCTTCCTGAGAAGAAGAGATCCCAATTGTTGCTAGGATTAGAGAGAGTTCTTCCAAACTAATGGTCACCTTTGAATTCATTCTACTGGTGGTGGTAAGAAAACAAAGGTTGTGTTGTTTGGTTCTACGGAGGGCTCGAGTGGTCTTTCCTCTTGTCCCACTATTACTGATGCTTCAACTTTTTGGTCTGTAGTTCTCCCTGTCTTAGTCTCTTCAGAGACTTCTTTAGCTCTTTGGGTTGAGCTAGCCCCTGTTTCTCGGTATCGGTCTGCAGAGTTTATGAGTGGAGTGTTCCTTCCCCCACAAAGGTCGGAAGAAACCTGGGTTGAAACATCTGATTTAGATTTAATGTATCTACCTTTTGGGTCCCTGGGTCTGTTCATGAAATCAAAAAAAAAAAAAAAAACTACCATTGGGTTTGGGGGAACCTGCCATAACAGATGCGCAGGTTCTTACCTCTTGTCTTAAAGTTCCGCCACCACCAAACTAATGCTAATGTTTATAAATGATCTAATTCCTACCTTGAGACAACTCCCTGACAACGATGCCAAAAATGATGGGTGTTCTATATGCACTAGAAAAAACTAAAAACCCTCAATTAAATTGTCAACCAGGGGTAAGTAAACTTAGAGTTGTAGCACTATATGTGCCAAGGCAGAAAGGCTATAGGTATTATATTCTAACTAAGGAAATGGGATATCTAAGGGATAATCTATTCAAGAAAAGACTACTAATGATCAAACCCTATTAAGAAATTTAAACTATTTACCCTAAGTAACTTTTGAACAAAGGATCGATGGATAGTCCTAAAAAAGAAAACAAAAACCCTACTTAAAGAAAACTAAATTATTCATGACAATAAGCAAAAACAAATTATCTACCTAATAAGCAATAACAACAACAAACTACTTTAATTAACCTACTCGAATTCAATAAGCAACTATCCTATTAAAGAAAGTAAATAGATAAGCAACTACCCTATCAAAGCAGGTAAATAAGCAAGCAAACAACTAAATAACCTATGATAGCTTCTACAACAAATAAACTAACCAAAATTACTCAATAAGAAACTAATCAAACTAATAAGTAAGTGAACTCTATTCTTAAATTAAACTTCACAATTACTTCTAATTTATGAAAGGAAATCTTAATCTACTAAATTCAAATAATCATGATAATAAAAGTAATCAACAGCTACACTAATCTACAAAAATAAAACTATTATTTAATCTACCAAAGCAAGAAAGCTATTCTCTAATCTATAAAATCGAGAAAACTCAAATATAGTGTTGATGGTTATGTCTCTGGTGTCTTATAATATCACAATGACATTTAACAATTAACGATAACTCAAGAGGGATAAACTCAATATTGACTTTGATAGCAAAGTAAAAAGTATGAGTTAGACAATCCAATGAGAACTTAGCCATTATAGAAGCAACATCAACTATCCTACATATCCATGTGATTATTCAATCTATGCATTAATCATCAACAATATAAAAACACTATTGTATTTAATTCAATTGCATTCTATGCTAATTAAGAAAATTCATACAACTTAGGTTCATAACTGAAAACTAAACTCAATAATCAACTTTAAAATTGCAACCTAGATCTAGAAAAGGAAATTGCATGAAATAAACTAAACTAATTCTATTTTAACAAATTAAATTGCAAATGGAAAATACTCATAAAACATAAATTAAATCCTATTTCTATTTTAGCATATGACAAAAAATTAAATAAGCAAACTAACTAACAACTAGATAAGCAAAACTAAACAACAATTAGATAAGCAAACTGAAAATGAAAAATAAAACTAACAACTATCCATCCACCGAAACTTGCTAAAGAAACCATGAACTAGAAACTTTGTTTTAACTCTGTTTTTAAA
Organism: Picea engelmannii; assembly: GCA_009831015.1. Taxonomy (NCBI): domain Eukaryota; kingdom Viridiplantae; phylum Streptophyta; class Pinopsida; order Pinales; family Pinaceae; genus Picea; species Picea engelmannii. The sequence continues at coordinate 174,816 of ML793469.1, read as the reverse complement.
CTCTATTTCAACATATGAAAAATCTAACTATCATCTAATTATACACAAGGTTAGTAGCTAAGAACTTGCAAGTTCATTTCCTATCAACTAAAAGACCATTGCATATTAACACTAGCCTCCATAATAACCTGCAAAACTAAAATAAAGTAATTAAATTATGAACAACAATTTACATAGTAAATAAACACAATAAAAACTCATGTACAAGAAATAAACAAAATGACGTTTACACTACTCAAATTCACAAGAAAACTAATTAAATATTCACCCAGACTACTAGTGGGCCCCCAAGCAGGTCGTGGCTACTCTTCAAGAACGAATCACGAGCTCAATAATCACAATTTCAACATTTAAAATAAAAAAACGCAGTTTTACATAGTTTTCACAAAATATGTCTAGAATTGGCAAAACAAAGCTTAACTATTCTTTTGATCTACTCCTTAGATATTTGTCTGACCACTGATGTGGTATTTATAGAGTTTACAAGTTGATAGGTCGACCACTAGAATGGTCGACCTCCTCTAAAAACAGTAAATCACATTTAATGCGTGTTAACCATCGGTGGCATCTAGAAACAAAGTGAGCCAATAAACACCCATCATAACAACCCAATCCAAGTTGTCAGAAGCTTAGTAGTTGGAGGCCACGAGCACAAGGAAAACCCATGTCACCGATTTTCCCATTGTTGGCCGCTGATATGATAACCGCCAACTCGTCCATAGTTTTAGTGCAGGACGGAGTGTCAGACAGAGTACCGGATGCAGTGTCGAATGGAGTACTAGACAGAGTGTCAGATGCAAAAATGACCTGCGATTTTCCTTGTGACACACAAAACACAAATTATCTTCTTGGAATCATTAAAACATGTTGAATTACACTTGAAACCATCATAAAACATCAATCATATGTAACTGGTATGAGCCACGGCGATTTAATACAAAAATCCTTCAAAACTCTTCAAAATAGGAAAATGCACATACAAAATTGGCCAAAAAGGATCTAATCATCATCATTAAATTAACCATATCGTGGGCCCAACAAGTACCTTTTGGACTTACAAAAGCACCAGCTACATTCATGTGTTTGATGAATAGTGTGCTCAGTAAGTATTTAAAAAAGTTTGTCTTAGTGTTTGTGGATGACATTTTGGTGTATTCCAAGAATCGAGAGAAACTTGAAGAACACCTCAAAATGGTGTTATAGATGTTAAGAGAAAACATGTTGTATGCCAAGTTCAACAAGTGTGATTTCTATAAGAAGTAAATTTAGTGTCTAGGCCATGTAATCTCAGGGAAAGGAGTGGAAGTAGACCCCAAAAAGATCAAGGTGATCATGGATTGGCCTAACCCTAGAAATGTGACAGAAGTGAGATCCTTCATGGGGTTGGATGGATATTACAGGAGGTTCATAAAGGGATTTTCAAAGATTGGTAATCCTATTACTTCGTTTAAAAGGAAAGGCAATAAGTTCGTCTGGTCACCAGAGTGCGAAGCTAGCTTCCAGCAGCTGAAACATATATTAATTGATGCACTTGTTCTAAGGATTGTGAATCCATAAAAGGATTTCTTAGTATTTATAGATGATTGCAAAGAAGGACTCAGTGGAGTTTTGATGCAAGAAGGAAAAGTGATTTATTATGAGTCACGAAAATTAAATGAACATGAGCAAAAGTATGTTATCCACGATCTAGATCTTGTAGCGATTGTACATGCATTGAATATGTGGAGGCAGTACCTACTCAGGAGGATATTTTCCCTCGTGACCGATCATTGTGGTTTGAAGTATTTATTTGACCAACCGAGGTTGAATTCTAGACATGCTAGGTGGATGGCGTTGATTAGTAATTTCGACTTAGAAATCAAACACATAAAAGGAAAAGAGAACAAAGTAGAAGATGTGCTCAGCTAAAGTGTTCATATAGTACACTTAGCAGCAACAAGTATATGAGAGTTTGACATTAAACAAAGGATTAAATCCCTCTTGCAAAAAGACGAGTTCTTCAATCAAGTGAAAGAAAGGTTACATAAGGAACCTAGAGAAAAGAGGCATGAAGGATATCAGCTTGGGGTTGATAGCCTACTATTGTAGAACAACCATTTGTACATGCCTAATTCGATAGATTTGAGACACTTGATTATGGATGAGTTCCATAAGAGACCATATGTAGGTCACCCTAGTTACCAAAAAATGGTGACAATAGTTAGAAAACTGTATTATTGGTCCAGGATGAAGCAAGACATTTCCCAATACATTGTGAAGTGTTTAGAGTGCCAACAGGTGAAAGTTGAGCATCAACACCCTATTGGACTATTGCATCCCTTACAAATTCCAAAGTGGAAATTGGAAGTGATTTCCATGGATTTCATCACAAGCCTACCTAAGAAAATCAAACAACATGATGCAATCATAGTTTTAGAGGATGAGTTGAGAAAGGAAGTTCATTTTATTACTATAAAATCTACTTTTAAATCTATAGACGTTGCTAATGTTTTTATGAAAGAAATTTTTATATTGCACAATTTTCCCAAAACCATAATCTCAGACAGGGATGCTAAGTTCACCTCAAATTTATGGAAAATCTTATTTACAGGCTTGGAAACGCAATTGGCATTTAGCATGGCCTACCATCCTCAAAAAAATGGTCATACTGAAAGGGTGAATAGAGTGTTATAAGACATGTTAAGGATGCATATTATTCCCTAACCCAAGCAATGGGAAGAATATCTACCATTGGTAGAATTAATTTATAACAATGGTTATCAAGAATCATTGAAGATGAGCCTATTTGAGGTTCTGTATGGAAGAAAGTGTAGAGTTCTGATTAGTTGGGACAATCCAGTGGAAAAAATCACACTTGGACTAGAATTTTTGAAGGAGATGGAAAACGCTATGGTCAAGATAAGGCAAAACGTGAAGGTTTCCCGGGATAGACAAAAGAGCTATGTTGATAGAAAAATAACCCGCAAAGAATTCAAAGTGGGAGACCATGTGTACCTCCAAGTGAAACTCAAAATACATTCCCTGAAAATGGGGATGTATGCTAAGTTGGCTTCCTGATATTGTGGACCATTTGAAATCCTAGAGAGAATAGGATTGGTAGCATACAAACTTGCATTACCACCTACTGTTAGAGCTCATAATGCATTCCATGTGTCTTTGTTAAATAAATATGTGCATGATTCTAATCATGTTATTGATTGGATTGTAATACATGTGGAAATAGAAGGATAATTCCAGCCCGAACCTCAATGCATCCTAGACAAGAAAGAAACAATGCTTCGGAACTGAGCCATCATGTAGGTCAAGGTGCAATGGAAGCACTTTGGAGCTATTGAAGCAACATGGGAGCTGGAAGATGCCATGAAATCAACATACCCATTTTTTATTTATTGTATAATTGTATATGCATGGTGTTTTAAACATCGAGGACAGTGTTTCTCTAAGGGGGAGGGGAATGTAACACCCCGTTTTCCCCCGATACTGTAATAATGTTAAGATTACGTGATTGTGCTATGAAACATGTGACTATGTTTAATTTAATAAAAACACAAAACCAATGAATGAGAAGGAAAAACCATGATAGTATTGGCCATGATACACTAGAGGAAGTTTACAAGGTAAGGGAAATTGAATGGTTGAGTTTGAAGGAAGTTGAAGTGCATTTGTGAAGAAAATAGGAAGTTTGTCTAACAAGATTACTTATGCTTGTTAAGAATAACCTCACATATTTAGCATACCATACTTGTGCATATACATGTGACCAATAAAAGGAGTCACAAGAGTGGTTGTAACAGTTAGTGAATGTTGGCAATTGACCCTTGAAGAAGGCAAGGCCCAATTAAAATGACCTGATAGTAGGGATCTGCAGATCTTCTTCTTCATAAATAAGAAATAAGGATTACAAGTGGAATTTGCATGAAGATACAATGTTCTCGAGGGGACATGAAAGAAGATAAGAATGCATGAGATGGAGCACACAACAAGACATAAGAGACACAGATTCTCAGACAACAAAATCATCGGAAAACAAGCAAGATTGACGAGTGTAGAGAACGAGTGGGATGAGAAACACAGAACACAAAGATGTTCATAGATACTAATTGAAGAGAGAAAGGAGAAGGAGAAGAAAAAGAGATTTCGTGAAGAAAATAGGAAGCTTACCTAAATTGTTAATGATTACCCTGAACAAAGTAGACTCAGATTTCGACTTGGAGCAATAGTGGGCTACAACTTGGTGCTTACTAAAAAAAAAATGGCACTGGTAAGGGGATATCATTGAGTTAGAACACTTGAACGGAGCCTAGCGGAACCTAGAAAACAACTATGTCCCAATCCATGGGTTCGCTAGTTGAGAAATCGTGAAAAGAACCGGAAGGGTTTTTTACCATCGATTGAGTGGGATGAGTGAATCTCAGCCCTTCATCGACAAAGGTCGATCGTAGGGAAATGATCGAGAGCTATAACTTGTAAAATTTCGGTGACAACGATAAAGGTTGAAGATAAAACGACAGTCATCGATTCAATCAAAGATGTCACAAAGATATGTACATCATCGATGCTACACGAATCATCGTCGATGATTGAAAGTGGGAAGGGAAAATATCGCCAGAGAAATGTCGAAAATGTAGTGGAATAAGGATTGACGAGGACCATCTATCTGCACCATGTGAATGTATTCTCTGTTGTTGATGTTTCGGAGATCACACCTAGATTAAGAATGAGGATGAGGATGTATGTGTGATGCGTCTTGTCTACGCGGTAGTGTGCATGTAAAAGTGGTAACACATGCTGCTAGAAGATTGGTCTATGGGACTAATGTGGGTCCCATTGGGCGAGGAGTTTCATTGAACCATCATTTTAAGTGATGGTCGTTGGATCTAAGGGTTATTGGTTTTGGATCATTGGTTCTCGAGGCATCGTCAGAGGATGAAGAGGGATAGTAAGTGGAATTTCATATATGGAGTATCGACAACAAAATAGGCTTGATAATGTTGATATCCATTGATCTCTTCAGAGATGAGGCAATTAGATCTGGACCATTGATTCCTATGTATTATTGTTAGGGATTAGGCATTAAACCTATAGGGTGTTGGTTTAACCTCAATTGTCCGATCATTGTAGGTTTTCCCTGATTCATTTAAAGAATGTAAAGGAAGGGACAAGCGTTAACTTGCAGGAAAGTTAAAATTAGTGACTCACCCAAGACTATAGGATGAGGGATCTGAGGATCGTTGGACCTGGTAAATGTTCGATAAGTGTCTCATTGTCGGGACAACCCGAATGTGTAGTGGGCACTTTGCCAAAGTGAAATACAATGATAATCATAGGATTATGTGGAAATAAGATCCACTGCGGTGAGTTGAGGAAGGTGTCATATCGGTGCCATGGGGCTGCCATGATAGAGGGCATAGGGAACTAAGTTTCACATGGATACCATGTAGCAATAACATAGATTTTGACCGTGTGATCCGGATTATTTTCGGCACAAAATGAGAGCGGAGATATAACACAAATATTTAGAGATATTGCAAGAGAGACAACAATATAATAGAGATATAGCAGAAATAGAGAGAGTCACATATATAGAGTAATACATGATTTCTATTAATGAAATAAATGTACAGAGACTGTAAAATATAGAGTGAAAGACTCGCTAGAATGGTGGCAACTTATCTTTGAGAAGAGATGTGACAGATACTCGCATCTGTGAGAATATGAAGATTAAAATTAGGCTCTAAGGGCCTTTTTAACATAAGTAAAATCCAAAACCCTAACCTCGGAAGATGAAAATCCAAAAGGTTTGTGGGCCCCGATGGGGGTAGTTGATACGTCAACTTCCTAGGGGCGTAACTTTTGCATACGATCTCTGTTTGGGGCAATCGATAGATCGTTGGAAATATCTATCTGAGGAATACAACTTTTGGGTGAGAAACATTGATTTCTGATCCATGTTGCTCCCCGTTTTCTCAAAAAACTTCGTTTAGGGCCTCATAACAGCTCTAGAAGTTTAGAACCCGAAAAACTGCTAAAAATAGTAAATTACCAAAATTGCCAGAAAACTATTTTGAGATAGTTGGAGAAGGTGGGTGTCCACCGATATCCACCTGGATCAATCCTCCCGCCTTAGGAAGCAATGGTCTCCATTGCGTTGAGTTTCCGGGGGAGAGGGTAAAGCGATTGTTGCATTTGAATCTTGGTGAGTTGCTTGCCTTGTTGGAAACATAGAGCTGCTTGGTTTGTTGAAGGTTGTCATGAACATGTGGCTGGAAGGGTTGGACCTTTTTAACTAGTTAGGATACATGAGATGACTGTGTGCATAAGGAATCTTTGCATTTTGTTGCAATCTTGTTGACCTAGTTTTGTTGAATAGAAGGTGCTTGGGCCGAGGCTGTAGTGGTTGCAGTATCCTTCTATTCACCTTTTGAACAGATTGTGAAGAAGATGAATTTTGTAGTATGAGATACTACCTTGCAACAATTTTTAGGTGGAACAATAGTCGGAATTACCTCTGGTATTCTGTAGAGATGACCCCCCAAAGTGACAATGAAACTACGGGGTCGAGACTCATAAATAGCATGGCGCTTCCACATATATGGTTGGCCCAAAAAAACATCACATACATCCAATGGGGAAATATCACATAATACCTCATCCTTGAAGGGTTGGATGTCGTATGACAATCGACACTGTTGGCTGACACGAAGATCTTGTCTTTGGCGAAGCCATTCGATGTTGTATGGTTGCGGGTGTGGTGTTGTCGACAATCCCAACTGTTTGATGACCTCTACTGAGATGAGGTTCTTCTGGCTTCCGCTATCAACAATAAAATGCAGCAGGGTCCCCTTCATCCACATCTGTGAATGAAAAAGGTGCTCCCCCTCTTCTAGATCTGTTGGTTCTTCTGGTTGAATTATTGCGGTTGTGACAATTGCAGTGGGGTCTGCGTCAATGATCTATCTTTTACTAGTATTTTCAGAATCAGATTCTGAATCAGGGTTCGGCTCCTTGTCTTTGATCTTGAACACCAATGACTATTTTGACCAACATTCATCGGTGTTGTGCTAGGGGATTTTGTGGAAATCACATCATTTTTCGGTGTCCTTCTTTGTCTTCCCGTGACCCTTCTTTTCTTGTGGCTTGCACTGGTTTTTAGAAGACTGTTTGTTAGGGCCATCTTTGTCATACTTTGGTTGTTGTGGATTTTCAGATCCGAACTCCCATTTGTTATAGTGCTTAAAATTCTTCTCGATTTTAACACCATATCGATAAGCATAACCGAGTGATGAGATGTACAGAAAATCCATTTTAGTTTGGATGTATCTGTGTAGAGCCCCACGATATTTCAGAACCAAATGTTGTTCAAAGTCCTTGATACCCAGCTTGGTGCACAAGGTATGGAAGGTATTGGTGAACTTTGGAACTGCTTGGCCCCTCTCTTGCTGCAGTGTGATCCATCTCATGTACTTGTCCTCATAGTTGCCAATAGGGTAATGCTGTTCTTTTACCGCATCCAAAAAAAAATCCCAAGTGGGCTCGACCCCATATATTCCAGACTCCTCTGTGGAACTCTTCTCTCAGTAATTTTCCCACCAATGTTTGACATGGGGGAGAGCTTTAAGGAGTGCGAAGGTGATCTTTTCTCTGTCGGAAAAATTGTGAACAAAGAAATAACCTTCTAGCAGGTTTAACCATTTCTCTAGGGCTTCTGCATCTATCTGTCCTTCAAATACTGGAATATCAAAATTAACTTGTACCTTGAAAGGAGAGGGGCCTCCAAAGTGGTCGCTTGATGAATATGTGCCTATTTCTATTGGCAGGCATTGAAGGATGTGGGAAAAATTCTCCATCATTTCGTCCCTCTGTCGTGTGAGAGCTTGCTCAAGCAACAGATTGATAGAATCATCTGCTCCGTCGTTTTTCTTTTCTTCCTCCATTGAGGGTTTCTTGGGTGTGTGAGAGCGATTTTCCTCAAGAGAGACAAGCTCGAGACCCAAATTTCTATACTCATACCTTGTCGGGGACATGCACTGAAAACGATCAAGAGAAGCCTTCTCTGATACCACTGATTCAGATTATTTTCGGCACAAAATGAGAGCGGAGATATAACACAAATATTTAGAGATATTGCAAGAAAGACAACAATATAACAGAGATATAGTGGAAATAGCAAGAGTCACAGATATACAGTAATACACGATTTCTATTAATGAAATAAATGTACAGAGACTGTAAAATACAGAGTGAAAGACTCGCTAGAATGGTGGCAGCTTATCTCTGAGAAGAGATGTGATGGCTACTCGCATCTGTGAGAATATGAAGATTACAATCAGGCTCTAAGGGCCTTTTTAACATAAGTAAAATCCAAAACCCTAACCATGGAAGATGAAAATCCAAAAGGTTTGTGGGCCCCGATGGGGGTAGTTGATACGTCAACTTCCCAGGGGCGTAACTTTTGCATACAATCTCCGTTTGGGGCACTCGATAGCTTGTTGGAAAGATATATACGAGGAATACAAATTTTGGGTGAGAAACATCAATCCACGATCCATGTTGCTCCCTGTTTTCTCAAAAAACATCGTTTAAGGCCTCAAAACTGCTCCAGAAGTTCAGGACCCGAAAAACTGCTAAAAATAGTAAATTACCAAAATTGCCAGAAAACTGTTTAGAGCCAATTGGAGAAGGTGGGTGGCCACCGATATCCACCTAGATCACCATGACAGCCTAAGGAAATTCAGAAGACCATAACTTTTTATCCCAAGCTCAGAATTGAGCATGATTATAGTCATTGGAAAGCTCTTGTTGATCAAAAGATGATGGTACTCTCACATGAAGGTTTTGAGATAGTATAAGAAGGGAAAAATCTTAATTCCCCATCCCTTAAAATGTTACTTAGGGGGTTGGTTGTGTTACATCTTGTGTCCATATGTAGTAATACACCTACTTTAAGTTTTGATGATGTGGTCTCATCCTTATTGTCGGAGGAGATGAGGTGGAATAACATGGAAGGATAGAGCACAAAATAATTATTTGCAAGAGGATGATCCCAAGAAAGAAATATATCTAAGTACTCAAGTGGGATATCTAAATCTCAAGGTAGATTTAAATCTCTCAGAATTTTTGTAAAGGTATGTTGGAGATGTGGAAAATAAGGGCACTACAAGAAGCGATGTTGATCCAATAGTGTTGAGAGAGGGAAGGGATATGAAGATTCTCCTTCTACAAAAGAAAAAAACTCCAAGGAAGAAGGAGGGGATGTGGACTTTGATTATTTGAGCACAAATGCATATTCTGAGGTATGGTTGGTTGACTTAGGTGCATCCTTTCATATGAATCCTCATAGGGAGTGGTTCTCTGAATACGAAAGGTATGATGGAGGTGATGTTTTCCTAGGTGATGATTCGATGGAAAAAATCACAGGACAAGGAAAATTCAAGTTGAAGCTCATGGATGGAAGGACTAGAACACTCCTTGGTGTTCTGCACATACCAAGACTGGCCAATTTTTTTATTTTTGTAAGAAAAATGGACAATGCAGGGGTAAAACAATGTTTGATAAAGAAACCTACAAGATGGTTCAAGGAGAAATGGTTTTGTTGAAGGCAGTTTGGTTTGGAAATCTGCATAAGTTGCAAGAAAGCACTATTAGTGATGGGTGTAATAGTTCCATTTTTCCTGAGATTGGATTTGAAGAAGAAAAAACTCCTATAGTCTCTGGATAAAAGGTTATGTTGTGGCATCAAAGAATGGTGAATATCGAAGAGAAGGGATTTCGATTACTACACGGTAAATGTATGGTTGAAGGTATGTCTAACTTCTCTATGGATTTTGATTTCTGTGAAAATTGTGTATATGGGAAGCATAATTGGGTAAGATTCCCCTCTAGTGCAACAAGGGCAGAGGGAATTTTACGGTTGGTGCACAATGATGTGTTTGGACCTATGTCAGTTCCATCACTGGGAAAATTTGTGTGATCTGTGTAATTTATATATGAATTCTTGAGGAATACACAGATATGTTTATTTAGGAAGAAATCTGAAGTCTTTGACATATTTAAAGAGTTTAAGGCTCTTGTGGAGAATCAAACAGAGAAAAGAATTAAGGTGTTGAGGATGGATAACGGTGAACAGTTCTGCATAAATGATTTCAAAGAATTTTGTAAGAAGTGAGGTATATCAAGGAAGAATAATACTCCATATACACCTCATCATAATGGAGTTGCAAAAAGGATGAACATGATGTTGATGGAAAAATCAAGGTGCATGCTTAGTGGGGTCGGGTCAGGACATGAATTTTGGGTAGATGCAGTGGGTATTGCATGTTACATGGTCAATCGATCACCCTCATAAACACTGAATGAAAAGACTCCACATGAGGTATAGACTGGTAAGAAACCCTCTCTCACACATCTTAGGGTATTTGGCGTGAGGCATATGTTCACATTCCAAAGGAAAACATGAGTAAGCTATATAAAAAGGTTGAAAAGTGTATCTTTATTGGGTATAAATATGGTTTGAAAGGTTTTAATATTTGGAAGCCAAAAACTAAGAAGGAAGTGTATAGACGAGCTGTGGTATTTAGATAAATCAAATATTTTGTCAAACAAGAAGTCCTATCAAGGAAGGAAGAACCAGAGAAAATACAGTTTGAGTTGAAGGATGATGAATCAAACTCTACAGAAGAATAGGAATCAGAAAAAGAAGATCCTCATACTCATGTATTGAGAAGATCGGTTCAGGAAAGAAGGAAACCGAAAAGGTATACTCCACATGATTTACATTCAAATTTTTCTTTGTATAGTATTGATGATGATCCTAGAACTATTAGGGAGGCATTAGATTAAGAGGATGGAAAACTTTGGAAGAAGGCCATGGTTGAAGAAATGGCAGTCGTGGATAAGAATGAGGCTAGGGATCTAGTGGAGTTGTCGACTAGAAGAAATCCCATTGGAAGAAAATGGGTGTTTAAAAAGAAGTTGAATGCATAAAGAAAAGAGGAGAAATAAAAAACTCGGTTAGTAGCAAAAGGTTGTTCCCGGGTTGAGGGAATTGACTTTGGTGAAATTTTTTCTCTTGTTGTCAATTTAACTTCTATTATATTTATTTTATTTTTTGTTGTTGTGTTTTATTTTGAAGTAGAACATATGGATGCAAATACAACATTCTTACATGGGTATCTGAAAGAAGAAATTTACATGAAGAAAACAAAAGGATTTGTTATGAAGGTAAAGAAGGAGCTGGTATGCACAAGATCAAAATTTATCTATATGGGTTAAAGAAATCACCAAGGATGTGGTATTAAAAAATTGATACTTATATGTTGGGACTTGGCTTCACAAGGAGAAAAGTGGATCACTGTGTGTATTTCAAATTAATTGGTGATCATATTATTTATTTGGTCTTGTATGTGGATGATATGTTTTTTATAGGAAACAACAAGGAGATTATCCAACATGTGAAAACTCAGTTGTCCTCTAAATTTGACATGAAGGATCTTGGTGTTGCAAATTTCATTTTGGGAATGGAAATTAAAAGAGATCAGGAAAATAGGAAACTCTGGTTAAATCAGAGGAAATATTTCAAGACAATATTGTAGAGGTTTAATGTGTAGGAATGTAAATAGGTCAAGGTTCCTATTTATGTAGGTGCAAAATTATATGTGGATCAGTGTCCCAAGACACATGAAGAGGAAGAGGACATGTTTTGTGTTCAATATGCGAGTGTGGTTGGAATTTTTATGTGCGCAATGGTATATACTAGACCGTACATTTCACATGCAATGGGAGTTTTGAGCAGGTATATGTCAAAACCAAGGAAGGAGCATTGGACATCAGTAAAGAGAGTTTTCATGTATTTGTGTGGTACTACCAGTTATGGATTGTGTTACCAAGGAAGACCATGATTGGAAAGAGTGTTGGAAATTTATGGCTTCATGGATGCATATTGGGATGGGGATTTGGATTGTAGAAAATCTACAAGCGGGTATGTGTTTAACCTGTTTGGAGGAGAAATCAGTTGAATGAGAAAAAGGTATTCTATAGTGGAAATCTCAACTATAGAAGTTGAATACATGGCATCCACCCATGCAAGCAAGGAAGCAGTATGGTTACAGAGATTGTGTTCATGTATTGGGTTGGTACAACTAGTTGTAAGGATAGATTGTGACAGTCATAGTGTAATATTCCTCGTGAAGAACCTGACTTGCCATTCAAAGACAAAGCATATTGATGTTCAAGATCACTTTGTGAGAGACATGGTTGAAGACAAGAAGGTGTTTTTGATGAAGGTGGAAACTTTGGAGAATGTTTCAAATTCATTAAAAAACTATGTGAGAACTGAGAATTTCTCTTGGTGTAGAGGATATATGGGAATTATTTCCCTAGATTGTTGAATATGTAATTGTGTAAACCCCTATATGCAAAGAAAACAACAAGTGGGAGAATGTTGGTTTTCAGTTATATTCTTTGAAAAATTGATCCCATGTACTGTACACCGATATGGGAGAAAAGGGGGTTTGGGGGGTGCTTAGCACCCCCCATATGGAAGGTTTTCGGGGGTTCAGGGGCGATATCCCTTAAGAAAAAAAATTGTATGTTTTTGGAGTTTTTTCGGAATATGGTTTTTGTTAATGGTTTTCTAATTTCGGTTAAGGAATTATGGTTGTTTACTAATCCATGCCAATGGATTAGGGGTTTTGATGTCATAGGATCCTATATGTATATTTTATTGTAAAAAATGAATATTGTGAATAGAATATTAGAGGTGTGGCTCTAAACAGGTTGTTGGTTTTCTTGGTTTGGGTTTTCAAGGTAAAATCTCTGTGTAATGTGTTTGTGTGTGCCATTGTATATTTTCTATTTTTATTGAGAATATGTTTGTAGTAATTATTGTACAAGGTTAAAATCTACACTATGATAGCTAGAGTGTTATACAAGTTTCTAAGAATCATGTTTCCCATGGTAAGATGAAGCATTTTGAGCTCCATGCTCACTATTTGAGACAGTTGGTTTATGAGAACATTTACTCTCTTGAATATTGCAGAACATATGATCAGGTTGTTAATATCTTCGCCAAACCTTTAGTTGAAGCTAGATTTATCAAGGTCCATACGATTCTTGGCCTTCACGAGGCTATAATTATGGGGGGTTCCTAATGATGTAATTTCACCTCCTGAATATTCAGAGATGTGTTTTGATGGGGCAATGTTGGAACATCAAGCATTGATGGTTCATCACACATCTCTTAGGTTCATTCGATTGAGTGGTCGACCTACATATGGATACAATCGGTCAGGAGATTGACCAACACACTACATCAATCGGTCGAGTAGTCGACATGTCTTTCGAATGGATAGTTGACAAGTAGTAAAAGATAGTCAGGTAGTGGGTCGACCAGCCCAACAATCGAATGCGATTTAAACGCATACGTAGTTAGGTCACATATCCTCATCGATAAAACTCAATAACGCGAATTTGGCATAGTCAACTCTAACAATCGATGGTTACATGTTGAAAAGATCTTCCAAATTCTATGGAAATCGCTTAGATATTGAGGCTATAAATAGCATACCCTTTGGGTCATTACCATCATGGATATCAAGCGATAGAGTTGATATCATATGGAGATATCAAGGTCCAATATACACTGTGATGTTCTGATCATAGTGTACTTTTCTTAAGTGTTGTCACAGTGTCTTTAGACACCACCTCTGTCTTCAAAATTTTGACTCCTATTTGATTATCTACACAAATGTTTATATGTTTTCGTCACTGGTTCCAACCCTTCCCTAACAAAAACCACAAGAAGGAATGTTTTAGAAGCCTAGAGTAAATATAAAAGAACATCCCTTTTAGTGAAAATATGAGGCAATCAATTTGACATGAAACCATAGAATTAAAAAATCATCTAAATAAATAGGTAGTGCCAATTATAGCTACCCTATTGTCAATGTTTTATGAGATATCAACTAAATGTGATAAGATAAAAAATAGGCTTGACCAAATAAATATCACCATACCCTAGAGTGGGCATAATCACCAAAAATTCCATAGAAAATAAAGGCACATGAATGCATGAGGGAAACATTATATAAACCTTGAGTTTTCAAATTAGCTAAAATATAAAATAATTAAGAACATATCATGGTGATTTCTAAAGACATTGATATTCTTAATGATTCCTTCATGTGCTTTATATTGTTTGTATAACCTGGAAATGAAAATGTACAATTTAGTTAGTCACATAAAAAAATCACATTTAATAGTTGTAATTTTCATGTACGAAATTGAATTTTCATTGGAAAAAAAATCAATGCACAATTCTTAAATAACATACCTCACCTCTCAAGGTACCTATGATCATAGAACTAGAAATTTTGGATCATCTTTGTTAATAATCCCTAGTCCCTTCATTGATTCAATTAATTTCATGTCAAAATGAATCACCCTACCAGTGGAAGTCCAAAAATTCTTTCTTTTTCCACTTGTGACAATTTGCTCTTTTCTAATATAATAATTTTGAATGGTTTTGACATTCTACCAATGGAAGTCCAAAAATTCTTTCTTTTTCCACTTGTGACAATTTGCTCTCTTCTAATATAATAATTTTGAATGGTTTTGACATTCATTTTAATGAACTTAGACGTTGGCTTGAGAAAATGATGATTTATTGTGTTTATGTTTAGTATTTCATGCGATAATACATGAAGAGCTACATTATGATATTTCAAACAAGTTTTCTAACTAAACGGTCTAAAAGAATCTACTATGTTTCTAACAATATGATTACTTAATTGTGAATTATTTATCATATGTATCCTAAACTATTTTATAACAATAGTAAAACAACTGGATTTTAACAAAAATAAAGATAAATGATTCCTGGATTCCTTCACTACATTGTTCTACAAGTGTTACCTCTCTAATTTCATCACTTAACTATTTTATAACAATAGTAAAACAACTGGATTTTAACAAAAATAAAAATAAATGGATTGAATTGATGTCAAAATTGAAATGGCCCCCAATGACCACCTACACTTCTCTTGTTGAGTAGGGCTATGAGGTGTTTTTCATCCATTGTTTTACAAAATGAGGGGCCCTTTATTTAATGCCTATGATTTTCCTATTGTAAATTGGTAGGAAGATCCATGGAATTGATTGCGATTATAATAAAATTGGTTCCTATTGAATTCCTTTGATTCACCATGTCTAACCTTATCTTCTCTCTAATTTCTTGGACTATTTCAAGAGGGATCTTTTTCCTGGTTGATATTCTTCCTAATTACGTAAATTTTTCCCATTATCATGATCAATGTTGATAACTTGAAAAATAATGATTCTTTGATTGTGCACTAAATGATATAGGATTCTTTGCATCATAAATATTCCACACAATTCATTACTATGTTTTTTAATAGGTTTTTCGACATAAGTGATATGGGGATGCATCATTTTTTTGTTTTTATAGAAGAAGAATCCATGCACATTTCTATAGGCCAAAAACATGCATGTGATATGAACATAATAAAAATAGTTCTTTCATAATGCGCGTGTGTTATTGGCATATAGAAACATGCATGCACCCTTAATAACTCGAAACAACATCCATAGTAGGTTCAGAATATTAACTATTTCAATGTGTATAAAACCTAAGACGGCAATGAGTAAATTGGTGCTAATGCTAATGAGGAAGTTACTTAAGATAAATACGGTGGTTTTGGAATTGTTGTAGGTGTGTCTTATAGAGAAAAAACTTATTTTTTATTTATCCTTGGACAATGACTAGATATGTGATTCACTATTGAAAGTGTGTCTTCACTCCCTTGCACTTAGTATCTCATGATTGAGATATGAACATTGTATAGTGTCAACAACATAGAATATGTTAGAGGTTCTTAGGAAAAGTTTCTTTATCAAGTAGGGAATCTCACACTTTCCTTCTCTTTCTTTGGCTTTGAATGGTATGAGGGAAATAATATTTAAATACCTAGCATGCACATTTTGGCCATTTTGACTTTCTATGGATGGGTCTCATTTCCTAGAGCATGGTTTATGGCTAAAACATGACAAATTATTCTATAACATTTACTTTTAGGTTTCACGATCCATGGATAAACCTAAATCATCACAAAGGACATATAGATGGAATATTTGGCATGCATGACATATGTGAATTATTTTGATTATTGGGACTATGTATGGATCTTGGCTCTATGTTGATGGTTTTGTGATGAAAAACCAATCACTTAGGCTCGAATGATTATTTTTAGGGCTTCTAGGACATGTTTAGGGATTGAAACCAACACAAAGGTCCTATAAAGTAGATCTTGTGTAATTTTGGGATTTTTACTAATCTTGAAATTAGTATTAAACAAGCCATTTTGGTATTTGTGCTATAACCTTTTATCTATAAAGGTTCAAACCATGAAATTTTCAAGAGTTTAAAAAGTCATATCTGAGTAATACAAGCTGAAATTTCATAATCATAAGGGTTCAAACTTTAATGTTATATCAGAAGAAAGGTCAGCAATCCAAACATACTCCAAATTAGGGTTTGGAAAGTACATAACTTACAATTGGCATAGCTTCTTATTGGAAGATCCATTTTTGGTGATCCAAAATTTGTGAAAAAGAGTAAAAAGAGGAGAATTATTTTTTTATCACATGGCTCCAAAGGCTCCTCCAAAACTTACTTGACCAAATAAACCTCCAGAGAGATCAACCATGACTTGAGAAGAAAGAAATGAATTTTTTCACCTAATTGAAAATATGGAAAAGAAGATGAATGAAAATAGAGCACATATGGAACAGATGGAAAAGAACATGGGTGAAAATATGGAACAAATGGAAAATAAGATGGAAAATTTGATGGATAAAAAGATGGAGGAATTGCAAGATTCCATTTTACAAACCTTAGTTGGGAGGCTTCCTAAGAGTGACACTATGACCAAAGTGACTCATGAAAATAAAGGTATTATTCATGTTGAAAAACATGATGGTAATAAGCAATTTTCAAGTGGATTTAACTCTAATAGTGGAGTTAATTATGGCGGGGGCACTAAATTCAACTAGCCCAAGATTGAATTAAAGAAGTTTGATGGAATAGAGGTCTTTACTTGGGTGAACCAAATAGAGCAATATTTTGAACTGTGTAATATTATGGATGATAAGCAAAGGATTCACATAGCAACTTTGAACTTTGAGATAAAACCATATCAATGGTATCAATGGGTAGTTAAAAGGAATCCCCATTTTAATCATTATACTTGGGGTTTTTTACAAGAGATTTAGAAGCACAATATGGGAAAGTTTGAGAACATGACTATTTTAGTCAATTGACAAGAATCCAACACTTAAGTGATATTGAAGATTATAATTCAAAATTTCAGTTATTGGCCACAAGGGTGGATGACATAAGTGATGAAAATTTGTTGGATGCTTACATGGGTGGATTAAAAGAAGACATTAAACATGAATTTTTCTTAAGACGTCCTGCAAATATTACTGAAGCTATGCAATTTGCTCATCATATTCAAACCAAGAATAAGGATACACACAAGTCTACCGTTGGAGCATACACAGAAAGCAAAGATCATTTTTGGGTTCATAAGACAAATATAACTCAAATGACAAGGTTGACACCTCAAAAAATGGATGAAATGAGAGAAAAGGGATTATGTTTCAATTGTGATAGAAAGTATAGTAAGGGACATAAATGCGACGAGAATAAATTATTCTACATAGACTATGAAAAGGAATAAGATCAAGAATTGGAACCACTACAAGATCCATATATAGAAGAGACTACTCCAACAATATCTTTTCATGCATTGGATGGCATCAGTACACCATGAACCCTTAATATACAAGGCTACATCAAAAAGAAAAAGGTAACAATGTTTATTGATTCTGGTAGTACCCATAACTTCACCAGTTACAAATTAGTAAGAGATATCAATTTCTTTGTATTTCCAACGTCGGAGTTTCAATTAATAAATGCAAATGGAGGTACCATAAATTGTTTTTGCAAGTGCCATAGCATTAAGCTCAATATGGGGGAGTATTTTTTGGATAGTCCCATTATTTCCATCCAAATGGGTGGTGTTGATGTTGTATTAGGGGTCCAATGGTTACCATCATTAGAAACAATGGCCCTTAATTTTCAAGATCTTTTCATGAGATTTTCCTCAGATGGAAATGAAATTGAACTTATAGGTATCCAAGGGAAACCCTCTTAGGTGATAAGATATAATAGTATGACAAAATTACTCAAAAATGGACACCATGGTGTAATTGCAAAATTGTGCTTACTTTATATTCAAACATATATATCATCTACTACATTAGATCTCCAAATAGTTATCAATAATCATTCCAAGGTATTTGGGGAAATTCCTAAAGGTCTTCCACTGACTCGAGATCATGACCATGTTATTCATTTGTGACTAGGAAGTGTACCATCTAACCTTAGGCCTTATAGGTATCCATATTCACAAAAGAGTGATATTCAACATATCATACAAGAAATGTTGGAGGTTGACATCATTCAACCCAGCCAAAGTTATTTCTCTTCACCAGTGGTAATGGTTAAAAAAAAGTATGGCTTATGGCGTATGTTTCCAGATTCTAGACAACTCAACAAAATGACCATCAAAGATAATTTTTTTATTCCTTTCATTGATGAATTATTAGATGAATTACATGGAGCAATTTCCCTTACTAATTTGGATCTTCATTTAGGATATCATCAAATCATAATGAGGTAGGAAGACATTCCCAAAACAGCTTTTAGAACACATGAAGGTCATTATGAGTTTTTGGTTATGCAATTTGGACTTACTAATGCACCTTCAACATTTCAGATATTGATGAATTTTATTTTCAATCCCTTCCTTAGAAAATTAGTGTTAGTATTTTTTGATGACATACTAATCTATAGTGAATATTTGGAAGAGCTTGTACAACATGTTGACAGAGTATTACAACTATTGGAAGAGCAACAACTTTATGCAAATCCTTCCAAGTATGCCTTTGGGGTTCAAGGAGTGGAATATTTTGGTCATATTGTATCTCATGAATGTGTAAAAGTGAACCTTAACAAAATTAAATCTATGATGTAATGGCCAATTCCAAAAACCGTGAAGAAACTTAGAGGATTCTTAGGATTGAGAGGATATTACCACAAGTTTGTCAAGAACTACGGTCAAATGGAAACACCTCTAATAGCATTATTAAAGAAGGAATAATTTTCTTGGATTGGAGAAGCAACCAAATATTTTGAAAAACTTGAGTCTGTGTGTGCAACTCTTGTCCTAGACACACCTAACTTCACAAAAAAAAATATTTTGGAGTGTGATGCCTTAGACCATGGAATTTTTGCAATTTCAATGCAAGAAGGAAGGCCCCTTG
Source organism: Picea engelmannii (assembly GCA_009831015.1). Classification (NCBI taxonomy): domain Eukaryota; kingdom Viridiplantae; phylum Streptophyta; class Pinopsida; order Pinales; family Pinaceae; genus Picea; species Picea engelmannii. The sequence goes on along the minus strand of ML793469.1, from coordinate 155,412 downwards.
CCTTTGAAAGCATATAACTTAAATGAAAAAAATTATTCAAACCCATTTATGAAAAAAAATGTTTTCCATACTACATGCAATTAAGAAATTGTGTCCTTACCTAAATGTAAGACGCTTCAAAGTAAAAAAAGATCATGATAGTTTGAAGTACTTCTTGGAGCAATGATTATATTCAGAAGAGAAACTAAAATGGGTTACAAAGATGCTAGGTTGTGACTTTGAAATTATCTAAAAAAAGGAAAAACATAATGTTGTGGCAGATTCCCTTTCAAGGAAAGAAGAAGAAACAAAAGTTTCAATGTGTGCTATTTCTATTCCACAGTTTGATTGGGTGGAAGAAGCAAGGATAGAATGGAATAAATATCAAGAGGTATGCAATATCATTAAACAAGTAAAAGAGGACCTCAGTTCATTATATAATTTTGTGTGGAATAATTATTTGCTATGGTATCATGATCACCTATATTTTTGTAAGAATTCCCAACTCAAAATAAAGGTCCTTCTAGAATTGCACATTTCTCCTATAAGAGGACGTGATTTAGGATTCTTGAAAAAGTACCACAAGATCAAGAAGGATTTTTTGTGGGAAGGTCTTAAAACTGATATTCTAAAGTTTGTGTCTGAATAAATGTCTAGAAGGATATCTTCATTGATTTGTATCTGATAAAAAAATACAATGGTTCAAGTGGTTTCCCTTGGTGGAATGGTGTTACAACACATCCTTCCATACTTAATCAAAAATTTCCCCATTTTTACCACTTTATGGATATCATCCTCCATCCATCACATCGCCCTTGAAAGGGACTACAAAGTTTCAAGCAGTGAAGGACCACATAGGGAACCAACAAGAGGTTCTCAAACTATTGAAGGACAACTTGGTTATGGCACAAAATAGGATGAAACAACAAGCATATCAACATCACAATGAAAGGGAAATTGAAGTGGGGGTTGTGTATTTGTGAGGCTAAAACCATATAAATAGATTTTCCTCAAGCAAGAAAAGAAGGATAATAAATTAGCACCCAAATATTATGGCCCCCCGTTACGTTTTGCAAAGGATTGGAAGTATGGCTTACAAATTTGAGTTTCCTCCATCTTCATGTGTACATCCTTCCATGTTTCTTTATTAAATAAGGTCATTGATAACAATATCCTAGTCCAAATTGTTTTACCATAGATTAATGAAGAAGGTAAAACCATACTAGAACCATAAAAAATCCTTGAAACAAGGATTGAGAAGCTGATAAATCGAGCAATTACAGAGTACCTTGTCAAATGGAAAAACCTACCAGTGGAAGAGGCGACGCGGGAAGATGCATTCTTCATGTAGAAACACCCATGGTTAGTCAAGTTTTGATGACAACACCTGTTTCAAGGGGAGAGGCATGTTAATCCCTAGAAAAATCCCCCTGTTATGTATAAAACCCCTTATTAAGCCATAGATATTAAATTATTACATTTCTAGTATTATATTTCTATGTAAGTTAGAACCCTTCATTGCACCCTTTCATTATAATTGTACCCTTTTTTCTCCTATATATATACCAAGGAGACTTCATCTTAGGATCATCTTATCTCATCTCATATTGTATTATGAATTGGATATATTATAAAAGGAGGTTTCCCCCTCGAAGTGGACTATATTCATTGATTTTTTATCATTTTTAAGGAGTTGGATCATTAAAAAAATTGACATGCAGTCATATTCATGAAGGGAACTATATTCCCATTAACCAGCTTCTAATATAAATAAAATAAAATAAAATTACATAAATAATAGAGAACAAGATTTTAAAGATAACAACTATATTTAATCAACTATGTTTCACAAAATAAGATGGAACTGATTCCTCAAAAATAAAATAAAGAGAAACATAATTTCAAGAATTGTCAACATAGTATTCAAAATACTCTCGAATTCATGATATTTACGTAATAAATACTACAAGTATGGAAATTAAAGAGATAAATAAATAACAATGATATATAATACTAATAGTAAGAGTTTGCAAATATCAACAAGTGAATAGATCCACAAAACTGTATTGTTGTATTAATGACTAATAATTACAAAAGGTTTTCTAAGAGTAAATCTCATAAAACTTTGTCTGAAGTCTTGAAATTCCTTATAAAAGAGAAAATTTACAATGCTAATCAAATATGGGGTGAATACTTTGTGACATAAAAGTTATGAAAGTAAAATAAAAATCTAAATACAAGGTGATTGAGAAGACTACTTAATCAAGTTATTTTCTCAATCTGACAATGACCCCTTTCTCCTCTTTAGTTTTTCCTTTTATTTATATTGTCTAACCATTTTCTATTGAATTTATAATGGTTTCCAAATTTATATATCATGGTAGGAATTCCCCGCCTCATTTCTTGGAATAACTATTAAAACAATTACTGATGACATGCTATGTGTTCCTCTTCTTTCTCTTCTTACCTGACATCACTGATGCGGAGATTGGAGTTGATGCTAATGTAGTATGGGATGATGACATGGGGACCGATGCTAACACTATCATCTGAGTTGGAGCATAATCTTGAATCATGGTAGAAGAATATGCCAATAAGGGGACTTTATTTCTTAATTTTTCAATTTGTTTCCATTCACTTCCTTTTATAATTTTTTATTCAAGAATCTTTCTTCTAGGAATATCCAATTATGTATAAATATCATATCAAGGAGGTAGATTTTTCTGAATATTAATGAGAATACTTAATAACATAAAATCATTGAATAACTTCTCATAAATAATTAATCCCCTGATTGGGCGAGTAACATCATTAAATTGTTCATGACTTGATCTTTCTTTCTCAAGATCTTATTCATAATGATCCTTAGATTAAAACCACCTCTTTTTATTCCATGGTATTCGAAGTCCATGTTCAAATTCCTCTGTAAACATATTTATTAAATCAAGTCCAAACTATAGAACTACTTGACATTTACTTTGAGCAGATAATAAAACATTGCATTTGACATTAATTGTATTGGTGTCAATTGGGTTTAGCCTGAGTGGTTTGTGTTGAGGGGTGTTCCCCCCCCCCCCACCTAGTTTCAATTCCCACATGTGACATGTTGATCTCTTCAATGAGAAATCTATCGAAAAATCCTCGGCTTTCTACAAAAATTGGTTTACCTCGGGTACCATCCTTGAAATGAGGGGAAGTGCCTGATGGGTTTCCCTAGGCTCTATTCCAAAGTTTAAAGCATAGTTCTTATCCTCTGTCAAGCTCGTTAAAAAATGAAACAACTTCCCCCTCTCTGTTTGAGTCAAGTCCTTCGTCTAGTATTTGAAGTTTCCTTTCATCCTCCTTTGAAATTGGGTGAAATGAAGATTGGGGGGAAATGCTTCCAGCCTCTTGACTTCATGTTGAAGTTGAGCCACTAGCTTATCAAGCTGGGGGCTAAGTACCAACCATGCGGATTCGTGAACCATGTGTTGGGAAGTCACAAGCATAGTTTTCTATGGTTCAAGCTTGTGTAAAAATGAAACTAGGTCCAAGCATAGTTTCGGCTAGTTTTAAGCTTGTGTAAAAATAAAATCTATCCCAAGCATAGTTTTGTTTTGTTTTAAAGCTTGCATAAAAATGAAAACAATCCCGAGCTTAGTCTTTGTTCTTTCTCATGCTCGTAAATACACGAGAATAAGTTACCGAAGCTTAGTCTTTGTTCTTTCTCATGCTCGTAAAAACATGAGAATAGGTTATCGAGCTTAGTCTTTGTTATTTATCGTGCTCGTAAATACGTGAGAATGTAACCAAGTAAAATTTTATTAATTTTTCAGACTCGTGAAGGTTATACGAAAAAGGAACCCCTTGGAATTCACTTTAAGATCTTTTCAGACTCTCTAAACATGAAAAGATTGCCTAGTGACCTTGTTCTTTTCACGCTCGTAAAAGTATTTGAAGAAAATGTTTGATGGGCGGTAGGTTATCACTTTTTCGGTCCCATCAAACTAATTTATGAAAAAAGAACTGAGAGAGTTCTCTTTAAGTGTTTTTCAAACTCTCTAAACATGAAACACCACTGAGTTTTCTTTCTTTGGACTCATTAAACAAACATCGAAAGGCCCATATGGGACCAAACCACTCCTTCCTAGGGTTTGTTAAACATACTCCAAGGGACTAGTCCGAAGGATGAGCTTACATTACAAGCATATGTTATCCTCCTCAAGCTTGTGTAAAAATAAAGAGGTACTCACCAGAAATGGTGGGGAAAAAATTGGGAAATAAATGTGTCTAAACTTGTATTCTATGGAAGAGTCATTTTTTAGCATGACACCCTTTCACTCACCTTGTGTCTAGGTTGGAAAATCCACTTGTCTCCTGATCATACTCCTTTATAATATTACAAATTGGTCTGTGATCCCTGTTGTTGAGTCAGTGTTTCCAAGATAGTTGTCATGTCGTCAATATGTTCAAAGAGATGTTCAACCCAGAAAGTCTTCTATTGCATCGGCCATTTCTATAGTCCTTAAGCCTTCTATTGCATCGTCCATCCCTAAGTTAGTCTTGAATCACTTGTTTTTCTAATATACATCAAATCTTGTTACCCGTTTCATGTCATTGATGAGCGATACATTAAGGCCCTCCTGTGACGAGTCTTTTCCTATCGACTTCAACTCATTATCTAGGAATTAGACTTAGAAACTAATTGGTACCTTGGAACTTGCATACCTCAATGGTAGGTTTCCTCACTTTCGACAATGGGTTTTCATTATTGACCCTTGATCGGGAGATTCTGTTGAGTGTTCGACCTCAACTCATTGATTCACATTCGTTGTATTTTACTAGTGTACCTTGGGTTTCATTGACATTAATGGTGATTTCCCTCGCACTTGTTAATGGTATACACTAATGACCGGTAATCAAGTGGTTTCTACCTTGTTCGACTTCAACACATGTATTCACATGGTTAGATCCGTACTATAGAGTGGTGGAGATGAAGACCCTGAATCTTTTCTCACATATTTAGGTTGCTTTGGACTATATTCAGTTTGTATTGTTGCATAGATCCACATTGTATGTCTCGTGGCTATGTTCAGATTTGAGTCTTTAACACATAGATCCACAATGTATTTTTGGTGGCTATGTTCAGATTTGAGTCATATTGGCATGGATCCAAAGTGTATGTTTGGTGGCCATGACTTGTATTACTTGACATGGATCTTTGCATGTCGGCATTTATTCTTTGAGTCATTTGTATTCTGAGTATGGGAATGCCTACCTCAGTGATGATATATTATTGTATTGTATTTCCTTGTTTGTTGGCAGGTTTCCGACCGACTGTTCCTTGTTCCCTA
>ML793469.1:88569-138689 GCA_009831015.1 Picea engelmannii | reverse complement strand
TCATATCTTTATTCATTACAGGTACATAGTTATGATTATTTCAAGTTAGGGTTGTTGACTAATCCAAAACTAGTCATGTGAGACTAAAGTAAAGTTTGATGAAAATGCTAGTCTCTTATTGTTAAAGTTAAGGAAGGTTTGCATATATGTGATCATATACACTAGGTCTATTCCAAAGTTACAAATCATATTTGGATGATGAAATTGATGAGGGATTTTGGTTGAGGAACATATTGGGTACGTGGTTGAGACAAGTAGTTGATGAGTTGACACATACATGAGGTGTATAATTGATGATGTTAGTACATATTGATGAGTCATAGTTGATGAGTAGTTGATACATGATTGGTACATACTTGGTACATGGTTGGAGGCACTTGTTAGTAGTATTGTTGACACATGGTTTATGGATGATGTAGCATATTTGTCTTGGTATATTATTAGAAGCACATATTGATCTTGGTGATGATTATGAGTTGTTGTGTTATGCTTGGTTAATGAACATGTTTGAGAGTTTTCTTGGTGATTGATCTTGGTGACTAGATCTGATTTGGTTGATAATATTGATGAGACAGGTTGTTGTGATAATATTGACCTTTAATGGCTGACATTTAGGTGGATCTAGATCTGATTCAAACTAGATGTTTATTTATTGTAAGAAAGCCTTAGTGGTAGGACACTTAAATGTGAAATGATAGAACTAGAATAATCAAGAGGGAAGAGCGTAGACAACCAATGAGTCATCTAGAGAGAGCAAAGGGACTGAACCCTTTGAAGCAAAAAAGTTGAAAGCTCAGGAGAAATAGAGCAAGTGTGTGTAGTGCCTATGTAAGGAGTGTAAAAGGACAAGTACAGTCTAACTTCCATACCATAGGTGCGTAGGAGACCTTCAAATGTCCCAAGTTGTCAGAGGAGAGGTAACAAAAAGAGTGCACAGTAGATTTTCTTAAATATTGAGTTTAGGAAAGGAGCACAAGTGTGTGGCAACACTTCATTCAAAGTGTCGAACAAATCTTAGGAGAGGAAGCACAGACAAATCATAAGACGTCGGGATTGCAAAGAAGATTCAAAGGCCGAGACTTTGAAAAATCTTGAGAAATCTTTCATTTGAAGGAAAGTGTAACCATAACAGAGGAGGAGATACAACAGTGGTTGAATCCGTTGTTAGAAGAGAGATAGACCATCAAATCTAAGTCCATATGAGAGAAGGAGCACAAAGAGGAGGAGTATAGATCCCAGCCATAGGATCTAAGCGTGAGGATCGACAATCATTAGATATAGGTAAGTAGCGTGGGTTTTAACCCTGAAAGTCTGTCAGACTTTGCAAGTTCAGAGATTTTCCGAACTTGAGTGCAAAAGAGATAGGACTCCTAAAGTCCCAAAGTGTGAAGTGAATTGAGATCATTCATCGGAGAGGACACGTGTCAGCATATCAGGGGTAGTCCATAAGCCCAAATATCCAAGAGAACAGAGGCGTGAAGTGTTAAAGACTCCTACAGCTTCGAAGAGAAGAGTAGATCCCAGTCGTTGACAAGCGGGGACACATGGCAATAGATCCTATAGTCCAGAGGAAATTGAAGTGTAGTTGGTTTGAGTCAAGCCTCCCGAAGTCCCAAAGGCCAAAGTTAATATTGGTCATTTTTTGGAGAGGGACACGTGGAGCGTGGATCGTGACTCCTCGTCACTTCGGAGTTCGACAATCCAGAGACTTGTGTGTGTGCATATCTCGAAACTCCCAAAGCCCTGGATTCCAATGCAAATCTCAATCGTTGGTCGTTGGAGAGTGGAGGACCATCGATTTATCCCCTTCACAAGTTCGTCAGTTTGACACTCCGAGAGAACTGTGGAGAGGTGTGTTGAAAAGATCCAAAGTCTGGAGATGCGAAGCAATTATAAATCGTATATTTGGTGGTAGAACATGAGCTGTTCGATTGAGTATAGGGTTCAATGCTCCAGAAGAATAACCCATTGGAGAGGATAGGATCGTTGAAGCCTTAAGTCCTGAAGTCATTCCCCGCCATGGATTTCAACGTGTTATGTGGACCGTTGATCTTTATTGTCATTCGACGCTCCACCACTTTAGTGTTTGGGAGTAACATGATATTGTTTTGTTAAGATTCTCGAAGCTTGGGAGCTCCGAAGTCCTGAACTCTTTGGAGATTGGAGATTTAGCTCATGGTTTGTGGCCCACGATCCCTTGTAGGGATCATTAGTTCTCAGGCCCCCCAAAAAAGTGGATTTGGTATTTGAGGGATCATAAGGAGCCTGGGAGTTGATCTAGCTCCTGAATTTGATCGATCTTAGACTGGGAGGTCACGTAGACCCCTAGGAGTGGGTGGGGTTTGCATCAAGTGGCATTAGATCACATATAAGTTTTTGTCTGATACCATCAAGTGGTATCATAGCGTATTTGTTTCTGTAAACAACAAGAAAAGGAGGAGAGGCATAGTATTGATGCTCTTCGTGTGAAGACTATTTACATGTGTGCAACAGACAACATACAACTTGGTGGGATGAAAGAGAAGGACCAATTGTGTTCTTGAAGAAAAGGAGAGCGTGTGGAGATCTTGAGGTGAAAAATTGGAGTACAACAACCAGAGAGCAAGGAGTTCCTAGGAGAAGGAGCAAGAGAAAGGTGTGCGCCTACACTCAACATGAGTGTAAAAGATCAGAGAAGGTTCCAACAGGTGAATCAAGAGGCTAAGAGAGGAGAATATTGGTAGAGGTTGTCTGTAGCTCACAACAAGCAAGTGGAAGCTCAAAAACTTTCTAGGAGAGCAGGAATAAGGGGAAGATGGCTACTGAAGGCCATAAGAAAGGTCCAAGAGAAAACCATAAGAAAATGAGACAAGAATATAAGGACAAAGAGCTCGAGGAGACCAGAGAGGAGATAAACATATTAACGTTGCAATGGAAGAGAATGCAATAAGGAAACTAGAGGTATGAGTGGACCATGAAGGGGAAGGTAAAGTAACCTATTTAAAATTTGATTGCTAGGAAGCAGAATCAGATGTTGAGAAGGTGGCTAAGGAAAGTGGAAAACCTCAGTGACATAGAGGATGAGATGGTTTACATTTGTGAACTAGAAATTAGAGAGAGCCTCGATGAGGAGGAAGAGATATCAGCTGAAGATATCATAGATTGATAGGAGGGAAATGCGAAGAGATCAATTGAAGATATCACAACCTGCCAGGAGGGAAGAACATAAATTTTAGATTGCTAGGTGGGAAAGGAGGAGATGAGACTTTCTGAAAGTTGTAGGAACTTAGGAAAGAGTTTGGATCAACAAGGAGTGCTGACAAAGGATAAAGATGAGGTGAGATTGTCTTGAAGCCTTAGGAACTCAAAGAATACTTCATATCAACAAGGAGTGCTGACAGAGGAGGAGGATCAGAGATGCATTCTGATCATTGGGGGAATCAACATATTCTTTCTAAGTATCCCAAAAAAGGCCAGTGCACATATTGTAGGTGTAGAAGGATGATATCCAACAGAGACTTTCATGGAGGAGAAAGAAGAAACATCTTCCCAAAGTTTGGAGGTAAGAAAATAGCTTAACCATGCTTTGATGGTAGGGGAGATCAAAGTATCTATTGGAAAGAGCATAGGAGAGAGGGCCAGTGAGGATGTTTCTTTTGAGGAAGCTAACAGAAATCCCACAGACTTTGTCATTTTAGAAGACAAAAGAAGAGAATAAGAAGAGAATCAAGTGGAATTTCTCATAAATTACATCAAGGGATATGAACATAGGATGACTACAGAATTGGAAACTGTAACAAGAGAGAGAGAAATAGAAAACATGGATTTTGTTGATCTGTATGAATAATTGGAAGGCCTGGGAGAAAGACTAATAGAACAGAGTCATCTCATCCAACAGGTCAAGTTGGAAATTGATGAAGAGGAGATGCCACAATAGAGTAGATTGCATGAAAGAAGCCAGCCAATAGACCAACTGGACAAAGAGATAGATTAAATTAGGAGGTCGATGTTGAGATCAATGCAAGAGACAATAAAAAACAGATGGAGGTTGGCCAAAGGAGAACCTGCAACAACAGTAGGACAACAACAAAAAATCATAGGAGAAGGTGGACAACTCCACATCAAAGTTTGGGACCCTGGAGGATCTTAATAGTAGCAGCAGAGGATCCATGAGAAGGAGCTCATGATTTTTTTCATCATGGGATTATGATGCAGGAGCATCACTCCAACTCATCAATGTGTCAGTAGACATTGCAACAATGCACTTAGAGGGAACAAATCCCAAAGAAGGACGTTCCAACCATCCCAATTTTGATTTTAAATCTCAATATTTAATGAAATTTAATGTAATTAAATGTTGAGGCTCAAGGAAATCTGAGCCCTTGTATTTGTACAAGCTTAGGGTAGAGTCACCTTTAATGGTTGACATTTAGGTGGATCTAGATCTGATTTGGACTAGATGTTTATTTATTGTAATAAAGCCTTAGTGATAGGACACTTAAATGTGAAATGATAGCACTAGAATAATTTGGAGGGAAGGATCGAGAATCCCCTCATGTATAAATCAATGTAATGTAAGCCAAGTAGTGGGTTTTTTTAGTCAGTTGTTGGCAGTTAGAAAAGGAGAGAAGAGAGGGGAGGAGAAAGGTACGAAGACTCCGTTGCAGTCCAACTTTGTACACATTGTAATTAGCATTCATATTTTAATACAAAGAGCATAATTCCATATTTTATGATTTACTTTGTGTATGTTTCATGATTTTTCTGAATGTGTTTGAATTTTTTTTGTATATTTTTTTATGAATTCCATGGGTGTTTAAGATGTTCCCTTTGCAAGAATTAGATAAAATTATCAGTCTGAAGTTCTAAGGGTTTTGGACTCTTTAGTCTTGTGCAAGGAGTGCACACCAGAGTAGTTGGAAAACTCTGAGAAGCCAATGCAAGGAGTGCACTTGAACTCTGTTTTGAGTTCAAAAAAGAGAGTTCCAGGTGGCACACCATAACTGTTCTAAACATAAGAAGGAATAGTGTGAGGGAAGACACATCAGAGTTACTAAATACTCGAAGAGCGAGCGCAAGGAGTGCACCTACACTTAGTAAAGTGTAAAATATCGAGGAAGACCTGTGCAAGGTGTGAACAGGGCCAACACTTAGCCAAGTGTTGAGAAAGTCTCAATGAAGATGAGCACAAGGATGGTGCAAAAAGATTTTCGGAAAAATCTTTAAGTCTGAGTCTTTTAGAAGCTCAGAGTGCAAGGAGTGCACAGATAGAAACTTAAGAAGGAAAGCACAAGGAGTACGTCAGAGGCCAAATATCTCAAGTGCTAAAGCTCAGGAAGAAGAGCGTAGATAACCAAGGAGTCATCTTGAGAGAAAAAAGGCACTGAACCCTTTGAAGCTAAAATGTTGAAATATTATCTCTAACAATGTTAATGATTTCTAAACTTTCGTGGATAGTCCACTAGAACAATGCATTACACTAGATCTTATAATATTCTAAAATCTTAGATGATGCAATTTATTTTCTTATATCCCATATTAGTTATTACTAGCTTGTAACTCACATTTATAAAAAAAACTGAATACAAAAATGAAAGAACAGGCCAATATACACACCATCCACATAAATGAACACAACATATATTCTTGGAAACCCAATATGGGAGAAAACCCAATAGGTGAGGCCTATGTTATTCTCAATTTTCTTCATTTATGAATAGAAAGAACAAAGAAATATGCACTCACTATGGAGTTTCCTTTGACACCATGGCCTAAACTGTTGCTACATAATCTCCTACCTCCTCTACTATGCTCTGAAAATACCACTACTATATGACTATGGAACAAGTACACTAAAAGATAATTGAATTGTTTCTTCTTGTAGTGTCCTGTTATTTAACATAGCTTGATGGCCATCTAGTGTTATAGTTTTTTCATCCTCAACCCTCAATTAGTGATAAGGTTTGGACCTTCTAGTATCTTCTTGAAATTCCACACGTGGCTAGCCCCACATGTATGAGTAATGGGGTATAACATGGCAGCCTCTCATACCATTGTTGTCAACAAGGTAGTTCAACTTGTGGTAGGAATAACTTTCATATACGAGCTCCAATTGAGGTGATTTTCACACCCTTGGAAAGGTCTCAGAGTGCATATCAACATTGATGGTGTGGGTGCAATTTCTAGACATTGTAACCCCAAAAAATGATGTTTCATTCCTCAAAATGGCCATGGAATATTCCACACCCCAATTTTCCAAACTAGGACCTACCACTAAAATGACCCTGCAAGCCAATTCCTCCAATTTTTCCACTTAGAAAGTACTAATATAAATGAAAAATTATATGATTATCCATTCTAGCTCATATCTCCCCATTTAGAGAGGCTTTTGGTCCCCACAATATTTTAATTAATGAGGTGAGGGAATTTTCCTCTACCTTCTCCAAGGAGTACGATTTTTCCTTTCCTAGAAGTTTCCCTTTCAAATCAATCTTCCAAAGGTCATATTTCTCTTTTCTTGTATTTCTAGACCTCTTCTACAAAATTGTATCTTCTACCAACTCTACCTGAGCTTCTAGTGTTAAGTCCTCTATGATAGGTAGGAATTTCTCCTTATTTTCATGATCCAACATGGAAGGCTCATAGAGTTTTAGACTCTCCACATTAACTACTGAGTAAATGCACATGTATGGGGGTAGATTGAGTCTACAGGTGTTTTCACCCACCTTCTCCAATGCCTCAAAAGGGCCATACCGTAGAGCCTTGATCTTCTTAACAAGACCTTGTAGTATTTCCTTATTCAGTTGTAACCAAACTCTATCTCCCACTTTGAGTGATTTTTCTTTTATGTGTTGATCATGTTGTGCTTTGTACCTTTCATGTGACTTCTTCAATGTCTCTTATACTTCCAAATGGACATGTTTAATATTTTCAACAAATTTATTTGCTTTCAACACTTCTCTTGTGATGTCTTCCCTCATTCATCCTTAATTTATATAAACAACATCCAAGGGCGAAGTTGGAAAATATCCAAAGAAAGTTTCAAAATGGGACTTACTAGTAGAAGTATAGACTACTATTTTGCAAGAGTGTTGAATGTTTATCAATTTTTCATCCTAGGTCTTCAGATGCTTCTAATTGTAACCCCTCAAAAGTTGAACCAAATTCCTATTGACTAGTTTTGTTTGGACATCTATCTATGGATTTAGTGTTGTAGATCTCTTCAACTTTGTGTCCATCTTCTCCCAAAGAGTAGTACAAAAAGAACTGATAAATTTGGTATCCCTATTTGAGATGATTCTCCTTAGTATCTCAAAGTGTACCCAAACCTATTCAAGGAACATGTTGTTGCTTCTTTTCCTATGATGATATTTTTACAAGGTGTAAAGAATGCACATCTTGATGAACATATCCACTACCACAAAGTAGAGTGGGTATAGGTAAGGGATGGTATAGACCTTGCTTCCTATTATTTGGCTTGTTGGTACAACAAATCATGCATCCTATAAAATATTGAGCTATATCGTCTTACATTCTAGGCCAATACACATACCTTTGTAAGTTAGTAATCGTTTTCCCAACACCAAAATTTTCTGGAAACTTGAAGGTGTGAGCCTCTTTGATAAGATACAATCTGTCACCTTTAGGAACACAAAGCTTTTATATATTGTATACCGACCCATTTTGGAGATGATAGTTATCCTTTGGACTACTTCTATTTGGCCATCTATCTGCAGATTTAATATTGTATATCTCTTCAACTTTGTGTCCATATTCTCCCAAAGGGTAGTCCAAAAAACATTGATAAATCTGGTATCCATATTTGAGATGATTCTCCTTGGTATCTCAAAGTTCACCCAAACATATTCAAATAACATGGTTTTTTCTTCTTGTCCTACGATTATATTTTAAAAGGCGTAAAGAATGTGCATCTTACTGAACCTGTGCACTACCACATTAAGATATTCATTTCCCTTCCTGGTTACTGTAAAACCACCCACAAAATCCATGGAATTTCTTTCCCAAAGTCAAGTGGGTACAGGTAAGGGATGGTATAGACCTTGCTTCCTATTATTGGGCTTGTTGGTACAACAAAGCATGCATCCTCTAATATATTGAGCTATATCTTCTTACATTTTGGGCCAGTAAACATACCTTTGTAAGTAAGTAATCCTTTTACCAACACCAAAATTCCCTGCAAACTTGGAGGTGTGAGCCTCTCTGATAAGCTACAATATTTCACCTTTAGGAACACAGAGCTTTTCAAGCTTATAGACCAACCCATTTTGGAGATGATAGTTATCCTATCTTTCACCTTTTTCAATATGAATTTGTCCATATAACCTTTGAAACAACTCTTTGAAATCCTCATCTTCTGTGCATGCCTCTTTGTATGCACCAAGGGTAAAATGATTCATGTGAATAAGAGTTCCCAAAGCTATAATATTGGATGTGGGTAGCCTTGAAAGCATGTTTTTCAAGTTATTAGTGCTTCCCTTCTTATACTTGATGACTAGATGAAATTGCTACAAGAACCCCATCCACTTGTAATGCCTAGTTTTCTAAAGATTACTCCAGGCCTACAAATACTACATTGGTTGGTGATTTGCGTGGATAATGGTTTCCTTTCCCATCAAATAGTGATTCTACTTCATAACATCTTGAAACATGGCATAGCGTTCCTTATTATAGGTCGGTTATTTTAAGACACCCCATGAAACATTTCATAAAGATAACATGCCGACTTACCTCCTTGCATCAAAATGGCTCCCATAGCATACCCACTTATATCTGTCTCCACTTTGAAAGGATTTTGCAAGTTTGATAATGTGAGAACTAGTGCTTGACCAATATTTCATTTCATCTCATCAACATATTTTACTTGATTCTTTCCCCACTATAAACTCTTATTTCTCGTTGTTATGGCTTAGAGAGGTGCAATTACCACTGAAAGGATGCTATGAACTACTATAGGTATTTTGCTTCCCCAAAAAATCTCCTAAATTTATTGAAATTAGTAATAACTAGCCATTTTATGATGTCCTCCATCTTTATGGGATCTATATTGAGATCCCCTCCATTGATCACATACCTCAAATACACCAACGATTGCTGAGAAAACTAAAATTTATTTAGGTTAGTGGGTGGCTAGTGATTTTTCAGAGTCCCTAACACCTACATGAGATGTCAGATGTGCTCCTCCCAAGTATATCTATAAACCAATATATCATCCATATACGCTATAACAAAGGAATCTAAATATGCACATAATACATTTCATTAGTCTTGTTGTTCCAGAGTTTGTACTTAAGGCTTAGAAAGTACAATGTTTAGGCATCCGAAAGTGAGTGAAAGGTGAAAAAGGAGGAAGTATCAACCTTCGGGAGAAGAAACTAGGGCTGATTTCTGGGCTGATGCTGCCTAGCTTCCAACTATTCCTGGACATTTATATTTCTTTTAATCGCGGCCCATGAACGTTCAAGTTCTACCCAAGTAATGGTTGTTTTAACAATAATATCAAATAGGTTCAAAGAAATATGTGTTTGGTCTGATAATCCGGGTTCGATATAAGGTTGTCTTGTCACAGGGACAATCATAGAGGAACAGATAAATGAGAAAAACTTCAAAGTTTTTTAGTTGTTGTCTCAATTTCGGTCGTGATAAAGGAGACCTTGTAGCTCCGATAGAAAAAATAGGGTGCAAACCAAAGGCCCTTTCCCGTAATTGATTTATATTTTAATAAATGTGGATGAGGCGTAAGAAAAACATTAAGCTGTCTATTATGTGAGGTTCCTATCAAGGGAGAATCTCACTCGTAAACAGAAGAAGAACAGATAAAAAAACAATCTAATGAAGCATAAAATATGTATAGAAATCTAAGGAGTTCACTGGTCTTGTACCTGCTGATAGCCGATACAGAGGAAAAATGGTAAACAATATAGAAAACTAAAAATTGATCACCATAGTAGAAGTTGTATTAAATTATAGCGAAACGTTCATCAGATATATTATGAAAATGAAATTGCATATGAAATACAAAGGAAACAAACTCATAACACAGTCGTGACGGAATCGAGAATCTTCGGATTTGATTTATATTAATTCTCTAGGGAGAAAATCTCTATTACAATCGACCAAAAAGGTCCAACCCTTGTTCTTTCTTTCTATTGTATATTTATACAGATTTACATATGATGGAATCTCAATCGTTCTGGGGTTTTCAGTTACAACAAGAAGGAGATCAATCGTTTCATTCCTTTATCTATGTCTTTATTCGGTACCAGAAGCCTGCCCCCTCACATGCTCGGTACAAGTGACACATTTTTCCACCAATTGAGATATTAACCTAGAAGGTTCCGCTTGACAATTGGCTTCAAAAATATAACAATATCTGACTAATTGTGGAAACATTTCTCCCATCTGTCGGTCTTTGGTGTCGATAGCGCACAATCGCACACTTGGTTTACTAATCCATTTATCTATTTGAACTATGTCTATCAGAGATATTTGTGAGACTTCGGCTGAATCTCTTTCTTCTTTCTCATTTATATCAAGAAAGAGTTTCGCTATATTCATTTGGCTCAGTGTTTCAACATTGCTCTCGCTATCGGTGCCTAACAGACTTCCATATATAGAACCGAAAGCCTCTTCATAGGATTTCCTTACCTTCTGGGCTTATTGTTTTCCTTTTGATATGTTGTGCTCCCATTCTTTCAACAAAACAATACCTCGGGTCTGTTCCGAAATGGAAAACCTGGAACTATTTCTCATTTCCCTTTTTGTTGTAGCTATTATAGCCTCTTGAAATGTGACCCGAGCCACTCCATCTCATTAAGGGAAAAGGCGTCACGAAACACACGGCATCCATGATATACGCGGACATAAATAATGAAGTGGTTTTCCCGCTCACCCTCTGTGCTCGATATTCTCTGACCCGACTGGTAAAACTATCAGACAATAGTTTAGCCCAGTCGAAAGAAAAATCTTCGGTGACTGTATATATTAGAGGCACCCACTGGAGGAATAAATGTGTGGTGTCCTCTCTCCCATATAATCTATAGGTCATCATAGCTACATATTTGAACTATGGCTCCAAAGAAGAGATTGAATAGACACCATTACTATTTGCCCTGAACTTCGCAGGGTGTGAAACCCAATCCTTGATTAAATCGGATAGACTCCTGTCGTATTGCACACATTCCTTCTGTTTAAAATTCTCCAAAAACTCAGCGTTGTATGTGAAGTTTGATGCGGTTGGCAACTTGTACATAACCTATAATGGTTCTGGTTTGAAAGTCCCAATGGTGACCCTCTACTCGTTGACGATGGTTCTGGTTGGTATATTCACATGGTCTAATGCCCACCGGACCATATCATAGTAAGGAAGCAGTCGTAGCCTGGCCGCTACTTTATGCATTTCAGCCTGGACGACGATCTTATATTTGGTGGCCAGGTCGTCTTTCTCATTGTCACTGGAATCATCCGAACAGTCCACCAATTCAGACTGTAGAACCTCGGAAATATATGACCAAGTCCTGACAAAGTTGACACTTCGAGGTGAAGTATCAGAAACGTTGTCTGAACCTTGTCCTGAAATCTCAACACTTGCCTTAGACGCTTTTCGCGGGGCCATGACGGGGGATTCTGATTTAGCTCTCCTGCGATAAAAATAAGTATACATACAGAAATCAGTTAGCTGAGGAAAGTTTCTCTGCGTAAGATAGAAATGATTTTTGTGACAACAAATAAAAAGATCTATATCTTCAACCATTTAAAACTTGGTCGTCCTTAGAAACAAAACGATCAAATCACTCTTAAATATAAATTTAGCAATAAAAACCATATCCTCACTTGTCTCTTCGCCTCATTTCTAATTAATGTCATAAATTTTGATGATTCGTAATGCAAGTTGGCACAAGGAAAAATTTAAAATTGCCTCGTAGACTGTGCATATTAATTTTAGTATTGAAACACTGATTATGCTGGCTTAGCTTAATTAATCAGGCTTTCTTAAACGTTAATCCATCTTTCAGCGCTCGCCTCATCGGGAGTTTTCTCTCTAACCCTTCGAGCCTCTAAAAACTGAGATTGCGAGGATTAGATTTAGTTAATCAAGAACATAAATGGGGTTAAGTGCTTAATTAATCATGTTTAAGTTTATATCGCGACTTCGCGACTCTGGACTTTGAAGGTATAGCTTCCGGGAGGAGCGTGTGCCGATTCACGAAATCGAGAGATCGAGATGATGTGATCTATCTAAATTAGAAGATAAAACCGGATTAAGTGTTTAATTACTCATGTTTTAATTTATATCGCAACTTCACGACTCGGGGATTTGAAAGTATAGTTTCTAGGAGAAAGATATGCCGAGTTGCGAATTCTCGACAAAGTTTAACCATGGCTAAAATATTTACCCCTGACGTTAACCCGGGAAACTTGCGTAAAAAACTCGCGATTTCACTTATCGGAGTTTTGACGGTTAGGCTTTTGGATCGAGTAAACGCCGAGACGCGAAATCCCGATGATGCTTAACTGTGGTTTAGAGTGTCTTTACTCTCGGTACTGACCCGAGTAAGTAAAATTTTAAGGTCACTTCGTAACTTCGTGTATCGGGTTCATAAATTATGTGATTTGTAACTCCCGACATGCGACATCCCGAGGTATATAAAGAAGAAAATTGTTTAAATGATTAAAAAATATTTGTCTTAAGAGTATATGACCATCGCTGCTTCATGTGATGAAACTTTTGAGATTTTTGGTGGAAAAATAAAAACTAGCTTTCGACTTCAAGAATTAAGAATTAAAATTTGAAAAGGATGACAAAGGCGGCTCCAACATAGGCTCCGACTAGGGATCTCATTTTCCTGCAAGATGGGAAGAACAGTAGACCACGTGCCTGTATTGGGTAAATGGAGTCAAAAACTTTAATCCAGAAAAATTGTTCCTAGGAAGAGGATACAGAGGGAGAAAGAGATCTCGTCTTTTACTTGTGAAAAGATTTTCAAAAATTAGATACTTTTAAATCTTAGCTGTAGTCCCTTTCATGACTTTCTCCTTCTTAATACTGAATTCAAGTCTGCCTTAAGACAATCAAAACAGTTCTAGGAGACCCAATAGACCTTGTGGATATTGGCTTGCATCAAAAGAAACAAATTATACGTTTTTAATCAGGGTGCCCTGTCCGAACTTGGGATGTAGATCGAGTTTTGAAAAAATCGGTACCAGAGTAGAGTGAAATTCATGTATAATAACCCTACAGATATCTCAGATATTGATTCACTGCTAGTGAGCCTGTTCAGTACCCTGGTGAAGTTATCTGGCCCTTTTTACTGAATTTCCTTTCACCACTTTGAAATATTATTTATGCATTTAAATGCTGAGATGAGGGAAATCATTTCTGAATTTCCTTTCATCGTCTTTTGGACTAGATGGGGGCAATCATTTCTGAATTTCCTTTCACCATCTGTCTTATAATTTTCTTTTTAGAGCATGAAGTGGGGGCAATCAGTTTGTATGAGGGATGATATTTGTGTAATATTTTTCATTGTAGGTCTGTAAACTTACTTTGATTACTTGGTACCAACCTTCCCTTAACTTTCGCAACACCTTCATTCACAGGGAAAAAGGAAAACTAAATTCAAGGAGTTTCTATTTGAGCAAGCCTCAGTCCTTTGAAACTGTTGAAGAACCTAGAATAGTCAGGATCAACCTATGCATAACTTGGTTTAGTAAGAGACTGAGGGGGTGTGAATACCAGCTTACTTTCCACAATCTGCTTTGAAGCCTTCAAGGTTAAAATGTAATCTCTTCTCCCTATGCATGCGAAACCGGAAAGATGTTTAGCTTATCAAAAAGGTAAATCTGAAAACAGAAAAAGGGTGACAGATAGAGATCTGCACACTGAAAGACAGGGGTCAAACAATTTAGAACTGACTTTTGAAATCCCTTTTTCGGAGACATTTTTCTTTGTGCGACCCATCCATTTCGTCTTACTTTTTCGTAAACGCCTAACCTTAGAATCTAGCATAAAGAAATGTTCTTTTATTCATTAGTTCAGATGATATTACCTTATCTTATGAGGTTATCTTGGTTTCCTTTGAGAGCCCTTCAAGATAAAAAAATTAGGGAATCTTACCTTTACCTTAGCGTTTCATTTTCCTTCTAAGATATTGAAAATCTTTTTTATCACCTGTTTAAACCATTTTATTTCCTGGTACACAACTTTCTATTCACTCCTTCTGCTCGTTTTGTTGGTAGCCAGAATCTTATAAAGGACAATATGAAGGGTATCAGGGCTTTTTAAAAGGTGTCGACTGTAAAAAAATTCGTATCTTTAATTCCAATTTTTTTTTAACCAAACTTATTCGTATTGAAAATAGACTTACCTACGGGAATCTATAAAATAAAAAGAAAAACAACACAACATGCATAATGAAATATTGTATATACATATATATGTAAAAAAAATTATTATTATTATTAGGCGACTGGTTATTGCATATAATGCTTTAGATAACGTCCGTTAACAGGGGTGTTGAGGATTCCACCGTCTAGATTTTCTAATAGAAAATATTTTTTTCCTTTAGGAGTAGAGACTCTGAATGGCCCATACCATATGTGATCAAATTTACCATGTTTCGTTGCTTCTTCTCTCCTAGCATCCCACCTCAATACTAAATCACCTAGGAGGAATTCTTTGTCCTTTGCCTTACGGTCGAATAACGCTTTCATGTCATCTTGGTATTTCTGCAACCTTTCATCTACATCGACCCTATGCTGTTGAACTTCAATTAGCTGATTTATCCTTCTGGTGAGATGATTCGGTTCTTCATTCTCATCTTGCCATAATTTCATCACAGGGAGCGCTAGATTTATCGGTAATACCACATCAGTCCCGTACACCATTTGGAAAGGAGAGGTGCCTATGGATTTTTTTGTGCCTATCCAATTCGCCCATAAGGCGTATTTCAAATGTATGTGCCAAGAAATTTTATTATCGTCCAACACTTTCTTAATTACATTTATCATAATTTTGTTTGAAGATTCGGCTAGTCCATTTCCTTGGGGATAATAAGCCATGGAATGGCCGAGTACAATATTGTATTTCTGGCAGAAGCTGATCATAGCCATAGATTTAAAAGCCCGGGTGTTATCTGTGACTATTTTTCAAGGGCAGTCGAATCTAGACAAAATGTTGTCTTCTAGGAAGTCTATCACCACCGAATCAGTTGCCCTTCTGGTTGGAATAGCTTCCACCCATTTTGTGAAGTAATCTGTGGTGGTTAAGATCCACTTGTGTTGGGTGCTAGAATGGGGATTAATCTCGCCTATAAAATCTAGCCCCCATTGCTGAAAAAGGGATTCAGTTTTGACCGGAACTAATGGTAGTGTCGAGAGTTTATGTTTGCCTACAAATAGTTGACAAGGGTTACAGGCTCAGACCTTGGCGTTCACATATGAGAACAGTTTTGGCCAATAATACCTAGCCCTCATAATTTTATAAGTTGTGGCCCTCCAAGCGTGATGTCCCCCACACACTCCTTCGTTAAATTCACTTATAACTCCTTATGTTTCGGATTCAACTAAACAAACTAACAAGAAACCAAGTGGGTCTTTCCAATATAGTTGATTTTTGGAAATCAATACTTGACCGCATGAAGTTTTAAAGTCCTGGCTTTTGATGGTGATAGTTCGCTCGGACATTTTTGAGCCAGCAGGTAGGATACTATGTTTCTATACCAGTCTAATGATAAGAACTTCTCCTCAATCTTAGTTGTATTTGTTTGTTCATCGAGCTCGTTTATGTCTATATCTTCTTCACATCCCTACAGGCCATTTATACTGAGATCTCTGAAATTCGATTTAGCTAAAAGTTTGGCCAGGCGTTGTCCCTTTACCAGTTTGGTTGGTTTAATTTCTAGGTCAAACTCTTGAATCTTGGCAAGCCATCGTCCTCTTTTTCCGTCTCTGTCTAGTTGTACCAAAATATCTTTCATAGAACTGGTAGGTACGTACGCAATTATCCTGGAGTGTAGTACGTATGTCCTGAATGCCTTTAGCGCTTTTACCATGGTGTACACTTGTTTTTCTATTCTATCGTATTTAAGTTCTGCATCTCTGAGACTCTTTCTAAAAAAATATATCAGCTTCTCAAAACCTTCTTCATTTTTTTGGAGGAGCACCGCAGCAAGCGTGTGTTCGGAGGCAAACAAGAAAATAAGAAACTCCTTTAGGTAATCAGGGCTTGCCAACACAGGTGCCTCACTTATGACTTTCTTAATATGTGTGAATGACGCTTTAGCCTCTGTTGTCCACTTTACTTCGTTGTTCTTCTTCAACATACCCGTGATCAATTTTACAATTTCAATGAAGTTTGGGATAAATCTTCTTAAAAAAATTATTTTTCCTAAGAATGATTGAATTTCTTTTACATTTCTAGGAATGTTTATAGTGTCTATCGCTTCAACCCTCTTAGGATCAATCTTAATTCCATCCCTAGACACAATATGGCCCAAAAGTTTACCTTCTTGCATGGCGAAGTGTGATTTCTTGGGATTTAAGGACAGACCAAACCTGCGGCATTTTTCGAATGTCTGTTTAAGATGTATAAAATGCTCTTCATCGGATTTAGAGAAAACTGTCAAATCATCGAGATAGATGACTACGAACTTATCTCTCTCACCGATGAAAGTGATGTCCATAGTGCGTTGGAACGTGGCCCCTGCATTCATCAAACCGAAAGGAATTTTATCATACATGAATGTACCCCAAGGGGTAGTGAAAGTTGTATTTTCTTTATCTTGTTCATTCATGGCAATTTGATTATACCCGGAGAAACCGTCAATCATAGACATTTTGTTCGCTCCAACTACCTTTTCTAGAACATGATCCATTTTAGGCAGCGGGTAGTTGTCCTTAAGAGAAGACTTATTTAGGTTTCTAAAATCCACGTACAGTCTAATTTCCCCACTCTTCTTTCTGACTGGCACCAAGTTTGCCACCCAGTCGAAATATCTCATAGGTACTATTATTTTCGCATCTAAGAGCTTTTTAACTTCCTTTTCGACCACATGCAATAAAATGGGGTTGATTTGCCTAAGCTTTTTTCTAAAAGGTTTGACCCTAGGCTTTAGAGGGATCTTGTGATCGATTACGATCGTTTCGTAGGTTCTTAGCTCGTCGTAAGACCAGGCGAAAACGTCTTTATATTGTCCAAGTAGGTCCTTATACTTTCCTTTCATTTCGGGAGGGAGGGGTTTAGATATATTTACCACCCTAGATTCTCCTTTGGTCCCTATGTCACAGTCTTCCACTTCTTCTGGTTGGGGTTGTAAGGTGGATTTTACAGGCACGTCGTTTTGATCAAAATGTCTTTCCAGAGGGATCAGTCCTTTCGGAATCTGACTATTTTTTAGGACCAACATGCGATGATTTGCGATTTTTTCCTGGAAATCTTGAGGGTCCTCCCCTTCTTGCATGATCCATATATGATCATTCTGATTTTCTTGATCTATGTGAGTTTCAGAAAAGTCATCTACTGCTTCAAGGAACTTCCTAATTTGTTCATCATCCTCAAAAACCTACCAATGTTTTATGTTGTTCAGGATGGACGATCTGTGTCTTACCTCTATGTGATACTTCAATTTAAAAGTTGTAGGAGGAGCAAAAGTTGAAGCTGCTTTAGCTAATGCAACAACCTGCAATTTTTATGTGCATGGGATGAAGTGGACATTTACAGACGAGAAAAATTTCTCCATTAGATCCCAAGAACAATTTATGTATGATCTTAATCTTGGGTGCTTGGCCTTGTATTGTCTATTTATCTGTTTGACTATCAACTCCACGTCTCCATATACCTCTAGGTTTTTTATATTTAGATTTCTGGTAGCCTCCAATCCTAGGACTAAGGCCTTCTAATCGCATACGTTGTTAGTATAATCTATATCCCATTGAAGTCTGTAAGAAAAGGGGACAGCAAACTTTTCTTCGGGTGCCACAAATAACACTCCTGCACCAGCTCCTTAGTATGACAGGGCACCATAAAAAAACATTTTCCAGATACCGGTGGCACACATATCTCTGATCATGTTACCTGGCTCTTCTTGACCTATATCATTTTCCTCTGTGCAACTATGTAAACCGTCGTCGAAGGATAAGATACAATTTCCTAAATCTTGATCTGCAATGTAAATAGGGAAATTGTTTGGATTTTGAGGGTCGCTTACTATGTATGCTAACCTCGTCTCCCTATATAACTGAGTAAGTTTCCCACCAAACACATGAATTGTAGCGTACGTCATATCCAGTTGAAGAGACCCCCCAATCTTGGCTCCCCACGATTTAGATAAAAGTAAGCTGTACTTGGGGGGTATGTCAGCGATAACTACATCCATCAAAACACTCTTAACTGGGACCTGTGCAAGGGTGACTACTAAATCCTTTATCATTCCCATGCATTTAACTCTTCTCGAATCAAAAGAGTAGAGATCTTCGTAAGGTCTGGTGATCTCAAGGCCCAGTCTATCCATAATAATTTTAGGCATCACGTTATGTGAAGCCCTGGAGTCTAACATGCAGTTATGCAGCAGTCGGTCATGTACGTTTAGGGTGATTTAAAAGGGAGCAACAGTGTCTCTGGCTCCTGCAAAATGTGGACCAAAAGTGATACTGGGCTTATCATCTTCAAAATTTAAAACGTCAGATTGGATTTCTAGCTCCGGAACACCTATCACTTTGGTAATGTGCTTCGATAAGCTGGGTTTTTTGCGAGTCCCACCAGAGGAACTGGTATCTTAATTTTATTTATCTCATTTTCAAAACTAAAAACTCCGCTAACCTTGTCTGTTTCTCTAGTTGAGACTTCAGAATCCTTTTTCTCCAACTTATTTGTTTGGACAGACTTGTTACTCATGATCTTGGTCAAAGATGTATTGGTATTAACCGCTTCGGTTTCGTCTGTTTGGGTCTCAACCTTCTTCACTTCAGGATCTTGTGCGTTTACCACTTTTTCTTTACTACTAGGTAACGCGGTTTCTTCCAGGGTAGGTTCATAAGTTTGACCTCTTGGGAGAATTTTCTTAGGTTGAGTAGTTGAAACGGGCTTGTTCTTAGATCTCAAGTTGTACCTAGGTTGGGTCTCAGC
This sequence comes from Picea engelmannii, assembly GCA_009831015.1. NCBI lineage: Eukaryota > Viridiplantae > Streptophyta > Pinopsida > Pinales > Pinaceae > Picea > Picea engelmannii. The sequence goes on along the minus strand of ML793469.1, from coordinate 119,569 downwards.
CATTATCATATCGGTAACTTCTTGATAGCTACAAAGGTCGGTGTCATCTCTGTCTTCCCCTTTAATAGATGGTTGTTGAGTGTTTAGGGACTTTTCGTAATCCTCTTTAGTCAGATAAGGTTATGTGCAGTCATCACCTAAGTTCGTGACATTGTCATCCAAATCTCTGAAATCTTGGAGATCATTCCCTCCTATAAAATTTTCACTCTTTAGGGGAGTTTGTATTTTTTGATCCTCGTTTTTTATCAGTCTTTGTTGGTTTGGGGGATTTGGATTCCTCCTGAAATATTTTTTGACGAAAGAATCGTCTTTGGCCCGTTCCAGCTCCATCCTGGAAATCTTATTCGATAGTTCCTTAATTACTATGGCCATATCATCTACTTTGTCATCTGTGTATCTTTTAGACCCTGATGGTCCCGCTTGTTCCCTAAAGTGTCGGGCTTCTTGGTTTCCCGCTTCCACTTTAGCTTTCAACTTACCAGAAGCCATCATATTCGACTCGATTTCTACCGCATCTTCTTGCATTCGGTTTAAGGTAGCTTCTATTCTTTCCCTTAAAAGAAGTGCAAAATCTGGTTCGAAAGCTCCCACGGAGGTTACTTTGGCTGTGGGTTGGGATGGTTTAACCTTGGCTGGTATCTTATTATACAGTTTGTTGAATCTTTGAATAAACTCCATAACTGTTTCTTAATTCTTTTTTCTTAAAGCCCCAAACTCGGTCAAATAGTATAAGTGGTCCTTTCTTTCACCCCATTTTCTAAGGAAAGCATCTTCCAAGGCATCATAAGAAAATATAGATACTGCAGGTAGACTCTGAAACCAAGTTCGGACCTGACCTTCGAAAGTTTGGACAAGAATCCTCAAATACACGTCTTCATGTTCGAGACCTAGGATGTCTGCGAATTGATCAAAGAAATTTATGTGTTCGGTCGTGGTCAGATCTCCTTCCCCAATAAATTTTGGCAAATTTTTTATATAATTTTCGGGAAGGTCGTGCAGAGGAACAGGCAAGACCAAAGGAGCATATCTTGTTTCCACTTTAGCGAACACTCTGGGGGGGGGGGGGGAGAGGCCCTTGACCTCTATCTCCTCCTACAAGAGCACCCCCACCTCCTCCTCCAGGAGGACCCCCACCACCTCCTTCGACAACCCCTCCACCTCCCCCTCCGGCGGCTACCATCGGTATTAGTGGAAAATGGATTGGTGTGTTGTAAAGGGGGTTATGAAATACTAAAAGTGAATCTTTATTTTCTTTGTGGGGCGAAAAATACGAGGATGAGTGGTAAAGGATGCGAGAGCTTGGCTCCTTGGATTTGCAAGAGATGTAATCAGGGGAACCAACGAGTGTGGAAATTGGGTGTGTAAAATATTCTTCGAGACTGGGTGAGGTCGCAAAATTTAACTGAAGAGTCGATAATATATCGACTGTTGATGAATTTTCTACATGGCTTTTTCCTTTGTGTACCATGGAGGTTATTGGACGGGTTTCACTTCTAACTTTGGAGCAGGTTGATGTTATATTCTTAGTGTTGAAAGGAGGATTGCGTGAAGTTGAAGGTTCAAAGAACTCTTGGTCTTCAGTTGTGGGTATTTAAGCTGATAGACTGCAGAGGTTGGCTTAAGAGAGCCTCTCGCCTTTAAAATCTTCTCGGGATCAGTAACGGGTGTGGTCTGTTTACCATCCGAGTTTTGCATGGTATTCCTTCGAGAAGATGTCAGCTTATTAATCGTGGAGTTTCCAAGTGAAAGATTGGAAAGCCTTTAAAAGGTGTTCACTCTTTGTTCACTATCAAAGGGTGACACTTTCAACAAAAAAAATGTCGTTTTCCCAGGGAAAAAGATTTCGTAACTTCGATCCCTGGTAACGGCACCAAAAAGATGTTGTTCCAGAGTCTGTACTTAAGTCTTAGAAAGTACAGTGTCTAGGCATCCGAAAGTGAGTGAAAGGTGAAGAAGGAGGAAGTATCAACCTTCGGTAGAAGAAACTAGGGCTGATTTCTAGGCTGATGTTGCCTAGCTTCCAACTGTTCCTGGACGTTTATATCTCTTTCAATCGCGGCCCATGAACGTTCAAGTTCTACCCAAGTAATGGTTGTTTTAAGAATAGTATCAAATAGGTTCAAAGCAATATGTGTTTGGTCTAATAATCCAAGTTCAATATTAGGTTGTCTTGTCATAGGGACAGTCATAGAGGAACAAATAAATGAGAAAAACTTCAAAGTTTTTTAGTTGCTATCTCAATTTCGATCGTGATAAAGGAGATCTTGTAGCTCTGATAGAAAAAATAGGGTGCAAACCAAAGGCCCTTTCCCGTAACTGAGTTATATTTTAAGAAATGTGGATAAGGCGTAAGAAAAACATTAAGTTGTCTATTATGTGAGGTTCCTATCAAGGGAGAATCCCACTCATAAACAGAAGAAGAACAGATAAAGAAACAATATGATGAAGCATAAAATATGTATAGAAATATAAGGAGTTCATTGGTATTGTACCTGCTGATAGCCGATACATAGGAAAAATGGTAAACAATATAGAAAACTAAAAATTGGTCACCATAGTAGAAGTTGTACTAAATTATAGCGAAACATTCATCAGAAATATTATGAAAATGAAATTGCATATGAAATACAAAGGAAACAAACTCATAACACAGTTGTGACGTAATCGAGAATCTTCGGATTTGCTTTATATTAATTCTCTAGGGAGAAAATCTCTATTACAATCGAAAAAAAAGGTCCAGCCCTTATTCTTTCTTTCTATTGTATATTTATACAGATTTACATATGATGGAATCTCAATCGTTCTAGGGTTTTCAGTTACAACAAGAAGGATATCAATCGTTTCACTCCTTTATCTCTGTATTTATTCGGTACAAGAAGCCTTCCCCCTCACATGCTCGGTACAAGTGACACATTTTTCCACCAGTCAAGATATCAACCTAGAAGGTTCCGCTTGACAATTGGCTTCAAAAATATAACAATCTCTGACTAATTGTGGAAACCTTTCTTCCATCTATCGGTCTTGGGTGTCGATAGCGCACAAACGCACACTTGGTTTAATAATCCATTTATCTATTTGAACTATGTATGTCAGAGTTATTTGTGAGACTTCGGCCAAATCTCTTTCTTCTTTCTCATTTATATCAAGCAAGAGTTTCGCTATATTCATTTGTCTCAGTGTTTCAACATTGCTCTCGCTATCGATGCCTATATAGAAATGAAATCCTCTTCACAGGATTTAGTTACCTTCTGGGCTTGCTATTTTCCTTCTGATATGTTGTGCTCCCATTCTTTCAACAAAACACTACCTCGGGTTTTTTCTGAAATGGAAAACCTGGAACTATTTCCCGTTTCCCTTTTTGTTGTAGCTATTACAGCCTCTTGAAATGCGACCCGAGCCACTCTAGCTCATTAAGGGAAAAGGTGTCATGAAACACACATCGTCCATGATATACGCAGACATAAAGGATGAAGTTGTTTTCCCACTCTCCCTCTGCGCTTGATATTCTGTGACTCGACTGGTCAAACTATCATACAATAGTTTAGCCCAGTCAAAAGAAAAGCCTTCGACGACTGTATTTATTAGAGGCACCCACTGGAGGAAGAAATGTGTGGTGTCCTCTCTCCCATATAATCTATAGGTCATCATAGCTACATATTTGAACTGTGGTTCCAAAGAAGAGATTGAATAGACACCATTATTTTCCACCCTGAACTTCGCAGGGTGTGAAACCCAATCCTTAATTAAATCGGATAGACTCCTGTCGTATTTCACACATTCCTTCTGTTTAAAATTCTCCAGAGACTTGGCGTTGTATGTGACATTTGACACAGTTGGAAACTTGTACATAGCCTATAATTGTTCTAGTCTGAAAGTCTCGATGGTGACCCTCTGCTCGTTGACGATGGTTCTGGTTGGTATATCCACATAGTCTAATGCCCACCGGACCATATCATAGTAAGGAAGCAGTTGTGGCCTAGCCTCTACTTTATGCATTTCAGCCTGGACGACGATCTTATATTTGGTGGCCAGGTCATCTTTCTCATTGTCACTGGAATCATCTGAACAATCCACCAATTCGGACTGTAGAACCTCGAAAATATATGACCAAGTCCTGACAGAGTCGACACTTTGAGGTGAAGTATCAGAAACGTTGTCCGAACCTTGTCCTGAAATCTCAACACTTTCCTTAGACACTTTTTGCGGGGCCATGACGGGGGATTCTGATTTAGCTCTCCTACGATAAAAATATGTATATATACAGAAATTAGTTAGCTGAGGAAATTTTCTCCGTGTAAGATAGAAATGAGTTTTGTGACAACAAATAAAAAGATCTATATCTTCAACCATTTAAAACTTGGTCGTCCTTAGAAACATAATAGTCAAATCACTCTTAAATATAAATTTAGCAATAAAAAACATATCCTCACTTGTCGCTTCGCCTCATTTCTAATTAATGTCATAAATTTCGACGATTCGTAATGCAAATTGGCGCAAGGAAAAATTTGAAATTGCCTCGTAGAATGTGCATATTAATTTTTGTATTGAAACACTAATTATGTTGGCTTAGCTTAATTAATCAGACTTTCTTAAACGTTAATCCATCTTTTGGCGCTCGCCTCATCGGGAGTTTTCGCTCTAACCCTTCGAGCCTCTAAAAACCAAGATTGTGAGGATTATATTTAGTTAATCAAGAACGTAAATGGGGTTAAGTCCTTAATTAATCATGTTTAAGTTTATATCGCGACTTTGCTACTCGGGACTTCGAAGGTATATCTTCCAGGAGGAGCGTGTGTCGATTCGCGAAATCGCGAGATCAAGATGATGTGATCTATTTAAATTAGATGATAAAACCGGATTAAGTGTTTAATTAATCATGTTTTAATTTATATCGCAACTTCGCGACTCGGGGCTTTGAAAGTATAGTTTCTAGGAGAAATATATGTCAAGTTGCGAATTCCTGACAAAGTTTAACCATGGCTAAAATATTTACCCCTGACGTTAACCTGGGAAACTTGCGTAAAAAGCTCGCGATTTCACTTGTCGGAGTTCTGACGGTCAGGATTTTGGAGCGAGTAAACGCCGAGACGCGAAATCCTGATGATGCTTAACTGTGGTTTAGAGTGTCTTTACTCTCGGTACTGACCCGAGTAAACTTTTAAGGTCACTTCGTAACTTCGTGTATCGGGTTCATAAATTATGTGATTTGTAACTCCCGACATGCAACATCCCGAGGTATATATAGCGGAAAATTATTTAAATGATTATAAAAGATTTGTCTTAAGAGTATATGACCATCGCTGCTTCGCGTGATGAAACTTTTGAGATTTTTGGTGGAAAAATAAAGGAAAAATAAAAACCATCTTTCGACTTCAAGAATTAAGAATTAAAATTTGAAAAGGATGACAAAGGCGGCTCCAACAAGTCTCATAAATGTATCTGGTGCATTACATAAACCAAATGGCATGACCAACCACTCATACAAACTTATTCATCTCATATGTGACCAGGGAAACCCCTAAAAATTTATCTAAACCTTGAGATTAATGTTGTGTCTTGGATTACATATGATGCTATGTCCCTTTTGACAATGTAAGGTGGAAATTAAGGCTATAATAACCTTGTCTTGTAGGTGGTCTTCCAGGTTTAATATTCATGTTTGATAGGTACCTAGTGGTATACTGATTTGAGATCCAACTTTGTGAAGTACTTGGCATGCTGTAATTGGCCTAATGAATCATCAACCCTAGGTAGAGGGTACATATTCTTGAGTGTAATCTCATTCAAATCTATGTAATAGACACACATCCACCAAGTCCCATCCTTCTTAGGCACAATGATGATAGGTGACCCATAAGGTGAGGTGCTTGGTCAAATTCCTCCCTTCTCCAGTTGCTATTGAAATTGTTTCTTCACTTCATATACTTCTAAAATAGATTTTCTGTATAGCCCAATATTCAGTAATAGGTAGTTAGGAAACAAGTGTATCTCGTGCTCCACTTTCCTCTTAGGTGTTATCCATTTAGGCTCCTGGAACACTCCTTTGTATGCCTATAGAAACTCCTCCAAATATTTTTTTCTCCTTATTACATCCCTTGAAGGATTCCTTTACCCTTACTAATTCATCACCTAGCTGATTTTCTCTTGAGAAAAGAAACACATCTTTATTACTGGAATTAATCAACTTTTTTGCTTGGTTGGAACTTACCAGTGAGATCTTTGATTTACCTTTATGTGTATTGATTATGAAATACTTCCCATTCTTGATCAGGTGGTATCATTTTTCTCCCCTCATGAATATTTCATACCTCATATACATGTATGGGCTTCCAAACACTACTCCACACATGTTAATGGGTACTACATCTAACTCCACTTCATCAATAAAATTTGCACTTACATAAAATTTTATCTTACACTATTTTGTGACCTTGATCTCTACATCCTTCTTTACCCACCCCAATGGATATGGGATAGGATGATCATGAACCTCCAACACAATATTGCTGACTAGATCGACTGCTATGAGATTGGCTTGTGAATTGAAATTGAATATAACATCTACCTTGGGCTTCTTGACCTAGATCTTGATATGGAAGAGTTTTTTCATATCCTTCTCTTCCTTGTGATGAAGGCTACTCATATTCACCTCGTTCTGCACTAAAGTGTAGGAAATCTTCTCATCTACATTAATATTATCTCTACCTAATTAATTGAATATGTGGCTAGAAGGTTCTTCTTCTTGGAATCCTTCTTACAAATCTTAGGGCTCATCTCTGGATGTAGTTTCCAACACTTTTCTTTAGTGCGACCATCAATATTTCAATGGTTACCATGTTTACTTGGATCCTTGCATTGATGTGCAGTGGTTATCATATTTGTGTCTTTCCCTTTACACTTCTTGTTTCTTTCCTTGGAAGCATCTTGGTGCTCATTTTGTTTGGAACCACTTGGATATCCTTTTTTATGGCCTATATTTTCCATATATTGCGCTTGGACACAAGCCTCACTTTCCATATATTTTCCATATATCGTGCTTGAAGAGCATCACTTTATTTCTTAAATGACTATGTATACCCCCCAAATACTTGAGGAGTACATATGGGTTATTGGGAGAGATACCCAACATGATATCCATCTTCTTGAATTCAGTGGTGTACTCCTACACACTCCACCCTTGCCTTTACCTAACGTAATGTGAATAGATCCATTGGTTCTCTACATACCCAATAGGGTAGAATTAGGAATTAATGAGGGTTTTTGAAATCCTCCCACTTAGTTACGTTTGGATCAATATCTAGCCTAAGTGTATCCATGTGGATTTCCCACCAGGTTAATGCATGGCCCTCCAATTTGAGTCAAGAAAATGAAATCTTATGCTCGTCATCTATATTGTGAACATTGAAATAAGCCTCCAATTGATACAATCAATGATTCAATTTTACAAAATCAATCTCACCTTGGTATGGATTGATATCCACTTTCTCTTCCATTTAAAATGAATATTGTGAAGGGGTAGCGACAATGGAACTTGGATGCCCTTTCTTGGGCTCTTTCCTTGACTCCTTTTCTGGGTCTTCATTATATACTGGTTTCCCCTCTGATTTGATCCTTGCGTTAGAGCCTTGAACCTTCCAGAAAGGTCCAATATTTTTTTCTCAAACTACCATGAGGAGGTCATATTGTGAGAGACGTTATTGATTTACTCTTCCAACCTCTCAAATATCTCTTATGTTGGATCTTGAGGGTTGTTTTGAACATAACCATCTACCATGGATAAGGTCCTATGACTTTTTTTCTTAAGCCAATTTCTATATCTTGCAACTTTCCACAAATATCCCAGAGAAAATGGGTTTGATACCAATATAATATATAATTTTCCATGGATATTCCACTGGAACATTTCATCACAACATATATTATAATATCTTGAAATCTTATGTTATGCAATTTATTTCCTTAGAGGACCCATATTAGTTATTACTACCATATTGCTCATTTATGAAAATAACTAAATATGAAAATGAAAGAATAAGAAAATATACACACCATCCATGCAAATGAACTCAATATATATCTTGGGAAACCCAATATGGGAAAAAACCCATCTATAAGGTGAGGCCTATGCTTTGCTCTTTTTTTTTCATTTACGAATAGAAAGTACAAAGAAAGGGGCACTCACTATGGAATTTTCTTTGACACCATGGCATAAATGATTGCTACAAAACCTCCTACCTCTTATGTTATGCTATCAAAATACCACTCCTATGTGCTCTGCTCAACTATGGAACAAGTACAATACAAAATAATGGAACCCTTTCTCCTTCTAGCAAACCAATATTTAACATAGCCTGATAGCCATAAAGCATTAGGGTTTTTTCATCCTCAACCCTCAATTAGTAATAAGGTTTGGAACTTCTAGAATATTATTGAAAGTACACATGTCTCTAGCCCCACATGTATGAGTAATGGGGGATGACATGGAATCCACTCATACCATAGGTGGTCAATAGCGTAGGTAAACATGCGAGAGGCATACATTTCGCATATGAGATCCAATTGAGGTGATTTTTGCATTGCTGGAAAGGTATCAGTGTGTAGATAAAAAATGAGGGTGTGTGTGCAAGTTATGGATGATGTAAACCCCCCAAAAATTCGTTTAATTCCTAAAAATTGCTCCAAAATGTTTTGGACCCCAACTTTTCAAACTGGGACTTACCACTAAAATGGTCCTACAAGCCAATTCCTCCAATTTTTCCACCCAGAAAGTACTAATATAGATGAAAAATTATATGATTATCCATTATATATCATTTAAAATGAGAGCATCCCCAAATTACTTTGGAATTTCCATTCCCTCGTTTAAGTACCCCAAGTAGTTAAACAATTAGCCCTGGGTTCCGCAATTATGGTAAATGGTTTTAATGGTTTTAATTTAAGTACGTTATAGGGAATACCATTTTTATTTGTTTTTGTTATGAAAAATTTAGTTCGTTTAGAATTAAACATTTTGGAGTTAACCATGTTTTAGATTTTTTGGTAATTTAGTGGTACCTAGTTCCATTCACATATGAATCAAATTAGAATTCGAAATATCACAGTTAACACTGTTTCCCAAAAAAATATTTAAACGAACTATATTAAAAAAATAGCATACTTTCTAAATGGATTAATGGAAATGTTGAAATATTATCCAATGTTTTAGGAGTTAGAGAGGTTTCAAATTCAAGTTCAAGTGATGGTAGAAGGGTTATTTGCAACTATTAGGGTTATTATTAGGCTTTTTTTTTAGAAAGGTGGTTGGCTTTTAGAAAATTGAATCTAAATTTTCTAAAACATATGACCCTTTAAGTAGTAGTGGACAAGTCATCGATGATAGCCCAAGGGACTTAGATCATAAAAAAATTGGAGGTTGAACTTATTGATGGAGAAGAAATAAGAACTATAAAGATATTGCATATTTAAACACATGTTAAGAAATAAGAGGAATATTTGTGATGTATTTATTCACACATGGAGTACATAGCGAAGGGAAAGAAATATATATGGAAGAAGTTTATTGATCTAAGAAGAGTTGAAATGTATCACATTGACAATGCACGTAAGCATGATTCTTCTTGCTTTGTAAGTTTTAAGTATGCATTGTCCTTGTTTTTTTCATAGTTTAAATGAGGAGGAGGGCACTATTCCAGTGGGGCTAATTGTAAATTCTAACCTTGTACAATATCTACTGCAAACTGATATTCAGAAAAGAACAGAAAAGATACAATGGCAAATACAAACATTACACAAAGATTTTTCACCTGGAAACCCAAACCGGGAAAACCAACATATATTATATTGATACATTGTTTTACACTGTTTACAATACAATATACATATAGGAGCCAGCGGCATCCAAAACCCTAACCCAATGACTTGGATTAGTCCAAAACCCTAATTCCTTAACCGGAAATAGAAAACCATCGGCAAAAAACCATGTGCCGAAAAACCACCTAATATCACGTGGTCCCGAAAATATGTCATCCCGGAAATATGTCGGCCCGAAACCGACGAAAATATGTCAACCCAAAAAAAAAAAATCACGAGCGTTGCCCCCGAACCCCTGCGCGCCCGGCGCAGGCGCTCAGACACTACTACTCGTGCAAAGAATATAACACATACCCAACACTAATGATGTGAGACATGACATGATATTGATGTAAAGGTTAAGTCTCATCATTCAATGTTTCCAATGTCGATGGGTGCCATAGTTTTTTTGAAGGTGAAATTTAAAATGGAGTATAATAATATTTAGAACCTCAAATTATCATGGTTTAATTTTTAAGTACTTTCTTATGGATTTTACTTCTATTATTTCATGGTTCTTTTTAGGATACAAATGTCCGTTTAATTTTTAAGTACTTTCTTATGGATTTTCCTTCTATCCTTTCATGGTTCTTTTTAAGATACAAATGTCATTTCACAAATTTTTTCTTAATATCACATCACTAATTTGATATCAATTAACGTTTTCATGGATATAATTAAATATACTTAAATAACAACATGAATGTAATATCCGAAATATATCCATGATGATAATGATAAGTGTGTTGAATAACCTGATATTAATTTATGTGGTTAAGGGAAGAATCCAAAGAATGTTGAAAACAAAATTATTGACGAAGTGACATGATGCATGACATGTCTTCACTGACATTTTGATGCTCTCATGGTGCTTTTTAAAGTGTAAATGTTATTTCACAAACAACATTATGTTGATTTGTTTTCGATGTCACTCTGTTAGAAATTTTAAAAGTTTGATATCAATTAACGTTTTAGTAGATATAATTAAATATACTTATAATGACATGAATATAATATTGGAAATATGCCCATAATGATAAGTGTGTTCAATAACATGATATTAATTTAGGTGGTTAAGGGAAGAATCCAAAGTACGTTGAAAATTAAATTATTGATGAAGTGGTATCATGCATGGAATGTCTGAATACTAACATTTAGATGCTCTTTTATTTATTCTACACATGATTTCATCCATCCATGGAAAATACATGTAATGAATTTTATTGAAAACCTAATGTCAGAACTATGATGTCGTTTATTTCAATAAATTGTTGAGAAATCATTATGGTTAGATGAAAGAAGAAAATTCAATGCTTATCTATAACAATGTTAATGATGTGTAAACTGTCATGGATAGTTCACTGGAACTAGTGGTTAAATTTGACGGTTATTTACTTGTTTTTTTCATTTGTAATAAAAAAATAACAACAATTTTATATTTACAGATTATTAATGACGTTCACTTAATTTTTGGAATCATCAATTTAATGGGAAAATAAAAAATTTGACCCCATATATATAATATAATATAATAAAAATATATAATATAATATACCAACAATTTCCTAAATTTGAATGTTGTTTTTTGTGTAAAGCATACATAACACAAGTTACAAATCCTATAGAAAAGGAAATGCATAGTACATGTTACAAATTCTATAGAAGATGTAGGTTTCAACTTGCAAGTTGCATGCATAACATATTGCATAAGTTACAAATAATATAACATAGGTTGTGCAACACTTGCATGCTCATAAGTCACCAAGATTCTTTGGAAATTGGATTATATCACATCTTGCAGGTTGAAAAGTGAAGGTTGAGAGGAAAGAAAAGATGAAGGATTCATAAACACTGCCCAAAACCAACATGCAACTATCCAGAGAGGTATGACTCATTAATATTATATTGCAATTGCAGTGATGGAAATTGTCTTCTTGAATCTTGATAATAGAAATAAACATGGGCGTGGTCAGCCTCTCACAGACTCTATTTTATTTCATTTCAGAAAACATTAGTAGTTTCTATTTAAAAAATCAAATCCAAATAATTCAGTAATATTTATTAGTTCATTTATTAATAAAAAAAGTTTCTCTTGTATTCACGACAAAAGTTTTAAAAACACATATAATACATATTATTTAAATGACGAGAAAAATAAATATAAAATGTCACGTGAAGGGAAATTTTAAAAATAAACCCATCATATAAATTTTACTTGATGGGTAGGATATCTTGTCAAATTTATACTCTAACTCTAACAATGCGTCATAACAGATCTTATAATATTCTGAAATCCTAGATGATGCAATTTATTTCCTTATATCACATATTAGTTATTACTAGCTTATTACTCGCATTTATGAAAATAAATGGATACAAAAATGAAAGAATGGACAAATATACACACCATCCACACAAATGAACACAATATATATTCTAGGAAACCCAATATGGGAGAAAACCCAGCTAGAAGGTGAGGCCTATGCTATTCTCTCTTTTCTTCATTTATGAATAGAAAGTACAAAGAAAGAGGCACTCACTATGGAGTTTCCTTTGACACTATGGCCTAAACTATGACTATAGAATCTCCTACCTCCTCTGATTTGCTCTCAAAATACCACTACTAGATGCTATGCTCAACTAGAACAAGTACACTAAAAAATAATGGAAACATTTCTTCTTGTAATGGCCCATTATTTAACATATCTTGATAGTCATCTAGTGTTATAGATTTTGCATCCTCAACCCTCAATTAGTGATAAGGTTTGGACCTTCTAGAATCTCCTCAAAATTCCACACGTGGCTATCCCCACATGTATGAGTAATGGGGGTTAACATGGCATCCTCTTGTACCATTGTGATCAACAAGGAAGGTCAACTTCCAGGATGCATAACTTTCGCATATGAGCTATGATGGAGGTGGTTTTCACACAGTTGGAAAGGTCTCAGAGTGCATATCAACATCGATGGTGTGGGTACAAGTTCCATACATTGTAAACCCAAAAAATGATGTTTGATTCCTCAAGATGGCTTTGTAAGATTCCATACCCCAATTTTTCAAACTAGGACCTACCACTAAAATTACCTTGCAAGTCAATTCCTCCAATTTTCCACTTAGAAAGTACTAAGATAGATGAAAAATTATATGATGATCCATTCCAGATCATACCTCTCCATTTAGGGATGCTTTTGGTCCCCAAAATATTTTACTAAATGAATTGAAGTAATTTTCCTCTACCTTTTCCATGGAGTACCATTTTTCCTTGCCTAGAAGTTGCCCTTTCAAATATATCTTCCAATGGTCATGTTTCTCTTGTCTTGTAGTTCTAGACCTCTTCTAAAAAATTATATCTTCTACCAAATCTACCTAAGTAAGTCCTCTATGGTAGGTAGGAATTTATCCCTAGTTTCCTAATCCAACATGGAAGGCTCATAGAGTTTTAGATTCTCCACATTCCCTACCGAGTAAATTCACATGCATGGGGGTAGATTGAGTCTATAAGTGTTTTCACCCACCTTCTCCAATACCTCAAAAGGGACATACCAAAAATCCTTGATATTATTAGCAAGACCTTGTAGTATTTACTTATTCAGTTGTAACCAAACTCTATCTCCCACTTTGAGTTATTTTTATTTTATGTGTTGATCATGCCGTGCCTTGTACCTTTCATGTGACTTATTCAATGTCTCTTATACTTCCAAATGGATCTGTTTAATATTTCAACAAATTTATTTGCTTTCAATGCTTTTGTTGTGATGTTTTTCCTCACTCATTCTTAATGTCTATAAATAACATCCAAGGAAGAAGTTGGAAAATATCCAAAGAAAGTTTCAAAAGGGGACTTACTAGTAGAAGTATGGACTACTCTATTGTAATATTGTCGAATGTAGATCAAATTTTCATCCCAGGTATTTGGATGCTTCTAAATGTAACCCCTCAAAATTTGAACCAAATTCATATTGAATGCTTATGTTTTTCCATCTATATGTGGATTTAATGTTGTATATCTCTTCAAATTTTTGCCCATCTTCTCCCAAAGTCTAGTCCAAAAAGAACTGAAAAATATGGTATCCCTATTTGAGATTATGCTCCTTGGTATCTCAAAGTGCATCCAAACCTATTCAAAGAACATGTTGTTGATTCTCGTCCTATGATGATTTGTTTACAAGGAGTAAATAAAGAACATCTTGTTGAACCTATCCACTACCACAAAAAGATAGTTATATCCCTTCCCGGTTGTTGTAAAACCACCCTCAAAATCCATGGAAATTCTTTCCCAAAGTCGAGTGGGTATAGGTAAGGGATGGTATAGACCTTGCTTCCTATTATTGGGCTTGTTGGTACAACAAATCATGCATCCTATGATATATCAAGCTATATATTCTTACATTCTGGGCCAATACACATACCGTTGTAAATTAGTAATCATTTTCCCAACACCAAAATTTCCTGCAAATTTGGAGGTGTGAGCCTCTCTGATAAGCTACAATATTTCACCTTTAGGAACACAAGGATTTTATAGCTTGTAGACCAAGCCACTTTGGAGGTGATAGTTATCCTTTGGACTACTTCTATTTGGCCATATATCTATGGATTTAATGTTTTATATCTCTTCAACTTTGTGTCCAACTTCTCCCAAAGAGTAGTCCAAAAAGAAGTGATAAATATGGTATCCCTATTTGAGAGGATGCTCCTTGGTATCTCAAATTGCACCCAAACCTTTTCAAAGAAAATATTTGTTGCTTCTTTTCCTATGATTATATGTTTAAAAGGCGTAAATAATGTACATCTTACTAAACATGTCCACTACTACAAAAACATAGTCATGGCCCTTCCTAGTTGTTGTAAAACCATCCACAATATACATGGAAATTATTTCCCAAAGTCGAGTGGGTATATCTAAGGAATGGCATATACCTTGCTTCCTATTATTGGGCTTGTTGGTAAAAAAAATCATGCATCCTCTAATATATTGAGCTATATATTCTTACATTCTAGGATAGTACACATACCTTTGTTAGTTAGTAATCATTTTCCCAACATCAATATTTCTTACAAACTTGGAGGATTGAGCCTCTATGATAAGATGCAATATTTAACCTTTAGGAACATAGCGCTTTTATATCTTGTAGACCAACCCATTTTGGATATGATAGTTATCCTTTATGCCATACCTTTTTCTATATGAATTTGTCCATATAAATGTTGAAGCAACTCTTTGAAGTCCCCATATTCTATGCATGCATATTTGTATGAACCAAGGGTACAATGCTCCATGTGCACAAGAGTTCCCAAAGCTATAATATTGGACGTGGGTGGTCTTGAATTTTTTTTTACTAACTTATAAGTGCATCCCTTTTTATACTTGATGACAAGATGAAATTGGTACAAAAACCCCATCCACTTGTAATGTCTAGTTTTTTAAATCTTACTCCGAGACTACAAATACTACGGTGTCTGGTGATCTGTGTGGATAATGGTTTTCTTTCCCATCAAATAGTGTTTCTACTTCTTAAAATATCGAACCATGGAATAGATTTCCTTAGCATAGGTAGGTTAGTTTAAGACACCCCAAGAAACATTTCATAAAGATAGCATGCCCACTTACCTCTTTTCATCAAAACTGCTCCCATAACATACCCACTTACATATGTATCCACTTTGAAAGCCTTATGCACGTTTGATGATGTGAGAACTCGTTTTTGACTAATCTTTCATTTCATCTCATCAAAATATTTTTGTTGATTCTTTCCCCACTGGAAACTCTTACTGCTCATTGTTATAGCGTGGAGAACTGTAATTGTTGCTTAAAATGATGCTATGAACTTCAATAGGTACTTTTATTCCCCAAAAAATCTCCTAAATTTAGTGAAATTAGCAGGAACTGACCATTTTATGATGGCCTCCATCTTTGCGAGATCTATATTGAGATCCCATCCATTGATCACATACCTCAAATGCACCAGTGATTGTTGATCAAAATGACATTTCTTTAGGTTAGTGAGTGGCTAGTGATTTTTCAGAGTCCCTAACACCTACATGAGATGTGAGATGTGCTCCTCCCAAGTATATCTATAAACCAATATATCATCCATGTACACTATAACAAATGAATCTAAATGTGGGAATAATTCATCTCATTAGTCTCATAAATGTATCTGGTGCATTACATAAACCAAATGGCATGACCAACCCGTCATTCGAACCTAGTCATCTCATATGTGACTAGGGAAACCCCTAAAAAATGATCTAAACCTTGAGTTGAGTGTTGTGTCTTGGCTTACATATGTTTTTATGTCCCTTATGATAATGTTGGGTGTAAATTAAGTCTATAACATCCTTGTCTTAAAGGTGGTATTCCAGGTTTCTTCTTCTTTGAAATGTACCTAGTGGTATCCTGATTTGAGATCCAACTTGGTGAAGTACTTGGCATGCTGTAATTAGTCTAATGAATCATCAACCCTAGGTAGAGGTTACAAATTATTGAGTGTAATCTCATTCAAATATTTGTAGTCGAGACACATCCACCAAGTCCCATCCTTCTTAGGTGTAATGATGATAGATGACCCACGAGGTGAGGTTCTTGGTCAATTTACTACCTACTCCAGTATCTATTGAAATTGTTTCTTCACTTCATATACTTCTAAAATAGATTGTCTATATAGCCTAATATTTGGTAATAGGTAGACATGAAACAACTGTATCTCGTGCTCCACTTTCCTCTTAGGTGGTATCCCTTTAGGCTCTTGGAACACTCCTCTGTGTGCCTATAGAAACTACTCTAACTATGTTTTTCTCCTTAGTACATCCCTCCAAGGATGCATTTTCCCTTATTGATTCATCGCCTGGTTGATTTTATCTTAAGAAAAGAAACACATATTTCTTACTGTAATTAATCAACTTTTTGGCTTGGTTGGAACTTACCAGTAACATCTTCGATTTACCTTTATGTGTATTGATGATGAAAGACTTCCCATCCTTGATTAGGTGGTATTTTTTTTCTCCCCTCATGAATATTGCATACCTCATATACATGTAGGAGCTTCCAAAAACTACTCCACACATGTTAAGGGATACTACATCTAACTCCACTTCATCAATAAAATATTCACTTACATAAAATATTATCTTACACTATTTTGTGACCTTTATCTCTGCATCCTGGTTTACCCACTCCAATGGATATGGGATATGATTATCATGAACATCCAACCCAATCTTGTTGACCAGATCGACTGCTATGATATTGAATTGTGAACCATAATTGTTTATAGCATCTACCTTGGTATTCTTGACCTAGATCTTGATATGAAAGAGTTTTTTCATCTCATTCTCTTCCTTGTGATGAAAACTACTCATATTCACCTCTTTCTACATTGAAGTGTAGGAAATATTCTCATCTACATTAATATTCTCTCTACCTAATTGATTGAATATGTGGTTAGAAGGTTATTCTCCTTGTCATCCTTCTTACAACTCTTAGGGTTCATCTCCGAATGTAGTTTGCAAGCATTTTCTTTAGTGTGACAATCAACATTGCAATCGTTACAGTGTTTACTTAGATCCTTCCATTAATGTGCAATGGCTATTATCTTCTTGTCTTTCCCTTTCCACTTCTTCTTTCCTTCCTTGGAAGCATCTTGGTGCTCTTCCTATTTTGAACTACTTGGCTGTCATTTTTTGTGGCCTATATTTTCCATATATTGTTCTTGAACATAAGCCTCACTTTCCATATATTTTCCATATATTTTTATTGAAGAGCATCACTTTCTTTATTAAATGACTATGTATACCCCTCAAATACTTGAGGAGTACATATATGTTCTTAGGATAGATACACAACATCATATCCATATTCTTGAATTCAATGGTGTATTGCTACACACTCTTCCCTTTCCTTTACTTAACATAATTCCAATAGATCTGTTGGTCCTCTACATACCCAATACGGTAGAATTATGACTTAAGGAGGGTTTTTGAAATCCTCCCACTTAGTTATTGGTGGATCACTCTCTATACTAAGTGCATCCATGTGGATTTCCCACCATGTTAATGTATGGACCTCCAATTTCAGTCGAGAAAATGAAATCTTCTACTCGTCATCTATATTGTGAACATTGAAATAGGCCTCTAATTTATACAACCAATTACTCAAATTTACTTCATCAATCTCACCTTGGTATGGATTGATATCCACTTTCTCTTTTGTTTGAATGAAGAGAAAGTGAATATCAATCCATTTCTAATGTTGAAATATTGGAAATGTTTTAGGATTTAGAGTGGTTTCAAGTTCAAGTGATGGTAAAAGGTTTATTTCCAATTATTAGGGTTTTTTTAAGAAAGGTGGTCTTCTTTTAGTGTAACAAAAGGACTCTAAATTTGATAAAATATATGACCCTTTAAGTAGTAGCTGACAAGTCATTGATGATAGCCCAAGGGACTTAGACCATAACAAAAATTTTGGAGGTTGAACTTCTTGATGGAGAAGAAAGAAGAACTATAAAGATATTGCAATCAAAATTATCTTTGTTGTTGAAAACTAGTGATTCCCTTCTACCATGAATCTTGGAATGGTGATAGGTATGCATTTTTTGAAAAGAGAGGGAGTAAATCTTAGTAGATTCAAGGAAAAAATAATGTTTATATATCTTGGCTTATAATTTTTTACAAATTACAAATGGTATGGGCATATGAAGAGAAAAACCTAGGAGTAAGTGTTTCTAGTAAAATATGAAAGAGATGAAATATGTTTCTAGTGTTTCTAGTACAAGAAGCCTCCCAAAGATGATATTGTCATAGGTCCACATATATTTGAATGAACTAGATCCACGATTACTTTGGATCTGCTATCATTTCTTGGATAAGGTCCCTTGATATTCTTACCGAGAATACATCCTCTGCAAATTCCTTCATGTTCTTCTTGAAGATCTGGAATACCTGTAACCATCTTCCTTAATGATATTAAGGCCTTGTAGCGTAGGTGAGAAAATATTCGATGCTATAGCTCACATAAGTTGGTGTTATCATGTATCAATGCCTAGGTTGGACGTCTTGATAGTTTGTATAATCCTCCCTCACGAACACCAATCACTTATATTGTGTCAATATTTGAATCCTTAGAACATACAAGAACTTGTCCATCCACAAATGCAACTCTATAGCCTTTATCCTCCAATGTTGATATAGAGATTAGATTCTTTCTTAGTCCTGGTACAAACAGGACATCATTCATATGTAGAGACTTTCCAGATTCTAGTTGGGATGATGTGGTTCCAAATCCTTTTATTGCATACTTGGCATTGTCTCCAAGTTCCACTTGTAACGATTAGTTCTTCTCTGTCAAACTTTTGAGATAATTTTGGTAACCTATCATGTTCCTAGAAGCGACACTGTCATCCAACCATGTATCATTACTATTTGTAATAGTTCCTGTAAGAGCGGAGACAAGGGAATATTATTTATTTGTCTTCATGTTAACTTACCTCGAACAATAACAAGAACAACAATAAGAACAAGTTTTTTCTATTATGAAATTGGACACCATATTTGACTTTTGATTTTGACCAGTTGTTTTAACTTTGACCAAAAGTGAACCTTTGACATTAATTTTGACCAAAATTCAACCTTGATGTTTTGGAAATATAGGAGCACTAGTAGATGTGTTGGGTTAGGGAGAGTTAGTATATGCAATAATTATCCTCAACGCTTCAAGAAAAGTGCCCTAGGATT
Organism: Picea engelmannii; assembly: GCA_009831015.1. NCBI lineage: Eukaryota > Viridiplantae > Streptophyta > Pinopsida > Pinales > Pinaceae > Picea > Picea engelmannii. Next base: position 99,990 of record ML793469.1, on the reverse strand, counting down.
TTCAGATAAGATATAGTTTTGTGATTATGCAATGACTGTGCAATGGCAATATTTCAACAAAGCTACAATACCATGTTGAATTTTCTAATTCTCAGATATGATAGTTATTTTTTTATAATTTCAATGCAAATTTCCTTTCATGCCACAGTTATCATAGAATAACTATACACTAAAAATCTCAACTATTACAATGCAGCATAAATAACAAGATCTAGAAATATTAGCCATGCATAGTAGACACAAGAACACACTAATTTATCTTGGGAAAACCAACCTTGGCAGAAAACACAACAACCTTTCTTATAGAAGAATCAATTCAAGATTTTACAAGTTTATCACCATCAAAATAGACCAAGAGATATAGAAGAGTCACTTCCCATTAATCCTAGAACAACTCCCAAGAGGTAGCGCACAAGATATAATACCAAGAACTTTCAAGTTGCAACGAATTTTACCGCAAATAAGAAGTCCTTGAAACTTGTGCCTTATTTCTTGAGTGAGACATGAGTGATTTAGTGTGTCAAATGAAATGTAATGAACCTTTATTTATATTTTTCAAGTCACGTGTCTTTTCCATGTGGGGTCAAATTCTCTTCCTGAGTCTTCAATTTTAATTTATTGTTTTCTATCTTTTACTTGTGGAGGATGACTTCTCTTCTTCGGTCTACAATTTCTTCCTAGGGATTCTTTAATGGTCAGATGGGATTTGTTTTTTCTTCTTGACACTTCTTATTTTCAAGAAAAGTTGTCCTTGATCCTGGTTGATGTAATCTTCTATGGCATGCACCAAATTGATGTGTTCATTTCCCACATAACATATTGAGTCTCTTTGATCAGTCCTTGTCAATTCACATGATCAAGGATAGAGACTACACATGGGCCATTCTCGTTAGACAAGTCATATGGACATCTGAGTAGAATATATGCCTGATGTTAATACATGGAGAACATCAATGCCCTAGGCCATTCTCCTTATCCAATATACATGGCCATCTGAGGATAAGGTCTTCCCGATGCATATGTGCCTCGAGTCTTTGTTGGTCCTTTTCAATTCACATGATCAAGGATAAATACTATGCCTGGGCCATTCTCCTTATCCAAGTCACATGTCCAATATGAGGAGAATGTCTTCCTGATTCTTCCCAAAACATCAACACTCCCTCTTACTGAGGGAGACATTCTGCATCACACCAAGCTTGTTCCTGAAGTAGAAAACTTAATGGGAGTTTATGCTTAGCCATCACTCTTTGTAATTCCATGCATCTGGGAATGTAATAAACAACATCATTCTTCATTCCTAGCCAAAAGTATTGGCTTCTTATGTCAGGAAATGCATGAAACTTCCACAATAATCCTAGAAGAAGAGAAGAAGAATTTAATCAAGAAAGAAAATGACACAAGCAATCACACAGTACACCAAGATTTTACCCTGAAAACCCTTAACCGAGAAAACCAACATTCCTTTTAATATTCTTATCTCTTCATGTTGTATTTTTCATTTAGAATAAAAGATTACATATCTAACCTTGGTCCACACCTAAGACACAATCAACATCATACCCTCGTGCACATGAAAGAACAACCCTGTAGCCAATTTGGTGTACATATGCATGACCATCAACCTACACTTACACATGCATTAACCTACAAAAGTGCATTCTATGATCACCCTACAAAAATGTCCTTTACGGCCTTACAACATGCCTCTTTATAGCATTTACAATAAGGAAAACCCTAAATATTGGCGTTATAGATCCATGCATATCATTGGCTACAAATCTTGTAAATACTAGGATTATATTACAGTCGACTCCAAGTCGGGTTTACCAATCGACCTTCATTCGGTCTCTAGTCGGTTGTCTCACACCCGCACTTCGACCTCTTGTTGGTTGATTTTTTGTTGATATCTTCGACTTCTACTTTACCTGATCGACTTCATTGACCTTTGACTTGTTGTCAATCTACCTCGACTTCAACTTTCTATCGATCTATCTTGACTTAGACCATCAATTGATTCACTTCAACTAGACTTTCATTGTAAATAATATAAAAACCCAAAATTCTCCCACTTGTTGTCTTCTTTGTTGAAGCATGAGATTCATGAACTTTCACTCATAGACCCAGGGCAACAATTCTCATTTCCTCTCTGCACCAAGAGAAATTCACAACACTCACATACTTGATCAATGAGTCTACTATGTTTTCCAACATGTCTAATTTCTCTAGTAGCACCTTGTTACTTTCAACCATATCTCTTACAAAATGGTATTGTACATTGATGTGCTTAGTATTTGAATGATAAGAAGGGTTCTTTGCCAAAAATATTGCACTTTGACTATCGCAACTTGCCTTCATAGATATCTGTGAAAAACCGATTCCTGAACACAACCTTTTAAGCCATACTGCTTCTTTGCTTCCATGAGTGGCTGCCATGTATTCATATTTTGTTGTCGACAAGGCTACAACTGCCTATCGTTTACTCATCCAGCTTATGGCTCCACCAAACACCTTGAATACATATCCACTAATCGACCTTCGTTAATCCATATCTCCATCCCATTGGGCATCGACAAAGCCATGTACATCTAGTTTACCAATGTCACCTCTAGGTTTTCCTTGGTAGCATATAGCATATTCCTTCGTGCCACACAAATACCTGAATACTCTCTGGAAAATTGTCTAGTTCTCCTTTCCAAGTGTCGACATGTACCTTCTCAACACTCCCACTACATGGGCAATGTCTATTCGATTGCAGACCATCGCATACATTAGACTACCAACAACACTTGCATAGGGAACACATGCCATGTCCTCTATCGCTTCTTGTGTATTTGGGTACTGTTCAGCAGTAAGCCTTTCTTCCACTGGAATTGACACCTTCACCGGTTTGCAATCCTGCATGTTGAATCATTTCATAATTGTTTCAATAGACTTTGTTTGATTCAACTAGATCTTTCTAGCGGCTCGATCTCTCTTAATATTCATTCCTTGAATGAATTTATTTGCACCGATATCCTTCATGTCGAACCTGGAGGATAGTTGTTTCTTCACCTCCTTTATTGTGTCCATAATGTTTCCAATTAGCAACATGTCATCGACATACAAAGATACATATATGAAACACCCACCTTCTTCCTTGGAATATATGCAGTAATCATCTTTTCTTCTCACAAATCAAAAAATAAGGATGTATGTGCCAAGCTTCTGGTACCACATGCTTGGCGATTGCTTTAGACCATAAAGTGATATTTTGAGTTTGCACACCAACTCTTTCTTTCCCTTTACTACAAATCCTTTAGGTTGTTTCATGTAGATTTCTTCTTCCAGATCCCCATGTAGGAATGTTGTCTTCACATCCATCTGTTCTATCTCCAGATTGAATGTTGCAACCAGACAAATTAGTACTCTAATGGAAGTTAGTTTTTCAACATGGGAAAAATTATCACCGAAGTCGACTCCCTCGACTTGGGAATATCCTTTTTCTACCAGTCTAGCTTTGAACTTCTCGAATTGTCCTGCATCATTCATATTCTTCTTGAACACCCACTTGCTACCGAAGGGCTTTCTTCCACTGGGTAACTTGAATAAATCCCATATCTCATTATTGTATAAGGATTCCATTTCTTCAACCATGGAATCCTTCCAGAGTTTACCCTCTGTCTAGTTGACTGCCTCACCGACCAACTTGGGCTCATCGTCAATGAAATTTAAAAAAAAATGTGGAACATAAGTTGGGTGGAGTGTACCTTTTGACTGGTTTTCTTTCTCTTTCTGACCTCCTTATCACCAAATTCAATTGTTCCACCTCTTTCTCAGATTTATTCAACTAATCTGAATCATTTTCTTCATTCCTCAGTTCAAACCGCACTGTATCGGGATTATTATCGGTTTGAACAACTTCCCCAGGCTCATATTTACCTATGAATTCTCTAAAGACCACATCTCGACTATACACTTTTCTCCTTGATGCAATATCCCATAGCTTATATACTTTCATCCCTTCTTTGTATCTGATGAAAATACATTTGACTGCCTTCTTGTCCATCTTGCTCCTCGTTTCCTTGGGAACATGCACAAATGCATCACAGCCAAATACTTTGAGATGTCCCACCGAAGGCTTCTTACCAAACCATACCTCATTTGGATTTTTTTTAACTAGCGCCTATGAATGAGACTTATTCACCATATATCTTGCAATCTTGATTGCCTCTGCCCATAATTCTTTTGTGAGCCTAGAATACTAAGCATGCTCCTTGCCTTGTCCATCAATGTTCCATTCATTCTCTTGGCAACTCCATTTTTTTGTGGGGTATATGGTGTGGTATTTTGGTGTGCTATTCCACACTGCTTACAGAATTGATCAAATTCCTTTCCACATAATTCACCACCATTTTCAGTCCTCAGCACTTTAATCCTCTTTTCTTTCTGGTTTTCCAAAAGAGCTTTAAACTCCTTAAATCTCTTGAAAACCTTTGATTTCTTCCTCAGTAAATATATCCATGTATTCCTGGAAAAATCATCTATGAAGGAGACATAATATAGGGATCCACCAAGTGAAGGAATTGTAACTGGGCCAAACACATCATTATGCACCAGTTATAGAATCCCATTTTCCCTTGTCACTCCAATTGGGAACCTCACTTAACTTTGTTTCCCATATATGTAATGTTCACAAAATTCAAATTCTAAACCACATTCAGGAAAACCTTCGACCATACCTTTTATTTGCATAGCTCGAAGTCCTTTTTCTCCAATGTGTCCCATCCTCTTCTGCCATAACCTAGTCAAGTTGAGTTCATCATGTCTTTTTGAGTCGGTTTGAACCAATTTGGCTCGAGTCGAGTTGCTTTGTGTTGACATCGGTTCAATTTGAGTTGCATTCAAGTCAATTTCAAGAGAAACAATGTTGTTTCATCCAGTCGAGTCAACATTCAATAACAACATGTATATGGTATCAATATGAACTCCTTTCATTAATACCATTGCACCTCTAACCATATTACATGAATCCTTCTGAAATAGAGTATGCAGACCTACATAACTCATCTTTCTGACAAATATTAGGTTTCTTTCCAAATCCGAAATGTGTAGCACACCTAGGGGGGTTCTTTTCCTCCCATCCCATAGTGTCAGACAGACTCTTCTTTGTCCGATAATTCTGGTTATCAAGTCATCCCCCAAGAACACGCCACCCCCATCATATTTTTCATATTCACATAACCATTCTTTGTGTGGTGTGATATGATAGGATGCTCCTAATTCGATCAACCAAACATCTTGATCTCACTATGTATTGGTCGACGCTAGGTACACATCACCTCCATTTTTCAAGGTCGTCTTTCTCTTAGTCAATTTCTTCTCGTTGGATCCAACACTGACTTATGTTGCCTTCGACTTACAATACTTTTTATCATTCCCATATTTACCTCATTTTTAGCATCTTCATGCCAAATGAACTGGGGATTTATATCTACCATTCGACTTGAAATTTCTACCGAATAATCTTCCTTTATCTTTTTCTATCGGTCAACCTCTCACTAGCAGATCATCTTTGGTCGATCCTTCCATGTTCTTCCTTCTTATTTCTTCCGACATCATAGAAGCAACCATGTCCTCTAGTGCCAGTGTGGTTGTATTTCTCCCAATAGCCATGACTAAGATATCCTAGGAGTGTTGCGAAGAATATAATAGGATGATACATTTATCCTCATCAATGATGTTTATATCCACAGATGATAACTGGATTAACACAATATTAGATGCATTTAAATGCTTAGTTAACTAGCTACCATCACTCATCCTCGGAAGATACAAATCCTCTCTGATAAAAAACTTATTTACCAGAGATTTCGACTGGTATAAGCTTCCTAGCGTGTCCCACAGTTTCTTGGCAATATTCACTCGAAACATTCATCAACACTGAATCTTCAAGACAAAGTTGTATTGTACTTCTTTCTTTTATTTCAATTTTCTCCCATTCTTTCGTCGACATTCTTGTCGGTTGGGTACTTGGACAAACAAATTTACATTGTTCTCAATCCACAAGAAGATATTCCATTTTAAGCTTCCAAGGCTCAAAATTCTGGCCATTAAATCTTTCTATCTCTATTCTAGAACTGCTTGCCATTCTTTACCACGATATTTAATACAATTTTTGACTTACAAATCTTATTGTACCTAGGGTTTCGTTCTCAGATTCAAGATTGGAAAATCAATATCTTATATACTCAACAAAGAATTGCATCGCTCTGATAAATCACTTGTCAAGGAATACCTAAGCTCTAATACCACATGTCAGAAAATGCAGGAAACTTCCACACTAATTCTAGCAGAAGATAATAAGAATTTAATCAAGAAAGAAAATGACACAAGCAATCATAGAATACATTAAGATTTTACCCTGGAAACCCTTAATCGAAAAAATTGAAATTTCTTTGAGCATTTTTCTCTCTTTTTATCTTATTAATTCATAATAAAAGGTTACATGTCTAACCTTGGTCCACACCTAAGACACAATCGCCATTATACCCTCTTGCACGAACCAGAACAAACTTGTAGCCAATTCAAATTATATATGCATGACCAACAACCCACACTTACACATGCATTAACCTGCAAAAGTGCATTCTATGATCACCTTACAATAACAAAATTTACAGGCTTACAACACACCTCTTTATAGGATTTACAACAGGAAAATAAATAAATATTGGTGCTACCAATCCATGCCTATCATTGGCTACAAATCCCGCAAATCTCCGGATTCTGTTACGGTCGACTCCAAGTCGGGTTTATGATTCGACTACCAGTCGGCCTTCATTTGGTCTCTATTTGGTCGTATCACACCCATAATTCAACCTCTTGTTGGTTGACTTTCTGTCGATATCTTCAACTTCAACTTTACTTGGTTGACTTCCTCAACCTTCAACTTGTTGTTGATCTACCTTGACTTTGACCTGCTATCGATCTACCTCGACTTTGACCATCAGTCGATTCACCTCGACTAGACTTTCATTTCAAATAATATAACAACCCAACATCTTATTGCTACAATTTTTTTCTAGTAACCAGGATGTCTGACATATGGAAAATTATTCATTTATTTTATGTAATATACCAGATATAAAAAGTATGCAGAACAGAAATAGAATGCTAGAAATGGAAGAATAATAGTAATATAACAAGCATAATCTCCACAATAAAACAGAAATGATATAAGAACAATAACAGAAATAGCACTTTGATTCAAAAAGAAATGTTCACAGGCCTCTTCGAGGGGGAAACCTCCAGTCGAGTAGCGCTCTGTTACAATAATATCCAAGATAGGTTTTTCATACCCTCGACCCTTATTTATCCTAAATATGCCTATCAAGAGAAGCATCTAGAGGAAGATCCTTCTAGAAGCAAAATCTTCTATTAGGTCTTCTTACATCCACCTTATTCTATTTTATTGAAAGGCCTTATTATAATTGACCTTTATTACATCCAAATATATTGCTCTACTTATGTGCGGGTTAGGACCCTAACATGTCCGCCCCCTTAAAAACATTCTTGTCCTCAAGGCTTGATATGTGGAAACTGCTACAGAATGGTAGCTAGTTCCCAAGTGGCATCTGCTAGAGTTGTATCTTTCCACTGGATGAGCACTTCCTTGATGGTTCTCTGACATAGGTGACACTCACGCTGGTCCAAAACTGCTTCTGGCTATAGCCAAATGGATCCTTCTTCAGCTAACTTGGGAAGGTTGGTTTGAATTTGGAACCGAGTTCCAATCACCTTCTTTAAGAATGAAGCATGAAAAACAGGATGTAGCTTCGAATGACTGGACAGAGCTAACTGATAGGCGACTTGTCCCACACGCTTGAGAACTATATAAGGACCATAAAATTTGGGCGCTAGCTTCTGACAATTCTCGGCCTTGAGGGAAGTTTGCTTGTATGGTTGCAGTGGCAGAAACACCTGATCCCCTGCTGCAAATTGACATTCAGAGCAACCTTGATCTGCTTGTTGCTTCATGCAATTCTATGCCATGAACAAGTTCTATTTGAGGGTATGAAGAATATCCTCTCGAACTGTAAGTGTTTGGTCAACCGCCTAGACCTTTGAGGTATCCGATAAGTATGAGATAACTGAAGGTGGCTCCTGTCCATATACTGCTTCAAAATGAGTCATGAGTGTAGTTGTATGGTAGGAAGTGTTGTACCACCATTCAACTAGGGGTAACCATTGAACCCACTAATTTTTCTTTTCAGAGGAAAAACACCTCAGATATGTTTCCAAACACTTGTTGACAACTTCCATTTGACCATCAGTCTGGGGATGATAAGCTGTGCTGAGATGCAATTGGGTGCCCTGAAGCTTAAAAAATTCTTGCCAAAAATTGCTTGTGAAAGTTGGGTCACGATCAGAAACAATAGAATGCGGCATTCCATGAAGCTTGAAGACCTGGTCCATGAAAATTTGAGCCACCGTGGATGTAATAAATGGGTGTTGAAGAGTGCAGAAATGAGCATATTTGGAAAGGCGATCCACAACCACCATTATGACTAATTTATTTCCCGATTTGGGTAAGCCGGTAATAAAGTCCATAAAGATATCTTTCCAAATAGCAGGTGGGATCGGAAGTGGTTGTAGTGTGCCCAGAGATTTGATTGTTTCTCCCTTGTTGTGTTGACACACATCACATTCAGCGAAAAAATTACGGATGTCCTATTTCATACCATCCTAGAAAAAAAAACATTTGACCCTGTCATAGGTTTTGGTGAACCTGGAGTGCCCCGCTATGGGTGTAGCATGAAGCTCAGAAAGTACCATGGGTTTAAGCTTTGATTGTTTACTTAAATAAAAATGGCCTTTGTATTGAAGCTCATCCTGGAGCCAAGAGTACCTTGGGGGAGCTGGAGCATTGGTCTGCAATTGTTGGATCATATGCGAACTTTTGGGATCTTGTAGCCATTCCTGGAGAATAGCTTGGATCCAATCTGGTACAATGAAGGAAAGAGGAAAAATGGATCCTTCGTCTTCATATTTTTGGGACAATGCATCTACCACCATATTTTCTTTGCCTTTCTTGTAAATGATCTTATAATCATATCCAAAGAGTTTAGTCACCCATTTTTGTTGCTCCGGGGAGGAAATGCGTTGTTACAGAAAGTACTTGAGGCTTTGATGGTCTGTCTTAATTTGGAAACGTTGCTCCAAGAGATAAGGGCGCCACAGATCAATGACATGCAAAATAGCCAACATTTCCTTTTGATAGATGGGTTTGCCCAGATTCCTTTCAGATAGTTTCTTGTTGGTGAAGGCCAAAGGTCGACCCTCTTGCATAAGGATAGCACTGATTCATTTCCCTAAGGCATCACATTCCAACACAAAGGTCTTTGTGAAATCAGGAAGGGCCAGAACCGGAGTGGTGTACATGGCCATCTTCAAGGTTTCGAAACCTTGAGCAGCGGATGGGTCCAAGTGAAAGAGTTATTTTTTAGGAGAGTAGTGAGAGGTGCTGCAATCTTTCCATAATTATTAACAAACTTGTGATAATACCCTGTTAAGCCCAAAAATCCACGCAATCTTTTGAGAGTATTTGGGTGCGGCCAGTCTTGCATAGCTTCAATCTTTTTCGGATCCACCCTGACACCATCCTTGCCAACTAGATGACCCAAGTATTCTACTTCTGAGGCACCAAAGGCACATTTAGACTGTTTCAGGAAAAGTTGGTGCTGAGAGAGTAGATGGAGAACTCGATCCACATGGGTAAGATGGTATGTCCAGGCTTTGTTATAGATGAGGATATCATCAAATAAATCTAAGACAAAATGACAGAGAAAAGGATGAAAGACATTATTCATGAGGCTTTGGAAGGTGGAGGGGGCGTTACAAAAGCCAAAGGGCATGACCAAAAACTCATAGTGGCCCTCATGAGTTCGAAAGGTTGTCTTGGGGATGTCTGCCTCTTTCATATGTATCTGGTGATAGCTCGAGTGAAGATCGAGTTTATTAAAGAATTGGGCTCCACTCAATTCATCCAAGAGGTCATCAATGATAGGAATGGGAAATTTATCTTTAATGGTCAGTTTGTTGAGGGCACGAAAGTCACGACACATTCTTCAAGAACCTTCTTTCTTCAGGACCATGAATACTGGAGAAGAGTAAGGGATCGTACTAGGACGGATAATTCCTGTAGTAAGGAGTTCCTGGACCATTTTCTCAATTTCATTTTTTTGTGAAAAGAGATGGCAATACGGACGGATATTGGGAGGAAGGCTTCCTGGTACAAGGGGAATGGAATTATCATGAACACCGAGGGAAGGAGGGAGTCCTAGGGGAGTGGAAAATACCATTTGATGTTTATAAAGGAGGGCTTGGAGGTCTTGCAGCACTAGGGGTGTCTATGTTTCTTGTATGGCATGGAGTTTGGAAATGACACCAGAATGACCTTTTTTTAGCAGCTTTTCCATGCGATGCAAACTAATGACCTCAGGTGAACTAGTAGTGATGCCTTGGAATTTATATTGGTGGCCTTCCTGGTCGAATTGCATGGTTAAGTCCTTAAAATCCATGAGAATGGGACCCAAAGTCCTTAGCCAATCTGCACCCAACACAATGTCACAGCCGCCCATGCCAATAGAAAACATATGGGATTTGAGGTGGTAGTCACCAATTTGAAGACGTACATTTTCACAGTGCCCTCCACATTTCATGGAACCACCATTGGCAATCATGATTTGGAAATTGTTGACAGCATGGATGTAGCAATGGGTTTCTCGGGCAATGCAACGATGAATAAAATTATGGGTGCTTCCACTATCAACCAGAATGATGACCTTCCAATGCTTGATGTAACCAATTAACTTGAGGGTTTGGGGGGCGGAGAAGCCAGTGAGAGCATTGATGGAAATGATTGGTTCCACTTCGGGAGGGTCGGAGGGAGGGGTTATGTCGGTGATTTCAAGTGACTCAGGCACAAGGGGAGAGGATGGCCATAAAAATATTTTTTTCCTTACATTTGTGGCCCGAAAAATATTTGTCATCACAATTATAACAAAGGCCTTTGAATTGGCATTCAACCATTTCATCCCTGGTCAATTTTTGGATCTTTAATGGGACGAAGGGAGTAGTGGGATTTGTTGGGTATGTGTTATATTCTTTGCACGAGTAGTAGTGTCTGAGTGCCTACGTCGGGCACGCAGGGGGGTAAGAGGGGGGGGCGCTAGGCCCCCCCTCGGGGGGTGCAGGGGGGCAGAGCCCCCCGCGCGGGGGTTCGGGGGCAGCGCCCTCGAAAAAAATCTTTTGGGCCAACATATTTTCGCCGGTTTCTGGCCGACATATTATCGCCGGGCCGACATATTTCCGGGACCACATGATATTAGGTGGTTTTCGACACATGGTTTTTGCCAATGGTTTTCTATTTTCGGTTAAGGA
>ML793469.1:54226-84953 GCA_009831015.1 Picea engelmannii | reverse complement strand
GGAAGTTGGTGCTTCCAATGAATGTAATTCTTCAAGACATATAAGAAAAAGCATTCTGTGGTTTTCTCCCGATTTGGGTTTCCACGTAAAACACTGGTGTACTGTGCATGTGTGTGATTGTTTATTTATTACTTCTCATTATTCAATAATAATTCTACATTGATATAACATTTGAAGAAAAAGGACTATAATTACGTTATTACTAATTCAGCCCCCCTCTCAGTAATCCAACAGGCTTCAAGAAATCTAGGTCGATCCATACACAGGTGTTGTCTAATGCACTACCACTCAAAGGGGTACCAACAGGGGTTACAAGGGTGGCCAACAGATGTGCGCTTAAGAACCACTTGTATTTTCTGCATGTATGAATCCCTCAACCGTAGTTTTATGCACGTAACGACAAATCTTTGTGGCTTAAAGACATCAAAATACGTCTCTACCCTGAAAAAAAAATTCCCACAATTTATGTTAAGGAAAGTGCTCTGATACCACTTGTAATATACCAGATATAAAAAGTATGCAGAACAGAAATAGAATGCTAGAAATCAAAGAATAACAGTAATATAACCAGCATAATCTCCACAATAACACATAAATGATATAAGAACAACAACAGGAATAACACTTTGATTCAGAAAGCAATGTTCACAGGCCTCTTCGAGGGGGCAACCTCCAGTTGAGCAGCGCTCTGTTACAATAATCTCCAAGCTAGGGTTTTCATACCCTCGACCCTTATTTATACTAAATATGCCTATCAAGAGAAGCATCTAGAGGAAGATCCTTCTAGAAGCGGAAGCTTCTATTAGGTCTTCTTACATATGCCTTATCCTGTTTTATTGAAAGGCCTTATTAATATTGACCTTTATTACATCTGGATATATTGCTCTACCTATGTGCGGGTTAGGACCCTAACATTTTAACACCAACTTTCTTAGATATTTGGAATTAGGAACATATTTTTTTTTTATGCATAAGTATTCCATCTTCTGTCATCTTGTATTCTTTAAATTTTTGTTGTACATATTTTTTATGTAAGCTTTCTTTTACCTATAGGAAATGCTAGTCTATAATATAAACATATGAAATTCCACTGTTTAAATTTGATCTATGCATACTAATGGATGTAGCATGCATGATGTGTACCCTTATGTTGAGTGCATAGGAAACTTTATTTTATTTTCCTTTGATATACTTGATATCAAATTCATACTTACTTAAAAATTCCATCCATCTTGTTTTCATGACATTTAAAGTTATTTGTTCAAAGAAATATTTCAAACCACTATGGTTTGTCCTCAATTTAAATTTATTCCCCATTAAGTAATTCCTCCACATATTCAATGCATGAACTATGGAAGCAAGCTCCAAATAATGTGTGGCATAACTCCTTTCATGTTCTTTAATATTTATAGACTCATAACCAATGACATGTCCATTCTAAGTGAGGACTCCACCAAGTTCTTCTTTGCATGCATCTCTGCATACCACAAAATTTTCATTTGAATTAGAAATATTCAAAATAAGTGCACTAGTCAGTAACGCTTTCAATAAATGAAAACGTTTTTCACACTCTGTTTTCCATTCAAACTTAGTTCCCTCTTTTCTTAAAGAAGTGATGGGATGATAAATCTTAGAGAAACCTATTTTAAACCTCATGTAGAATTTGGCTAATTCCATAAAATATCCGACTTTGAAACATTCTTTGGCATTGGCCATCCACTAATGGCTTCAATCTTATCTAGATGTACTACTATACCTTCCACTAAAATGGCATGCCCCAAATAATGGAGATTCTCTTAGTAAAACGATAACTTGCTTAGATTCTCATAAAAGTGATGCTCCCTTAGCACTTGCGACACCATTCTCAAGTGTTGTTCATGTTCCTCTTCTAATTTGGAATAAATAAGTATGTCATCCAAGAACACAATTAAAAACTTATCCAGATAGTTTCCAAATATGCCATTCATTAAGAACACAAAGACAACTTGCGGATTGTTTAGTCCAAATCGCACCACTACAAATTCATAATTCCCATACCTAGTTCTAAAAGATGTCTTACTAATGTCTTCTTCCTTAATTCTCACCTAGTGATCTCCTGATCTCAAATCTATCTTTGAAAATATATTTTATTCTCTTAGTTGATCAAATAGGTCATCAATCTTGGGTAGAGGGTATTTTTTCTTCACATTGGATTTATTCAATTGTCTAAAGTCAATACACAGCCTCAATGTTCCATCCTTCTTCTTCAAAAAGTGTATTGATGCTCCCCAAGGTCATACACTTCGACATATGTACACTTTCTTCAATAATTCTTATAGTTTCATTTGTATTTATTTTAATTATGTTGTACTCATTCTGTAAGGAGTGTTTGATATCGGGGTAGCTCCACACACTAAATCAATCTACAAATCTATATCCCTCTTTGGTCAAAATCTTGGTATTTATTTATTTGAATACATCCTCAAACTCTTGCAATACTAAAAAATCTTCAAGACTTGACCCTTTGGTATTGTATAGATCCTCCACATGCGTTGCATGGAATTGACATCCTTTCTTGAAACATCTCTTTAGTTGTAAGGACAAAATATCCTTTATAGAAATGGGTCTTGGAATTCCTCACACAATTCTCTTCTTTCCTTCTTCATCGAGATATGTAAATGTCTTGTTATGGCAATATAGGACAACATGATGCTTGTCCAACCAGTCCATTCCAATCAAGATATCATAAGATACTAATGGTATGATATTCATATCAACATTTGTATTCACTCCATTCAGATCTATTGGAAAATCTCTAACAGTCTCACTGATCCTTATTTTGGTCCTAGTGACTAAATAAACCAACCATGATATTTCAAGCTTACTTTTTTTCAAAAGAAAATTTTCCACTACTTTAGGATCAATGTAACTATGGTTTGCTCCTGAATCAATTAAAATATTAATATGTTAATTTGCAATCTTACCTTCCAACTCAATCATATGGGATTGATGTTTTTCTTGTCGATCTTCTAGGGTGGCATATATCCTTGGAATATTTCTACTCATGTCTTCGACTATAGTAGCCTCGTGCATTTTGTGCAATGTCTTCATTTTTTCTTCTATGTGAGAGAAATATTTTTACATGTGACCTTATTTACATCCCCAACATTTTATTGGTATCCTTCCCCTTTTTCCCAAGTAGTCTTCCATCTTGGATTCATTCTTAGTAGGTTGATTTTGTTGATATGTATTAGGTCTATTTATATTGTTGATATGTAAGGATATTTTAATCCCTTCATTCTCTGATATAATTTATCCTTCTTCTTATCCTTCCAAGACTTATGAAAAGTATTTATACCTTTTCCTTTCTCATACAAGTACTTGGCCTTTCTAATGGTCGCTGCCAAAGTCTTGGGTTCATCGAATTGAATTTATATTTATAGAAAGATGGAAGTTCACTAAGAAACCTCTATATTTTCACCTTATCCTCTTTGATAAAACCCACATACCTCAACAAATACAAGAATTTATTTTCATATTCTTCCATGGTCCTTCTCCCCAACTTGAGTTCAAAGAAATATTACATCTTCTTGTCATAGTAGTGCTATGAAAGATACTGTTGTTGAAATTATTTCTTGAAATGATTCCAAGAAATCCTTTTCTCATAAATGTTCTTGACTTCATTCAGTTGGTCCCACCACATAGAATATTTTCCATGTAAATGGTATATGACAATATTGGCTTCTAGGTTGGATGAGTAGCTATGCAACTGAAAATATTTTTTGATTCCAAGCAACTAGGTTTCAACATCATCTCCCCTTCTATTTTCACCATTAATGGTGGATGGTTAAGCTTCCTAATCTCACCTTGCAAGCTATCCAACTCACATTTTCTTCTTTGATGCCTAACAAGAGACACTTATGGGTTGCTTCTTGACCCTTCAAATGCATAAAAAATCCTAGATGAATGAGTAGGTGAGTAGTGATTTCTTTGAGTTCTACTAGCACTTCTTGAGTGACTGGATCCTTTGTAGTTATCTCTCCTTTTATGGGATATGTCTTCTTCCTCATGCCTTGAGCCAAATCCATTCTTCATTTGTCTTTGCAATTGGTTTAGTCTTTGTAAAAGTTGAGTATTGATTTGATTTTATTCCTCTAGGGATATTATTATCTTCTCATTATTAACATTATAACACTATACTTCCACTCTTAAACTTCTCATAGTCTCTACCAATTCTGCTAGCTCCACCCTACTCCTATGTCGATTAGAGTTTGTCTCCTCATTACCCAAACTAATATTTATGCCTTTGACTTCCCTCTCATGACTATATGATATTTTTGTATCCTCCATGTGTCTTATATGCAATCCTAATATTTAATTGGTAAGCTTATATCCGTAGTTCTACAAAATGTGCAAGCAGCCATTTTTGTTAGAATTATGCATATTATAAAAAATTGTCAATTAATGTTATAAGTCCTTCTCAATTATGAAGGCTATCACACTCCAAATTATAAGACATTATGATTATTTTCCTCTAATTCATATTTCCAATGACTATTCTTATGCCCCAATCCAATCCTTGAGATGAAAGTTATGGCTTTCTTCAAAATCCATCACCAATTTGTGCACTTTTTTTCCACTAGTGCAATTTGACTAGGAGGCCAATTTATTTCAACCACAGAAGAAAACATGTCAGAAACCAAGGAAACTTTTGTATTAGGAATTCATAATATTAATAATGGTGAACAAATAGAAACTTGTATATTATCAATATGTTTCTCTAGTAATATTCTACAACAATATAGAATTGGCAACTTTGTCCTTTTTGACAATTTCTCCAGACTAAGATTTTTTAGCAAAACTAGTTTTCTCCCAAACTGGGCCCCTACGAAAAAACTTCACTAAAGAAAATTTGTCTATATTAATGAGTAGGTAAAATTTCAAGTAAAAAAATTTTCTAATTTTGTGATTTGGAGTCCCTTTTCCTCCTCTCAAAATCCCAAAAATCCCCCAAAAGTGGTCTAAAATAATGGATTTTGGCATATTTTAGCATCCCCATTCCAAACCCATTGGAATATAACCAAATGATCCATTGGGTATTTTCATTTCTCTTCCTGGTCTCACTATAAAATATCAACAAAAATAGAGGCTATGTCAAAGAGTACCACTCTAAACTTCCAAAATCACTAATTTACAAATTCTGGAGAACCCATGCAAAATTGAGCAATGACCCTCACTAACACTTATGTATCCCTCCTCATTGCAGAAATAACCAAAAAAATTTCATCTCAATATGGGTTATTATGTTCCCTTTATGGAGAATATATTATTTTGGCTCCAGACTTGGTTTTTTTCTTTTAACATGGGATATCACCAACATATGTGGCACCCGTCGATGTGTTTGTTGATGTGGCATCCCTGAGTCCACATCGAAACTTGAGGGGATGCCATGTCACCCATATATCCACCTTAGTTGTGCCCTATCATCCTCCTTCTTTCTTCCTTACCTTTCTTTACCCTTTTTCCTTTTACCTTTATGCTTCAACATATTATTTATTACATTCAGGGCCCCACCTATACCAACTTCCCACATGGCATGACCAGACCCTTGATGGGATAGGAGGGTCCTACCTCCACAAACACTACCACCACTTATCACTCATCCACTAGTTATAGGAATGGACAAGGCCCATCCCACACCCTTTTCCTCCTAGCTTGTAGCATGCCCACACTTAATCTGACAACGAAGGATAGGGTAGATCAATAGTTGATGGTGATATCAAAGATCAATATGGAGGGAGGTTAATGGAGAAAATATATCCAATACCACCATACTGCTCTTCGTATACATGCCATGATCTTGTTTAGGTCATATCATATTGCAAATTTTTTGAACCACCAACAAATAGCTCGAATACCTCTTATGGTTTTGATGTCCACCACCCTAGCAATCGTGGCCCCTATGTCACCCCTCTGGCCTGCAACCATATGCTACAAAACCTTGAGCTCACCACCATGTCTTACCACCCCATCACCTTGGCTTGTCACCATGGACCTGCCACTATGGTAGTCCATGTCACCACTACCATTTCACCTGACATGTGGCCTCCATGTCACCATGTACATAAAATTCCCAAAGTTTCCTGAAAATTCAAAACCTCTATTTTCAAGAAATGTTATTTAGCCATCCAAGAACCCTCTAACTCGACCTTTATGAAAAAAATTACAGTATTATCTCTGTTTCAAATCATATGTCCCCTTCAAACAACACAATGATACCAATCTATAACATACTTGTTGCCTGGGTACCTCAAGAATTCACCTTCTTGAACCAATTTCGATATCTGATACCAATTAAATAAAACAAGAAGCATATATTATAAAACTAATTTCATGCAACAATTAAGATTCACATGAACATGTAAAGTCTCATGGATTAATCCAATAAATCATGAATTAATCATATGATCATTAAATTTATAGCATTAAACACATTATTAACACAATGGAATTGAAATAAATACATAGAGAACAAAGAAATTATCTTCATAAAATATTCACACCAATTGGTTTCATATGTCAAAAATTCCACCCAACCCTAGGTTATGTTGCACATTCACTCTCTACAAAAAGACACCCCTGAGCTAAGGGTATGAATCCATGAGGATAGGTGCCTAGGCTCACTATAAAAAAACACACCAGTCAATTAACAAGCTCTCACAATTTTCTAAACCACACAACAAATCCTAGTTTTCCACCTCCCTTTCCCCCTCATCTTGCAAAACCCAAAGAAATGAACCCCCTTCTCTACAATGCAATCCCTTAGGTTGTTCCACTTCTTTCCAAGGCTTCAATTCTACTCGCTAGGAAATATCAATGCTGAAAAACTCCAAGGATTCTAAGTTGTGGACAATTCTTTCAAAACTTCTAGCATTCTCATCCACACAAGCATCGATTTCTTATTGGAATAACTAGTAGTTACCTAGGACCAACTAGTAATGGCTCTCTACCTCCATCATTTCCTTCCCATGCCAAAAAAAATAAAAAGAGTGAAAAAGAATGAATGAAGAACGAATGGAGAATGAGTGAGGAACAATTAAGGAAACCCCCAACAACCAAAATCATGATTTATATAATTTCATGCAATAATGTACCACCTGGCTTCCCCAAGAAGCCCATGTAACCAATTTCCCAACTTATAATTTCCAAGATGGGTGAATAAACTATAATAAATTGGCTTATCCCCCTTCTCTTTGTAGAAATTTTAATACAAATTATGTATTTCCTGGATTATCCTAATCTAAAAATTATATGCCACTGTTAAATACAGAATCGCTTCTACAAATATTCTTGCGGAATTTAAAACATGATCGCCAATTGCAATATCAAGAAGAAAGATCAATCACACATAACACATATGTTTTACCGGGAAAGCATACAGCTAAAACCCCACTATCATATATTATGTATATATCATGGGGTAAATTCATGAAGATGGGTAACACTTTCGTGACAATCGTGTCTAAAAAATTCCTAGCAACAATTTTTTGGCCGAAAAAATGTTGCTAGGAATTTTTTCATCCGAAAATTTGCACATCAAATTGAATGGTGCCCTCGAAAATCGTGTACAATATTTTTCGAATGAATTATTTTTCTGTGGTAAGCATATTTCGGCCGAAACGTTTATTTTTAACGGATTCCATTAAAAACTAGGTTTTGGCCGAAAGAATATTTCGACTAAAAACCTAAAAATGGGACTGTTTACAGGAAACTGCAAATTTTATCCATCTTACTTGATCTTTGGAGGTAGAAAAATCCTACAAATACTCAAAATTTAGTTTCAGAATTGATACCAACATTTTAAAAATTGAATCTAATTTCATTGGATATAATTTGTTTTCATTTTCATTGTTTTTTATCTAATTTTATTTAATTTTATAAAAACATCACTACATAATATTTTTAGGTGAGATTATGATTCGGTGAATTGAAAAATCCATATCTCTAAAAACACACAGTGGAAAATTATGGAAAAATTTTATTCATAATCCTTAAATTGTTCTCTTCAAAAGGGTATTTTTAGATTATAATATCCATCTGTTAGATTCAAAACTATAGTCATCACAAAATAGAGTCTCTATAGATTGTTGCAGTATATTTCCTTTGTCAAAAACAAAAGTTTAATAATGGATACATTGTTGTGGGAAAAAATAACTCATTATCTTTCCCTTCATTTTTAAGGAACATAGTGTCAAACAATTTCCAAATCGACATATCAAATCTCAATAAAAAAAATTGAAAAATAGTCAATAGAAAGATAACATAATTCTTCACAAGTTTTGTTTTTACAGTAAAGTAAAATTCTAAATAAATAAAAAAAAATACTTTTTTTTACCGGAAGTTGAAGAACCTGTTTGAAAAATAAAATAAATATTCTCATAAAACAAGCAAAAGTGTTACCCATCTTCATGATTTTACCCCATGGATCATGAAAAAATATCATACAAAAATCTAATCCAAGAGCTCTCAGTACAATATACAATCGTCTCACACTGTCATAAAAAAAATTGACAAATTCATGTGCCAATTTACTGCTTCCAGACAGCTTGCCTCCTCTGCGCAATCCCTGCTAATGGAAATCCCTGCAATGAATGAATTCATCTTGCATGGGTTGTGCAATCCTCTTGGGCACATCCAATGTCTTTTTGGTTGCATGAGTGCACTCACTAATGTCACAATTGATAGTCAAATTGTCCCTTTCACCTGTTATCTCAACTGGGTCTCCACTGGATCTGACATGCATGTAGTTAACAGTGGTAAATCTTCAGTTGCATGTGAGATCACTGATTGTAAATTAATTAATAATTAATTCATTGATCTCTCACTAGTGTAAGTTCAGTTACAACTAGTAAAACTAAGCTTAACTCACTTAATTGAGTTAAACTACTTCACAACTCACATAACTACACATCCAACTCTGTTACAACTTCAAAACACTCAGTTACAACTAATTTGACCTGCATGTCCCACCAGTCAACCTTTGAAATCGAATTTCCTATAGCTAATTGATTTGCCACTTCAGTTAACTATTTCCAAGTGCTCATTGAGAATAGACTAATATTTATTGTCCAACTATTATTAAGGGATAATAATAGTCGACATAAATCTATAAATAGAATTCGCTCACCATCTATAAATAGACATCATCTATAAACAAAATTTGCTCATCATCTAAAAATAGACTTCTACCTAAAAATAGCCTGAGGATCCATCCTAGTGTAGGTGCATAATTTTCACTAGGATCTTCTTGTTGAATCTCAAGACTCCCTCTCAATAAGAAATTGATTATCCTTCACCCCGATCCTATCTCTATGGTATTCGAATTTTCTCCTGGTGAGCGCCTTCGTCAAAATGTCTACATCCTGACCTTCCGTAGGAATGTACTGAAGCAACATGATATTCTGCTACACACAATCTCTGATATGATGATACCAAATATCTATATTCTTATATCTATCGTGAAACAAGGGATTAATTGAGAGTTTAATGCAACTCTGATTATCACAATGAATCATTGTCGGATCTAAATGAGAATCAAACAAACCAACCAAGATCTTTCTCATCCATATAGCCTCGCATGCATCTTGAATCGCTTCCATGTATTCTGCTTCCGCTGAACTGAGTGTCACGGATCTCTGTTTCCTGCTATACCAAGAAACATCTGTAGATCCTATACTAAAGATCCCCCCTGATGTGCTCTTTCTGTCCGTTGGGATGCCCGCCCAATCTGCATCCGTGAAGCCATGCAACTTCACCTCATTCATCTTTTTGTACCATAAGCCATACTCAGATGTGCCCCTCGGGTATCTCAGGACATCCTTACCTGCCTTCCAAAAGAGCTTGGTAGGCTTAACCATCTCTTGACTCAGTTGGTTAACCGCATAGCAAATTTCTGATCTCATGTTCACTAGTTACATTAGTGAACCCACTAACTATCGATATATAGTAGCATCCACTACCTCTACAGAAGTAGCATCCTCTTTCCTCTAGTTTCCTGGAAAAGGAGTATCCATGTGTTTGCAACCCTCCATGTGAAAATTACCCAATATCTCCCTTGCATACTTGCCTTGAGACACAAAAATTTCACCATCTTGTTGCCATATTTCCAATCCAAGGAAATAATGAAGAAGGCCCATATCCTTCATCTCGAACTCCTTTGCAAGGTCCTCCTTGCATGAGTGTATCATCTGTCATCACCAGTCAGTATTAAATCATCAACATAGATAAAAATGATTAAAAGCTTTCCCTCCACCACAATTTGGTATAGGTTTGCATCCACTTCACTTTTGGTGAAGCCCAGTCCGGTGAAATAGCTGTCTATCCGAGTGTACCAAGCATGGGGTGCTTGCTTCAGCCCATACAGTGCTCTTTTGATTCGGCACAATGTGACTCACTGTTTAAGATCTAAAATCCTTCAGGCTTCTCTATGTACACTTCTTCCTCAATGATCCCATTGAGAAACACAGTTTTTACATCCATCTAATGAATGCGCCAGCCCATCTGCGCTGAGAGTGAAAAGATGGATCTTATGGAAGATTACCTTGTGACATGTGCAAAGGTCTCATCATAATCTATCCCTTCGATCTGTGAGAAGCCCTGGGCCACAAATATGGCCTTGTATTTCTCCACACCCCCATCAACAACTTGCTTTACCTTGTAGATCCATATCGAACCTACCACTAATTTGTCGACTGGTCTTGGGACAATTTTCCATGCACTTTTTTTGACAATGGATTCATAGTCCTCCACCATTGCATCAACCCAAGTGGGATCCTGCACTGATTCCTGAAAGGAAGATGGTTCAGTCACAATACATTCTCATGAGATCCATGTATCCAGTAAATCGATCAGGAGACTGTCTTTGTCTGCGTTATGAAGTAGGGGCTCCTACATTCTATGCAACATCTAGTCTCAATCTATCAGCTTCCGTGGTGCACTTTCTGCCATTTTTGATGGATGGCTCTGCATGAGTGGCTTCCTCCACTCCATGAACCTCCTCATGTGGCTGATCCACATCTTGAGACTCATCTTTGGGAACCAGCAGTTCCTCCTCTACATGAAAGTCTATCTCCCTCTCAAGCGACAACCGCATGGATTTCCCCTCATCGAATTTTATATCTTGTCACATAACAATCATATTACTATTAGGAAAATACACATGATAACTATGGGGTGTTTTTGTGTACCCCACAAATATCCCAACTTCAGTAGTTGACTTCAGCTTCTTCCTGGCGTTCTTGGTCACATGCACACAAACATATGAGCCAAAAATCTTAAAATGAGAAACATCAGGTTTCTTACTAGTGAAATATTCTTCAGGTGTACTCATGCCAATTACTCTATAAGGACAATGATTTTTCACATAAACCGCAGTGTTGCATGCTTCCAACCACAAATTCATTGGTAGGCTCTGATCATGGAACATCGCTCGTGTTGCACCCACGATCGTTCTGTTCTTCCTCTCCATGACCCCATTTTGTTGTGGTTTATGAGGCGCTATGAGTTCTCTTAGAATTCCTTCTTTACTGCAGAAGTCTTTGAATTCATTAGATATGTATTCTCCACCATAATCGCTCCTCGGAGCCTTCACTTGTTTCCCCGACTCTTTCTCCACCAATGCTTTAAATTCACAGAACCTTGAGAATGTTTGATCCTTCTTCTGCATGAATAAGATCCAGCATTTACGAGAAAATTCATCAACAAAAATAACATAATACTTATGTTTTGTTGTTGACACAATCGAGAATGTTCCACACACGTCTGTGTGAATTCTCTCCAGGATCACCGAAGCACGACTCTCCTTTTCATGAAAGGTGTAGTTTACATACTTCCCCATGGTGCATCCCTTGCATTGATCTAACTGGGAAAGTGTTCCCATTGGAAATCCAATAGATATTTGTTGCATGATTTTCAAGGCTCCATGATGAAGATGGCCCAATCGCCTGTGCCATAATTCGCCCTCATCCCGGCTCACAACTTTTTCTGCCATTCCCATCATGGCAGTGCAACCATCTACCTCCAGCTTGTAGAGATTCTTAACTTGAATCGCTATCTTTTTGACTTGACCTATTGTTTTATGTCGCGGCAAGGCTTTTCCATCGCTGAAAACAACATCATAGCCTATGTCCTGCAACATTGCGATTGAGACCAAGTTTTTCTTCAGACCTGGAACATGCATAACATCTTTCAATTGAAATGGTTTAACTAAATCCCTCTAAAAGGTAATGGTAACAATTCCAGTCGCATTGTATCATCCATCGTCGCCCATCTCAATATGCATTTTGAGATCTTTCTCCTCCAAGTCACTAAAAAGATCCTTATCTCCCGTCATGTGGAAGGAAGTGCCACTATCCAAATTCACTTGACGCCATGCATGCAATCAAGGAGAAGTAAAGTTAAAATTGTGAGGCAAGGGCCTCACCGTCTGTAGCTGCAACAACCTTCTTGCTCTTCTTCTTCTATGGACAGTTATAGCGAGATGCCTATGTTCGTGATAATGAAAACACTTCAATTTGGAAAAATCTATCTTCTTTCCTTTAGACTCGGATTTTGAATGGAATTTATTCCCCTTCCCTTTCCTTTCCTTGGAATCCATAGCACAATCCTCTTCATCATCATGCTTTGATGAAGAGCCATCTTTGGTGTTTCTCCTAAACTCCTCCTGCAGCAAATCTGACCATAGTCGTTCCCAATTTAGCAATTTTTCCCTTCCATTGATAGAGTCTTGATAACTATGCCAATTTTTGGGAAGTCCTAGGAGATCCAAGATCACTAAATCATTAGCAGTGACTATTATTCTCACACTCCCCAGCTCATCCCGACATTGGACAAACTTCGTGAGATATTTTGGAATGGAGTCTCCCTTCTCCATCTTGATCTTCCTGAGTTTATCTTTGAGAGCCAATCTCCTATGGTCGTTGATGTTTTGGAATAGATCCATCAAATTCTTCCACATTTCATATGGTGTGACTTTCCCATGGAGGCTTGAGACAATGTGGTCTCGTATTCCCTCCAACAGGATCCTCCTCACCTTTGCCACTTTATTTTTCCATGCATCAAGATTTGTAGCATCTGCAGCATTTGGCTTAGGAACATATTTGTCAATGAATTCCTTCAAGCCATTGTCTTTGAGTACTGCCTCCATCCTGTCCTTCCAAGAAATGTAGTTTGAGCTGCCCTCGAGTGCATACACTAACCTCAAGCCATTGAAAGCCATTTTGATCTTGAATCAATTGTAGCACCGAGAAAGTCTTTCTACAAATTCGAATTCTATCCAATCACAAAATTAGCTTCTGCAATCTTCTGTGCTCTGATACCATGTAGAAATTTTAATTAAAATTATGTATTGCCTGGATTCTCCTGATCTAACAATTATATTCCACTGTT
The DNA here is from genome assembly GCA_009831015.1 of Picea engelmannii. Lineage (NCBI taxonomy): Eukaryota > Viridiplantae > Streptophyta > Pinopsida > Pinales > Pinaceae > Picea > Picea engelmannii. The sequence continues at coordinate 71,528 of ML793469.1, read as the reverse complement.
AAATACATAATCACTTCTACAAATATTCTTGTGAAATTTAAAACACTATCACCAATTGCAATATAAAGAAGAAAGATCAATCACACATAACACGGATGTTTTACTGGGAAAGCATAAATCTAAAAACCCCACTATCATATATCATGGATCATGAAACAATCTCATACAAAAATATAGTCCAAGAGCTCTCAGTACAATATACAATCATCTCACACTGTCATACAAAAATTGTTAAATTCATGTGCCAATTTATAGCTTCCAGACAGCCTGCCTCCTCTGCGCAATCCCTGCAATGAATGAATTCTTCTTGCATGGGCTGCACAATATTCATGGGCACATCCAATGTGTGTGTGGTTGCATGAGTGCACTCACTAATGTCACAATTGATAGTCAAACTGTCCCTTTCACCTGTTATCTCAACTGGTCTCCATTGGATCTGACATGCATGTAGTTAACAATGGTAAATCTTCAGTTGCATGTGAGATCACTGATTGTGAATTAATTAATAATTAATTCGCTAATCTCTCACTAGTGCAAGTTCAGTTACAACTAGTACAACTGAGATTAACTCACTTAACTGAGTTAAACTACTTCACAACTCACATAACTACACATCCAACTCTGTTACAACTTCGAATCACTCAGTTACAACTAACTCGACTTGCATGTCCCACTAGTCAACCTTTGAACTCGAATTTCCTATAGCTAATTGATTTGCCACTTCAGTTAACTATTTCCAAGTGCTCATTGAGAATAGACTAATATTTATTGTCCAACTATTATTAAGGGGTAATAATAGTCGACGTACATCTATAAATAGAATTCACTCACCATCTATAAATAGAATTCACTCACCATCTATAAATAGACATCATCTATAAATAGAATTTGCTCATCATCTAAAAATAGACTTCCACCTAAAAATAGCCTGAGGCTCCATCCTAGTGTAGGTGCATAATTTTCACTAGGATCTTCTTGTTGAATCTCAACACTCTTATGGAATCATACCCCCCTATGATTATGTCCTTATTCATATTGCATCTAGCGATGCATTTTTTTATTATTAATAATTAACATATTAAATGTCTAGGCCCTCCGACCTTTCAAATTTACAGCCACTCCCTCCTTTCATCAAATAAAAAAAAATACATTATTAATATGGGGACACAAAATTGGGGTATTACAAAAGGCCAATACTACCATTTTAACATAAATTATGAAGCCCTTATAATATGCAAAACCCCTAAAGGTCCAAAACCCTGACCGTGGGAGATGATGTGGAAAAATGAATGTAGGTTTCGAGGAGTCTAGTTGACACATGAGCTTCATAGGGCCACTTATTTTGCATGCAAACTCTATTTAGAACATTTCATGTACCATTACAAATATTAATTCATGATCTATGTGTTTTTTAGGCAGGCAATCAAATATATTTTGGCCTATATCAATTGCCAAAAATGTAAAGGAAATGCCTAAAATATGTATTGGAAGTTTGAGACCTGAAAAATTGTAGTAGAATCACCAAGATGTGGAACCCTTCTAAGTTAATGGAATAAGTCAGTGGCCACTAGTATACACTTGGATCATGGTGTGCTTATGTAATGTTCCTAACTTGGCTAGTCTAGGAAATGTTGCTAATGTGTGTGTAGGATCAAAGGTTTACAGCATATAAATGATCATACAAATAATAAATGCAACAAAGGACTGCAAAGTTTGTATTATGATATCTCTGTGCATTACAAAATTGTCGAATGCAGCTGAATAAAATAACAACACTCGGCTAGATCAAAAGAAAAAATTATCTTAGCCGAAATACAAATAAGCAACTAAAAGATAATACCCTGAATATGGGAGCACTGCGGAATCAATGAAGAATGATGGAAGACCTGGATGATCTTCCTGGTGACTAGGGTGTGTCTTTCAACACCGAAATCATCCAACTGGTGTGTTCTTCCCGGAATACATTGAACTATCTCTCTTGAGATGCGCCTCTTCTCCTCAATGACAAGTCATAATCTGAATAATGATGAATTGGGTTGCTGACCCTTCCTTTATAGCTTTCTAAAACCCTAAATCATGTTGAAACCCTAATTCACTGTTGACTTCCAAAACCCTAAATCACTGATGAAACCCTAATTCACTGTTGACTTCTATTTTTAGCTCATAATGACTTAAAAGCGCTTTTAACCCTTTTTAGCTCAATGTCACTTTCTGAATATAACACCTATGACTGGAGTGACCTCTAGTAACCTTGTTTACCCCTCTTTGTCCCTGGCTATAGTCTAATAGGGCGGTTTAGACCATTAAGCCACCTCTCTGGAGCTCCTATTTGGAAAGGGACATTACAATCCTCCCTTTCTGAAATTGCTTGTCCTCAAGAAATACTAGTCCAGGGTGCTGCAACACTTGCTCGCTCTCCCAAGTAGCGTCCTCTACTAGAAGCCCTCTCCATCTAATCAAACACTCTCTGATGACCTTGCTCCTCAGTTTTTTCTCCCAGTACTCTAAAACCTCCTCTGGAACTAACTCCAACTATCCCTCCTCATCAAACGAGGGAAGCTCCTCTGATGTTCTAATGAATTGTCCCACTGCCTTTTTGAGGCAAGACACATGGAACACGTTATGAATATTTCTCCCCTCTAGAAGCTCTAGCTCGTAAGAAACCTCACCTACTCAGCGCATGATCCTGTAAGGACCATAAAATCTGGGCTTGAGCTTCTCAGCCCCACTCTTCTTCAGAGATGATTGTCTATAGTCTTGGAGTCTCAAGAAAACCAAATCTCCAACCTCAAAGATGTGTTCTATCATGTGCATGTCTGCACTTATCTTTTGTCATTTTTGCACCATCTGCAGGTTCTCTTTCAACAACTTGAGAATCTCCTGACTCTCTATGATCCAATCCCTAGCCTTGGGAGCTCTACTCTCCCTGAAGACCAAGTCTACCAAAGTGGGAGCATCATATCCGTACAATGTTTGGAAGGGTGTCATACCAATGGACATGTGGAAGGTGGTGTTGTAGCAATGTTCTCCTAAATGTAACCACTTTACCCATGTTCTTTGTTGTCCTCCTACATAGTTCCTCAAATACCCTTCAACCCACTTGTTGGCAATCTCGGTCTGCCCATATGTCTAAGGGTGATAGTCGGTGCTAGGTGTCAACTTTGTCCCCACCAACCGAAACAAATCTCTCCAAAATGTCCCTATGAACCGACTGTCCTTGTCACTAACGATGTTCTTTGGCAACCCATGAAGTCTGAAGACCTCCCTGAAGAATATCTTGGCTACCTGAACTGCACTATACTCTGTCGATATGGCATAGAAGTAAGCAAACTTGGTCAATATGTTGACCACTACATAGATACAATCCTTACCCTAGACCTTGGGTAGACCCGTGATGAAGTCCATAGATATACTCTCCCATTTCTGCTCTGGAATGGGGAGTGACTAAAGTAGCCCTGCTAGAAGAGCATGCTCTGACTTGTTCTGCTAGAAAGTCACACACTCACTAATGTGTCTCACAACGTCCTGTTTGAGGCCCTTCCATGAGAACCTCTCTCTGATCTATTTGTAGGTTTTGAAAAGCCCCTGATGGCCTGCTAGAGGTGAATCATGAACTGCGGTGAGGATATTTTTATTAAGCCTTGAATTTGGCACCAAGTAGAATCTATTCTTGTAAAATATGACATCGTCAATGAACCTATACCGGTTATCCTGTATCTACCCAGCCATCACCTCACAAGTGAACTTGTTCTTGGAATATTCCACTAACAAGTGGAATTTCCAATCTGCTGAAATCTCCATCAAAGAACATGTCGCAGGTCTCCTCGATAGTGCATCGACCACAATGTTCTTCTTTCCCTTGACATACTCTATGTCAAAGTTGAATGCCTGTACCTTTTTCACCCATTTTTTTTGGCACTCACTGAAGTCCTTCTGCTCAAGGAAATACTTCAAACTATTGTGATCGGTCTTGACCAAGAATTTGCTGCCCATCAAATATTGTATGAACTTGGTCAAGGCATTCATGATTTCCAACATTTCCTTGTCATAAATGGAGTAGAACCTCTTAGGTTGACTAAGCTTATGGATCTCGAATACAATGGGGTGTCCTCCTTGCATCAAAACTGCATCGATCCCTTGGCCGGATGCGTCACACTCTAGTACAAATGGCAAGGTGAAGTCTGGTAGTGCCAACACTGGATAAGTGCCCATGACTTCCTTCATGTGATCAAAGGCTTCCTATGATTTCTCGGTCCATATGAAGGCCCCATGCTTGGTAAGATCTGTTAGTGGTTCTCAAGGCTGAGAAAAACCCTGGACGAACCGCATGTAATAGTTGCATAGCCCGAAGAAGCTCCTCAATTCAGTCACGTTCTTGGGCGTCGACCAATACAGAATGGCCCTAATCTTCTCTTGGTGCACCTGTACCCCTTGTGCAATGATTATGTGGCCTAAGTAAAGCATCTCTTCCATACCGAACTCGCACTTGGACACTTTGGCATAGAATGATTGTGCCTCCATGATGCTCAATACCTCATCCAGGTGCATCATATGCTCTTCCCATGACTAGTTATAGATCAAGATGTCGTCGAAGAAAACCAAGACTAATTTCCTTAACTGATCCCTAAATATATGGTTCAGGCAAGACTGGAATGTAGCGGGTGCATTGGTTAGCCCAAATGGCATAACCAGGAACTCAAAGTGTCCAAAATGACATCGAAATGTCATCTTCTCTATGTCCTGCTCTTGGATGTTGATCTGATGATATTTAGAGCATAGATCAATTTTTGAGAAGAAAACTACCCCATGCAGTTCATCCATCAACTCGTTAATGTGTGGGATAGGGTACCGGTTCTTGATGGTTTTCTTGTTCAAGGCTTGGTAATTAATGAAAATCCTCATGGTGCCATCCTTCTTCAGAACTAAGACAACTGAAGAAGAAAATGGGTTGCTGCTCGGTCTGATGTTTCCCATCACCAGCAATTCCTTGATTTCCTTCTCTATCTCATCCTTGAACCTCCTAGGATGATGATAAGGGGGGGTGATCATAGTATTGGACCCCTCCTCCAACTCAATGGTGTGCTCAAACCCCCTGTCAGGTGGTCTCCCTGGTGGAATTGCCTCAAAGACCTGTTGATCTCGTCCCAATAAATTCTTGATCTCTGTGTGGTATTGTTGTCAACCTTATGAATCCTTCTGAGTAGTGATCAATCATTTTGCGGCATATGCTACCTCCCCATGTCTGAATATCTTGTCCATCCTCTTGGCTGAAACTGTCCTGGGTTCTCCTGTCGACATACCTCTTAGAAAAACCTTCTTCCTATCCTAATCTTTGAATCCCATTTCCAAGGTTTGGTAGTTGGTAGTGATTTTTCCCAAGGTAATCATCCACTGAACTCCAAACACCACATCTGTGTCTGATAAGTCAACCACATAAAATGTGTCTCTCACTGTGTAGTTGCCTAACTTCATCTCTAAGTTTGGAAATCTATCTAGACACTCCAATGTGTGGCCATCTTCTACCGCAACATCAAACCCCTCAAACTCCTATGTCTGAAGTGCCCATCTCGATACTATTGAAGCGTCGATGAAGTTGTAGGTGGCCCCACCATATATCAGGAAGATTTCCCATTTCCCCTGAATAATCCCTCTGATACAGAGGGTATCATACCTGGAAACACCAGAAAGGGTCGATATGACTCCACCCTTTGCTGGTTTCCTCCTGTTAGCCTGCTCTGGTGGTTGTGGGACTACTGGAGGATGGGCTCCTGTCAGTTTCGGTGGTCTACGGGGAAGCTTCTCCTCTGTTGGTGATGACTCCTCCTCTAAACTAGTGGATCCACTATCTTTCTCCTCCTCCTCACTGTCCACATTGTCTGCTGCTACCTCAATATAATGAATCTCTCCCTTGCCAATGCACTTGTGGCCTGGGACCCAAGGATCTCTGCAGTTGAAGAAAAGCTTCTTCCTCATAATCTCTCTCCTATTCTCATCATACAACTTCTCCTTGCCCTTCCATTCTCTCTGGAATGGATTCCTGTCTCGATCCCTCTGGGGGAAAAATGGTTTAGATAAAGTTTTAGTCTTTGGCACTGAGTCTACCAGATCTCGAGTGCGAAGGATGGCATGTTGCAAAGTGGGAGGCATGTATGCCTTCACCCGTCCTCTCAAAGGCTCTATGAGTCCTTCTATGAATAACATGATCAGCCTGGGCTCTAATATATCTGTCACTTCCATGGATACCTACTGAAAATCTGTGATGAATGCCTCTTATGTGCCAGTTTGTCTCAACTGGGCTAGATCCCTGAAGTGTATCTCAGGATCCTTCCTATCAAACCCATCCATGAGCCTATCTGTAAACTCCCTATAGGAGGTGATGTGACTGTGACCCAATGTCACCATTCCATGATACCACCACTCGTGTTCCTCACCCTCCAAGTGTAAGGTCGTGAAACTGATGGCCTCTATCTCGGTCATCTGGTTGAGCTTGTAATACGTGTCTAGATTTTGTACCCAAGCTCTGGCGGTGTATTTGGACGATTCGTCGAAAGAAAGGATGGTGAGTTTCCCAACTTTTCGGATGAAATCGAGGTTATGTCCCTGCTGTTGTTGTGTTCCTCCCCTCTGCGGCTCTCTGGGGCGGTTCCTAAGTCTGATTCCATAGTACTCGACTAAGGTCATGTTCTGATGGAAGTCATGACCCAATGCTACATACTCTCTCCTATACTCTGCAATGTCGTCGACATGAGTGGGTGGCCTTTGTGCTATCAGTGGCGGTGCTTTTAACGGGGGTGCCCTATGGAAACTGGGAAACAAGGGTCTGGGAACTCGCAGAGGTGTATGTGTGAGAGGGTGACTGGGGTCTACTGCCTGCCCCCGAGTTCCCATGTGCTGCATGTGGGACTTGTGTATCTGGGGTGCCAATATATCAACCACCTGTGCCAAGGAATGAGACATGGTTCGTTGACTAGCTAACATATCATTGATAACCTGCATGAAAGTTGCCTCTGGATCTACGGGGGTCTTTCCACTGCCCTCTAGTCACTCATATATGTCTCCTAGCATCCTCTCAGCCTCGCGCTTAGCCTCACACTCTGCCCTTCTCTCTTCTTCTCTGTGTGCCTCTTCCTCTTCCTCTGAGCTAGGAGGAAAAGGGGGGAAATCAGGCCTATGAATTCTTTCTTGATACCTGTTGTAAGTGACATATTCTTCACCTACGTGTTCACAACCCTCTGGGTCTTCTGCTGCACTCATTGTCTTTAGTCACAGGCTGGCAAGACTAAATCTCTGATACCACTGTATTGTTCCTAACTTGGTTAGTCTAGGAAATGTTGCTAATGTGTGTGTAGGATCAAAGGTTTACAGCACATAAATGATCATACAAATAGTAAACGCGACAAAGGACTGAAAAGTTTGTATTATGATATCTCTGTGGATTACAAAATGGCTTAATGCGGCTGAATAAAATAACAACACTCGGCTAGATCAAAAGACAAAAGGATCTTAGTTGGAATACAAATAAGAAACTAAAAGATAATACCCAAAATATGGGAGCACTGCGGAATCAATGAAAAATGATGGAAGACCCGGATGATCTTCCCGGTGACTAGGGTGTGTCTTTCAACACCGAAATAAGCCAACTGGTGTCTTCCTCCTGGAATAGACTGAACTATCTCTCCTGAGATGCGTCTCTTCCCCTCAATGACAAGTCATAATCTTCATAATGATGAATTAGGTTGCTAACCCTTCCTTTATATCTTTCCAAAACCCAAAATCATGTTGAAACCCTAATTCACCGTTGACTTCCAAAACCCTAAATCACTGTTGAAACCCTAATTCATTGTTGACTTCTATCTTTAGCTCATAATGACTTACAAAACAATTTTAACCCTTTTTAGCTCAATGTCACTTTCTGAATATAACACCTGTGACTGGAGTGACCTCTAGTAACCTTGTTTACCCCTCTTTGGCCCTGGCTATAGTCTAACGGGGTGGTTTAGACCATTAATCCTCCTCTGCGGAGCTCCTATTTGGAAAGGGACATTACAGCTTATGTTTATAGAAAAACATGAATAAGGAGGAAATATATAATAACATAATATCCACCAAAACATTGCTTGAGGAAGTGATCCAGGTGGATATTGTGTTGATACTGAGAGGGGGGTGAATCGATATCAAGTACAATTTAAAAAACTTTTTCAACTTATACTTAAACCATTCAATTATATCCAATGAGCAATGAACAATAGTATAAGAGTTACACCAATACACCACAATACACCATGCACAATATATGAGAAATAATCAATAGTTTTTGTTCAAGGGAAGTAATGACTTCCAAAGGTAGCTACAGCTTCCAAATGTAAAGGGAGGGATAAAAATCCAAGAGGAAGATACAATACTTCAATATCAAGAGAGATTTGAACTCTCCATCCCTGCCCCTTCCTTCCACCCAAGAATATATGAGAGATAATAAAACTTTACATTAAATCATCACCATCAACCAATCATCACATAGAACCTGGTAATGCTTCCTGAGACTTCTTCAATTTCTGAAATTATTCAATTCTTGGAGTACTCTGATCCTATAGATAATATTACTCAATGTATTCTCTAAAACTCCTTCAATTTTCACTCCTTGAATCCTCCCCAAAAATAGGTTATAGAAAGAATGGTAGACTTTATTCAATTCTGGTCTGTTTATAAAACCCAACTTGTATAGCATGCCCCACGCTCACTATTTAACATAAGATTCTGAAACTAGCACACAAGAAACTAGATTTTGTACTCTTTCCAATGGAAGTGGTCCCACTACATTTGGATTCTGTATGAAAACGTTATGACTGTTTTACCCGGAACACCTGTTTATTGACTAGTTTCAGGACTAGTCACAAACCCTATATTCCATAGAGTGTATCTCCATAATTATAGCGAATAAAGAGATGAAATTTTTAACAGAGGTACCTTTATATGTCTTCTCAATACCATAGCGATTTCACCATCTGAATCATTCTAGAAACAATGTTATAGCAAAAATGGTAAGATGACCTGAAAATAACATACCTTAGAACACATCACCAAAAGACTTCATCCTCCCTTGAAATCCGGCCTTATTTTCTTCTTATCACCTCTGAAATTTGAATTTTATCAAATGAGTGTATAATGATGTTTATTTATACCATTTATGTCACTTCCTTTTAACATTAGGGCTGACCTGACACTTTCTTATTTTGTAATTATTTTCGAGGCCTACATGTACTTCCTTCTTCAATTCACTTTGTCATCTTCTAAAATTCATTTCTCCTCAACCATGAGGATCCACGTGACGTGCCACATACCACCAGAAACAACATGATGTATACTATCCATTCATGGGTGTTNTATATGCATGTGCATTGTCCTTCATGTCCAAATACCTTTATCAATCTTGCGGTCCAAAACCCATGACTAGGGTTGACATCAATGACAACAACCAATCTTCCAACATATTGGTGGCCACCCACCTATTCCAAATAGCTCCTCTTGACAGTTTTTAGTTCAACGTGTTCTTTTATACTTATTTGTAATTTTGGGGTCTACACTCCTAGGATTTCCATGGATTTCTGAAGCCCTACACATCTTCCAGGTGGAGACTGGTTTCCGCCCACCTAATCCAACTGGCTTATTTTGGAATTTTTCATGTCAACACATCTTTTTGTACTTCCAGGGTTGTTTTGGGGCCCTAAACAATGTTTTCTTTTCTTTCCACAGTCAAACTATAGACAAAGTCAGAGTTTGAAATCATAATGTGTAGTTCTTGAGAATACCTTTCCAATGGGCTATCACACGCATAAAATGAAGGTCATATGCAAAAGTTACGACCTTGGGAAGTTGAGGTACCAACTTACCCATTGGGGCACACATAACTTTTGGCGTTTCATTTCCTAGGGTTAGGTTTTTGGATGTCTAGGGTTTTGGAATTCGTGAGTAATGATAAAATGGCCTTTGGAGCCTCATTGTAATCATTATTCTTAGATGGATGCACGTAGCAACCACATCTTTTCTCAGAGATAACTACCACCATTCAAGCAAGTTGTTTTCAGTTCTGCAGTTTTACAGTTTCAACCTATTTCATTTATTCAATAGAAATTATTTTTCACTGGATATTTATTATTGTTATTTGTATCTATGTGTTATTATATTCAGTCTATTATTCATTTTGTTCCACTCATAAATCCATATCAGTGGTATCAGAGTGGTCTGCTCTTCATTTATTTTTCTTCGTGCATGTCCCCGAAAAGAGCTGGGTAAAAGAAGTTGGGACTCGAACCATTCGAGACTTTGCAAGATCAGTCGCGCTGAGCCTGACAACAACCCATGGGGGAAGAAAACAAATATTATGGAGCGGGATATCATTTTAAAATGTTCCTTGAGGAATCCCTTGCATGACAAAGGAACGAAATGACGGACAACTTTGCACAGATCCTTCGGCGGCTGCACACAGGAAAATCATCTTCATCAAGCGGCCATGCAACCCCCTTCAAGTTACAAGTGAATTTTTAAATTCTAGTATTTGAAGGACTAATAGATGTGGATGTTGTATATAAATGGTTGAATATTCTCGAAGGGTATTTTTTGGTCCACAATTTTTCTGATAGGGAAAAAATTACTTTTGCACTCCTCAAGGTCCTCCCACATGTTAAGGACTGGTGGGATACTTACTCAGAGAAAAGGGCCATACAGGAATCTGAAATATTTGTGGTCTCCCCTACATGGGATTCCTTCAGGGATGCCATTAAAGAATAGTACTACCTTGTTGGAAGCTACGAGGACCAGTACGTAAGATGGACCACCCTGCGTCAAGAAAGGGACCAAACAGTACCAGATTTCACCAATATTTTTCATACCCTGTGCACCAAATTGGGTATCAAAGACTCTGAGCGACATACGATGTTCAAATATCGCGACTGTTTGCATAAATACATTCAAATATAAATGGAGTTTCTGGACATTTCATCATTGGGTATGCCTTATAGATATGTTCTCAAGATTGAGCATAAATTTAAGAAGAAGAGGCGAGAGTTTGGATCTACAAATTCCTCACAGCCAAAGTAGGGAAAAGGAGGCCCAAACCCACACAAAAAGGGACAAATAAAATATGGCCACTCTCAGGACAACCAATCCAAGCCGAAACACAAGAAGGGTAATGAGAAGTTGAAGAAGGACATAGGAAAATGGTGTGAATACCATAAAATCCTTTGGCACAACACCGAAGAATGTCGCTCCAAGAAATCACTCATAGCCAAGATGAAAGCTTCTGAGTAAGAGGAAAATTATGAGTCCAAATCAAATCTAGAAGGAGGGAAGCATATTATCGATGTTGAACCCAGTGCCACTTTCGCTACCACCAAAGCCCAGCCAAGAGAAATAGAAGAACTAGAGGAAGGGGAATACCTCTTTCACTCACAGATGTGAGTAAAGGGGGCTCCGGTTCATTTCATTTTCAATAGCGACAGTCAGAAGAACCTGATCTCACCAGAGGTTGTCAAGCAGCTGGACCTATTGAAGACACTACACCTGCTACCCTACACCATCGATTGGCTTCACCATGGAAGATATTTTTCATGTCAGTCGATAGTGTCGTCTTCCCTACGACATCAAACCTTTCAAAGATGAGGTATTGTGTGATATTTCTCCCCTTGAAGTCTGTGATGTTATTTTAGGACAACCATATTTGTGAAAGCGACATGATGTTTATGAGTATAGACCCTCCAGTGTTATTATTACTTTGGGTAGACAATTGTACAAGATACCAGAGGTAGCATCGCCTACCGCTATTTCTTTAATCTCTGCTAAGAAATGTAGTAAGGTCATTTCACATACTGGGAATTTTGTCTTCTTTGTAATCAGTGCTCACAGTAAACAGAAGGTCTCTGCCACATCCGTAGCCTCTACACATAGCCTCTCTTTGTAGCAAAAGCAAGTGGATGAGTTCGTGTAAGAGTACAAATACATCTTCTCCTCACCCACCAGGGTACCGACACACTGCCAAGTCAAGCATCCAATTGATCTAACCCATGGTGCACCTCTGCCTAATGACTAGTCTATCATCACTCGCTGATGGAAAATGATGAAATCAAGTGTCAGATCCATGAGTTGCTTCAAAAGGGCCACATCAGACCTAGCTCCTCCCCTTGCGAAATCCCAATTGTATTGGTGCAGAAGAAATAAGGGAATTGGTGGCTCTTCATTGATTACATAGCATTAAACAAAATCACAATTGTGAACTGGTACCCGATTCCCATAATTGATGACCTTATTGACCAACTCAAGGGGGAAAAGTTCTTCAACAAGATTGACCTAAAGTCTGACTACCACTAGGTTCCCATCGAACCAACTAATGTATGGAAGAAAACTTTCAAATCTAAAGAAGGTCTCTTCGAATGGTTGGTCATGCCCTTTGGCTTAACAAATGCACCAACCACTTTCATGAGGTTAATGGATGATGTAGTGAGACCCTTCACCAAATATTTATGGTAGTATATTTGGATGACATCCTCATATTCAATAGAACTTGGGAGGAGCACATGCAACATATTCAACAGTTTTTTAGCACTCTGCGACAACACAAGCTATATGCCAACTTGGAAAAATTCTCCTTTGGCATGAACATGGTCCAATACTTGGGCTACATTGTTGACGAGCATGGGGTACATGTTGATCCAGCTGATATCCAAGTCATCCGTGACTGGCCAACACCAACCACACTAACCGAGCTTCAGAGCTTCTTGGGACTGGCCAACTTCTACCGACAGTTCATGTTGGGATTCTCCCATATTGCATGGGACCTCAGTCAAGTGACCAAGGGCGATGGCAGAGAAAATTCGTGTGGGGTAAGGAACAACAATGAGAATTTGATGATCTGAAGCGTTGCTTGTTCTCAGCTCAATTACTCTCCTTACCCGATATGCAACAACCATTCAATATTGAGATTGATGCATCTGACTATGTTGTAGGCGTAGTTCTCACTCAGCATGGTCATCTGGTAGCATACCATAGTGAGACACTCTTAGATAATTTTTGGAAATACCCCACCTATGATAAGGAAATGTATTCCATTGTACAAGCATGTCTTCAATGGAAACATTACATTCTGGGAAAGGAGACAATCATCCACACTGATCACAAGCCTCTGCAATTCATACAGAGATAGGGGAAGTTGCAAAACGACCACCATCAGAAGTGGTCCACCTACCTGTAGTAGTTCCATATCAACATCAAGTATACGACAGGGAGCAAAAATCATTTCACTGACTGCCTTAGTCGACCTCCCGTGGAAGCACTCACCACCATGCTCCATTCCTTTGGGCATGAAGCATCTGAGTGGCCCCAACTTTATCAACAAGATCCAGACTTCACCACCACCTATAAGCTCTTGGGTACATGTGCGAATGTCACTGATTTTCACATTCAGAATGAATTTTTGTGCCACCTAGTCCATATTTGTGTTCCTGCAAGAGAGCATGCAAAGATGATTTGGGAGGCTCACTAAAATTGGATGGAAATACATTTTTGCATAGAGAAAATTGTGGTTGTTCTACATAAACATTTTGATTGGCCAAAAATTCGACATGATGTCAGCAAGTATATTATATATTTCACTGCATGTGACATTGCTAAGAGAATCATCAATAAACAAGGCTTATACACCCATCTTTCAACTCCTGAGACGCCTTGGGAATCCATCTCGATGGATTACATGTCTGGCCTTCCATCCACCAAGCAAGGAAATGATTGTGTATTTGTGGTAGTTGATCGGTTTTCAAAGATGGGCATCCTCGCAGCTTGCAAGAAGAGCATCAGAGTGGAAGATACTTCCAATCTCTTCTTCGAACGAGTGTGGGTCCATTTTGGGATACCATAGACCATCATATCTGACGGGGACAGAAGGTTCCTCAACACATTTTGGTCGAGTCTCTAGTCACTGTTGGACACCAAGCTCACTAAATCGACTTCTTTCCACCCCAAAACCGATGGCCAAACAGAGGTCATAAATTGGATGATTGGGCAAATCCTGTGCATGTAAAACTCTAAGAATCTGTGAACATGGGATGAGATTCTTCCCTATGTTCAACACAAATACAACATGGCTCTCCATAGCTCCACCGACCATAGCCCATTTCAGGTGGGGCTGGGATTCCAACCCTTGGGTCCCATTGATGTTGCACTACCTCTTGTAGCCACACAGGAAGAATCTTCCCATGTTCAGTTTGAGGTCAGCAAAGCCACCAAATTCATTGAGCAGATTCAACACATCCGCCAACAGGTCCATGAGATTTTGTAGAAAGTCAATGCTAAGTATGAGCAATGCCATGATCAACACAGGGTATCACACCAGCTTCAGGTGGGAGACAAGATTTGGTTACATTTGCAGAAAGAGTGTCTTATAGGGCCCCATCAAAAGTTATGACCACTTTGCTATGGGGCTTACACTATCACCAAGGATGTGGGTAGCAATGATTTTGAGCTCAACACTCCACCCTTCCTTGGCTTGCACCCAATGTTCAATGTGGACCTCCTTCGACCATATTTTCCACCATTATTGGAAACCTTAGAGATCACAAAACAACTGACACCAACAGATCTCAAACCTTACTGCATGGAACATGCATCCACTGATCAAATAGTGGACACGTAGGTCAAGGGCACTCGCTAACAAAGGATACAGCTTTATCGGGTTGTCAAGATAGGGCACCTCCTACACCAAGGAAAGTGGCTCACTTGAGGCCAAATTTAGCAAAATTTTCCTCACTTGATGGGGGAACTCAATGCAATGGAGACCATTTTCTTCCTAAGGAGGGAGGACTGATCCAGGTGGATATTGGTGGCCACCCACCTATTCCAACTAGATCCTCTTGACATTTTTTAGTTCAACACGTTCTTTTGTACTTCTTTGTAATTGTGGGTTCTACACTCCTGGGTCTATTTGAATCCCTACACATCTTCCAGGTGGATATTGGTGGCCACCCACCTAATCCATCTGGCTTATTTTGGAAGTTTTCATATCATCACATCTTTTTGTACTTCTAGGACCATTTTGGGGCCCTAAACAGAGTTTTTTTGTCTTGCCACAATCAAACTGTAGACAGAGTCAAATTTTGGTGGAATAATGTGTATTTCTCGAGAAGACCTTTCCAACAGGCTATCACGTGCCTAAAACAAAGGTCGTATGCAAAATTTATGACCCTAGGAAGTTTAGGTACCAACTTACCCATCGGGGCCCACATAACTTTTGGTGTTTCATCTCCTAGGGTTAGTTTTTTGGATGTCTAGGGTTTTGGAATTCATGAGTAATGATAAAAGGGCATTTGGAGCCTCATTCTAATCATTCTTATCAGATGGATGCGTGTAGCATCCACATCTCTTCTTAGAGATATCTACCACCATTCGAGCAAGTTGTTTTCCGTTCTACAATTTTATAGTTTCAACCTATTTCATTTATTCAATAGAAGTTATTGTTCACTGGATATCTGTTGTTGTTCTACGTATCTCTATGTTATTGTATTTAGTCTGTTATTCATTTTGTCCCGCTCATAAATCCAGATCAGGAATCACCAAGGGGACCATGATGCCACTCGAGGGAAGAGGAAATATATAAATAATCCCATGTTTCCTAACTCCTACTTTTTCCCTTATTATCACATGCTTTATTTAAATCCAAGCCACCATCTTTGACTTGAAGGCCAATCATTGAATGCATGTGGTGATTGTTGGGTAAGTCTACCTCACATAGTTATGAGGACATGGGACTGGGTACAACATCATGAAGGAGTGTAAGAGACTCCATCTTCATGGAAATATGAACCTCCTTTATTATTGTTTCCTCTCTTCCATTCTAATTCAAATTATCTTATACTCTTGTCATTCTTACCCTTGCTACCATTCTTCTTACCATGGAAACCATATCCTCTCATGCCAAAGACACCATTGAATCTCTAGGAAATGCATTATCTTTCTTAAGATTGAGATTCAAACCTATGAATGACCAAATCATGTTGTGAAAGAGAAGATGATGAACCAAAGAAGAGACATGACTAGTTGTAGAGGAGAATAGATGCTAGGTAGTTAGGAAACCTCCCCTTATTCCTTATAAATTGCTACTCATGGGTTGTTTTAATCCAAGGTGTAACATGGATAGGTTATTCAAGAGTGCAGACAATATATTGGACTCTTTATTTCCACACTAAATATCATTGGAGGAAGAATATTCCCAAGGGACTATTGAGCAGAGAAGGGAAAGATCTCCCTTGTGTTATGTGGGGTGGTGGAAGAGAGTGCTAATGATACTTATGGCTAGATGGTTTCCTAGAGAATTCACTAGTGAACAATTTGGATTGGTTTGAGAGCAATTGGGTTGGGTGAGTGACCTGAGAGTCTTTAGCTAGTTTCATTGACTATCGTATCATGGTCTAGCCTTAGGGTGGAATTCATAACTAATTCCTATGACTAGGTGGAAAATCGCTCCTTGACAACCAATTTGGTGGACTTTCATTCATTTACAGACAAGCATTCATATCTATTTCTATTTGGGATGCTTTTTGTTTGCAACATGATCTATGATGCCTTGAACTTAATGGGTAATGTATGAATTCAAAATACGCATTGTTAATCCACTGTTATATTGTTTATTCACTTGAATTTGAAATGGTATTATTGTTGAAGTTACAAATTTATCCTAACAATTGGTTAATTAAGGAAATAATTCCACATGGAGTGCCTCAATGACCAAGGAAGGAATCAAGATACGTGACAATAAAAATGGTAAATGTTAATAAAGAAGGCATGAAATGTTTTAGTGCATGAATTAAAATTGTCATGAAAGGACCTATTGTGCATTTTGTAGTGTACCAATTACAAAGCATAGTGTTTCTCTTAACTTAGACATACACCATAGAGTAACCATTTCTCATTTCCAATACAAAAATAAGGGTAGGGACTTTGCCATCCACAACTCTTGTTATACATCATTTGTGCAAGATTTAATGAAATGACATCTTATAACTTAATTTAATTTTTTATAGTTCATTGTACTTGTTTTAACCATTTTGTCTATGTATATATATGTTTCTATTTGAATGATCTTCAATCTCAACACTCTATAACCTCAATTTCAACACCAACCCTGAAAGAACCAATACATGTGTAACTATGGATTCGATCATAGATCTAAAGAGGAAAAAACCTCTTACACAAATTTAGTTCCCTTAACCTTGTATGAATGGTGTTGACACTCAGAACTGAAATGGGTTGCAGCAAATCAATC
>ML793468.1:512036-544863 GCA_009831015.1 Picea engelmannii | reverse complement strand
GAGCCCCAGAGCTCCAAACTTTTGGAGTTATGAAGACTACGAGAAGGTTAAAGCTTCGAACTCCGGGAGTTCCGAAGACTACGAGAAGGTTAAAGCATTTAGTCACAATTTATTCCTTATTCTCTTTGGTCTTAGGTCTTTTACCCTACAGGGGCTTTAACCTACATTTTCAGAATAATAAAATAATATTACTATTAATAATAATAATAATAATAATAACCATATGTATATAGACATATATACATACATTTCCATAGTCTTACTCTGTTTGTTGCATGTATGATTTAAAGGAAAATTATTTTCTTTTACAAAAAAATAAGGAAAGGAAAAATATAGTTTTCCTGCTTTATAAAGAGATTTAATAAAAGTTTATATTCCAAGAAAATTTTGGAAATTAAAATATAATTATAATCTCTACCTTCTTATGGGTAAATGAGTAAAATTTTATTTTTGTATTACTGTGTTTTACTACTCTTACTAAATTTGAGGAAAATGGTCCTAATACAAAGATTTACCTCCACAGAAAATTCGGTGTTTCTACCAGGATTTACTGCCCACCAAAATTTAAGGGGATTATTCCCAAATTTAGGAGATTTAACATAAATGTTTATTTATGCCCCAAATAGAATTTTGAGAACTTTTGTATTTTATTTCATTTAGACCAATTTCATGTTTAGGACTTTTAATGTTTTCGCATATTTGGGATTATTCCTAAAGTCCACATAGATCCGATATCTTCTAACTTATCTTCTAACTTTTCTCGCATGGGATTTGAGAACATACTAAAATGGAGCATTGTTACGTAGAAAAATCACTCTCTCTTCTTTCAAAGGTGTTATATATATTTTTAATTGTTCAGACATCAATTCCCCAGCATGCATTCAATTGTACAGCACAGTCAACCACAACATCCACTCCCATAAATCTTACTTTAGCACACAGATAATCGAGAGATAAGAAATTAAATCCAAAGATCTTCAGCTAAGATATTCTCTTTATTCTTCTTAAAATTCTCAAGTCACTTTTGTCATAAATTAAGCTTACACAATTCTAAAACATAGTATAAAATTTTCTCTGATCTAAACACTACATAGATTTGACCAAATATACTTATCTAGAAACCAGATAGTGATGCAACTGCTAAAAGGGGTGCTCGTTTCCACCCAACCGTAGGCACAACAACTCCTGGACGGATTTATCGTTGCCCACCCCCTAGCTATATCATGATGCTCTGAGAGAGACTCTTCCTTTTGTTCAACAACAACTAGGGACTAAGGCCACTCTCTTCCTCCCACAAGAACTTGGCATATCAGTTTTCTCTCCACCAAGCAAGGGGGTCTGGAATGAGTGCTTCCTCAGTCACTCATCTTCTCTACAACCCCATTTATCATCTTGGACTGAAAACGTTGCCCAACAAATTCTTGTACCCAGAACAAATTCACTTTTTAGTTCTCTTCATAACGAGAGAGTTGCACATGCTCTCCCTCTTCAGAAAATGGTCACCAGACTCATCTTCTTACCTTCACTCATTCTATCCACGAATTTCCTCTCTTTTCTTTCTTTCCTCAGCAAGATTTCGTGGGTCCAATTCCCAATTTCGTGGGTCAAGTCAAGAAGTTTTTCATATGGGTACTCTGCCCATCTCCTCATTAACTCTTGAGGAGGACTTCCCAACTACCAACCTGACTTGTGATTTATTTTTTTCTAGGTCAGAGTATTGTTTTGGGTCTGAATAATTTAAATCCAATAGAGTATTGGTCTAGTAGGGGTCATCTCAACCATTGTTGGTTCCCCTCACCATCTCTCTCATGCATCATTATCTACCTTGGAAAACCCCTTCAGCAGTTATGCAACACTTTCCATTTTATTTAGTAACAAAATATATACATTACCTTTTATAACAAAAAGGTTCATCAATTCCAACACCCACACATATTCAGTCTGCCCATAGTCTTTTAGCAGGTTGTAGTTATATTTACAAGTTGGGGGAACATGGGTATTACAAAGTCACAAACCCATGACAATATGAAGACTTGAACCATGGAAGTAGCCAAAAGTGTCGTTGAACAAGGTATGATTGTTTCAAGTTCTTTGCATATTTCAAGTTGTTGTGATGAGTTCTTTGAAGGGAGATGGGGAGGCTTGGATGAGGACCAAGTGCAATCTGTTTCCATGGTTAAAACCAATAGACTCGGGAGTGGTTCAAGTAGTGTAGACTTCAAAGGAGTCATGAAGCAGTTTGAGACGCCTTGACATAGGCAATGTGGTTGAGAGCTTGGGGTGACCTGCTTGGGCGAGTCCAATGGTGGACTTAGGCAAAGTTGGATGCAACTGT
Source organism: Picea engelmannii (assembly GCA_009831015.1). Taxonomy (NCBI): domain Eukaryota; kingdom Viridiplantae; phylum Streptophyta; class Pinopsida; order Pinales; family Pinaceae; genus Picea; species Picea engelmannii. The sequence goes on along the minus strand of ML793468.1, from coordinate 542,528 downwards.
GGAGATGGTTGGATTTTTTCCTAACTCTTTGATGAGGTGCATTGGAGGGCTCCTTGCAGTGAAACAATCAATTAAGCTAAAGATGTGTCAAGTTTGAGAGGACGGATGAGGTGCCTTGGTGTGAGGTTGCCTTAGACGAGTTTGTTGGGTCATGTGATGACTTGACAGTCACGACGACGGTTCCAGAGTATGAGACACTTATAGAGGTGCAAGGAAGTTTTATTCTAAGTGATGATGGAGTCAACGAAGAAGTCAACCAAGAAACGTTGACAGTCAACCTGAATGGGTAGAACATAGACCAAGTGACTTGGGTGGTGTTTGCTCGCCTTTGGTATGGGACACTAGATGAGGCAGAGCACTCCTTAGTGGCTTGTGGATGATTGTGTGATGACTAAGATACCCAGAGGGGTTGTTTTTTGAGGTTGGCAGGAGTATTAGCTCGGAAGTGCCTAGGCATGGAAGTTCTTTGGGGTGGCTCATTCTACTTAGAGCACTTTGGATAGTTTGAGGGGTGTGGGCACGTTGGCCACACTCATCACAAATGTTGAGCTGCAAAGAGATGACTCAGTGGAAGGAGGCGAGTTGAGAACTTGCCTTAGTTTGGAGGATTGTGTGGCAAGCTAGATTGCAGCACAAAAAGAGAACTTGGGCATGAGCATTCTTCTTGTCTTGGGTAGCATGGTTGGGCGCAAAACTTGATCATTTCAAGGCATGGAGAGGTGGACACCACAACATGGGTGGTTGGATTGAAGTAATGGTGCAATGGTGATTTGGACATACAACAATCGCAGTGGACGGAGCACTCCATATATGAGGACGCAAAAGAAGAGGATGGGAAATTCGGTCAAGGAAGTCTAACTTCATACTCGATCACAGTTTGAGATGCAAGGGCAGAGTTGGTTGGACATGTGGGTGGCAGCCGCATAGTGGTTTCCTGGACCCTTGATAGGACTTGGATGTGACATGAACCATACCTATGAATAGTGGAGGTGGAAAACTTCCTATCAACATATTGGCTAACTACCGTGAGGTGGGCAGTAGAGTCAAGTTGTCATGGATGACTTTGGTTTAGAGTGACATCACAGTGTAGCAAGGCGAGTGAGGTGACCTTGCCTCGGTTCGATGATGTGCAGATAAACTGAATTTTGAAAGGAAGTGACCAATTTGTCCATGAGGGTATGCAAACTCAAGAAGTATGATGGTTGGACTGGCCATTCAAATAGTTCATGACTTAGGCGAACAACAGCATGTCAAAGGAGTCGACAGTACAGACGTACTAGTAGGTTTGGAGGCACAACACTTAGACAGCATTGCGAAGGATATCCTTGACGAATATTGGAGGTGGCAATAGTGAGGCAAGGGTGGACACTTTCCTTAGTCTTTGGAGTTGGAAGTGAGGGAGATGTGGACAAAAAATACCAAGTCCGAGCATGAGGAAAGACACTTTAGGAATTGGATGCAACAGTTGGATTGATCACCCAACCAGTGCAAGACTTGAGGCATTCAATGTGTGGAGACATGGCAAAGGTAGTTGAAGTATGGGTGCAATAGTAGATCGCAACAATTCAACACTTAGGCATTTTTCATGTTTTGATTGAGGTTGTAGTGTTTGAGGAAGTAGCAGCAGTAGCGAAGTAGAGTGTGATCATCGCAAAAGGACATTGGCATCTTGGGCATTGTAGTCAGAGTTGGGAGAAGACGTCCTTCCACAATAGCAAATAGATTGGTTGCACACAACCTTGGGCGGAGAGTAGTGTGGATGGTTGCACAATCTTGTAGATGATAACACGAGATGTGGAAATTTGGAATTTCCACTTCGCAAGGAAACTTGGGATTTCCACGTTGGTAGAAATTTGGGGGTTCTGGTTCGCACGAAACTTGAGGATTCCAGTAGACTTAGTTGCAAAGGGGAGCAAGACTTCGGGCAAAGATTTGGAGACAACATACTTTGTGGATGTTGTCAAGGACGACAATGACTTTTGGTGGGGGAGAATGTAAGGCCTTCGATGAGGAGGTTGTGCGGCACCTCTGCTTGACCAGCATAGACAAAGACGAGATGTGGATTTTAGGGCTGTCCAGACGCCCAATCTTCATATAGAGAGGGAGTGGGTGAATCTTGGGGCATCCCTTGGGAATGATGCAGCTAAGGAGACCCACACCCAAGAATTGCGGAGGATGAGATATGTTTTCATGCAGTTGCGTAAGACAGAGACCTGCCAGGGCACGTGGAGGAGCGAGCAACTCAAGGCTTGGTGACTCAATGGAAGTCATGTATTGGGGAAGGCAGCAACGGGTGGAGTCGGCTCGACTCATGGGCAGAGAAAGCAACCCATCATGGGTTGAGTCAAGAAAAAGACCAAGGGATGCGACAGTTGGCTTGGATGGAAGTCCAAGAGTTGCAACAGTTCATGGAATGAACAATTGCATATATAGAGAGCTATTCACTTGGTTGGAGGGGTAGGATGGATCATCGAACTTAGATTTAGACAAAAAGGAGATCTGAGGCGAACTCCCCTAAGGAGCCAAGTCACTCCTATCTTGGGTGACTTGTGCTATCTTGTGGAGTCTGCATGAGGTACAATAGAGATTGGCGAGTCACTTTGGAATGAGTTCGGACAGCAGATTGACTTGGGGTTTTGATGAGGCGAAATGGTGATTCGGATAGGGAGCATAGGGGTGAGTCATATATGCAACCTATGGTCACCATATTTGAGTGGACTGAGGCACAACATGATTCGGAAAAACGACTTTACAATGTGGAGCGATCTGGGGACAAATATGAGGCTCGATCGGACAAAGTCAGAGGGGATACATTGTATTGGTACTGGGGAGGCTATCGTAAGACAAACCACACTCTTGTATGTTGTATGGGTCGCATGCTCCTTGTAAGCTATTTTACCAACATCTTATAATAAATGTACGGGTGTTAGGCACCTTTGGTGTTGCCTAGCATATATTTTTGTCTCTTCTCTTGCATGGATGATCGCATGTTTCATGGTTGTGTAAATGACTAAGTATAAGATGTGTTAATTGTGCAAGAGTGTATGAGTTGCGAAGTACAGGCAGGTTAGGTGCGCATCTTTGTTATAGAGAGTAGGGTGAGTAGAATCAACTCATTGATAGCTTGGAACTGAGTATGATTATGTTCCAAGTGAAGAGGCATAGTCCAGGCAAAGTAGACTTGGGCTAGTTTGGCCACCAAGTTTGAAACATCACGGTGTCGCATGCCCTAAGGAGCGCACAAAGACTCAAGGCCTTGGGCAAGTCTCCTTCGGGGTCATGACGCGTTAATGTCTTCAAGAAGAGAATGTTGTATCATATAGAGATTATCATGAACAAGACAATCAATATTCAATCAAGGATTGAGAAGAAAATGGCAAAGGTTGCCACCTTCAAAAAGATAATGTTGCGCGGTATAGAGATTGTCATGAAAAAAGCATTGAATAAACAACGTAGATCATCCTTCAAAGAGAGAAGGTTGAATGGTATAAAGATTGTCGTGAACAACAGAGCATCCTTCAAAGAGAGAATGTTGAATGGTAGAGAGATTGTCATGAACAAAGCATTGAATAAACTAATGTCGAGAAGCCCATGAACCCCAATTATGTCAGTGTAGAAGAACCCTTGTAAAAAAAAAATGTGTATGTATGGTCCCTATCTTTATGTCTCTTTATCTAAGAAATCTACAAGATTTGGTGGTAGTTTTAGTTTGGAATAGATTTTGTTATCTATTGTATAAATAAAATCACAATCTCACAATCTCGATATTGAATTTAACTTTTTAATTACATTAAGAAAAGCAAAAAGATGCATTATCCAACATAATGTGAAAGAGAGGTAATAAAATCACAATCTCAATATTGAATTTAACTTTTTAATTGCATTAAGAAAAGCAAAAAGATGCATTATCCAACATAATGTGAAAGAGAGGTAATGGCCATATTAATATGGACATGATACGTAGCAATATAACATGTAAAATTAAATAAAATATAAAAGAGATCTATAATATCTATAATTGAAAATCAAAATATAAAAACAAATAAAATTTAATATAAAATATTAAGTATTAATACATATACACATCATAAAAACAAATATAATTTAATACAAATAGTAAATATCAATATATATACAAATCAAGAAAGTTTTCCATGTTTTCCGTTGCACAATCGCACAATCTTGTTTAGGCAAAATGTAATAATAAAAAGATATAATATAAAATATTAAGTATTAATATATATACATTACAAAAATAAATAAAATTTAATTTAAAAGGCTAAGTATTAATATATATACATCATAAAAACAAATAAAATTTAATATAAAATACTATATATATATCAACAAAGTTTAGGCGCACAAACTTGTTTAGGCAAAATGTACTAACAAAAAGTAAATATGTAAAGTTATACAAAACATAATAACAAAGAATCTAAATATGTGGATGTTTTCCAGTTATATGTAAAGTTATACAAAACGTGATAATAAAGAATTAATTTTTCCAGTTTTTCTGTTGCACAAATTTGTTTAGGATATGTATATCTATGTAAACTTTACCAGTCCCTTATTTTACAAACAAGGGGCTCTCATACACCAATTTGGTATGGCTTGACCGTGACCTTAAAAATATATTATATATATAATAACAAAAAGTAAAATGTTAAGTTATACAAAACTTAATAACAAAGAATCTAAATGAAGATTTTTCCTAGTTATATGTAAAGTTATAGAAAGCCTGATAATAAAGAATCTAAATAGATTCTTTCTAGGTTATATTTTTTCAACCATTTTTATTTAATTTAGTTAAAAAAAATATTTAATTTAGCTAAAAATTTAAAAGAATTTTTTAAATTGTAAATATTAATTGTTAAAATTGCAGGATGCAAGTAAAATAGAGATTTTTGACCACTGAATTTATTTATAAATTTCAAACGCTTAATATATTTCTAAAATATGTTCAAAATATTATGTTTCTAAAAGTTAAATGAAAAATAAAAATTATAATAAAAAAATATTAAATTTATGAAGAACGGGGATGAGAGGAAAAAACGTTCTAGTTTTAGGGAAACTGGACCACTATATCTAGTAATTGATATTATGTTTTTAAAAGTTAAATGAAAAAATAAAAATTATAATAAATAAAAGTTAAATGAAAAATAAAAATTATAATAAAAAAATATTTAATTTATAGTTTATTTATTGTTAAATTTAAAATTAAATTTTACTAAATATTATGTTTTTAAAAGTTAAATGAAAAAATAAAAATTATAATAAATAAAAGTTAAATGAAAAATAAAAATTATAATAAAAAAATATTAAATTTATAGTTTATTTATTGTTAAATTTAAAATTAAATTAAATTGATGGTTGAAAATATGAAGGTGAGTGTGAGTAAAAAAATAAAAATTATAATAAATAAAAGTTAAATGAAAAATAAAAATTATAATAAAAAGATATTAAATTTATAGTTTATTTATTGTTAAATTTAAAATTAAATTAAATTGATGGTTGAAAATATGAAGGTGAGTGTGGAGTAATATTAGAGAAAACATTTTTCTCTAATATTCTTCGCCTCCACATTAGAAAAAACACATTCATATATTCCCCACCTCCACATATTAGAAAAAACACCTCTAAATTAGTGTGTTTTTTAAAATGCAACTTTTATATTTTATTAAAAAAAATTATATATATAATGGTGATATTTACGATATTTTGAGTTATATCTTAGCAAAAAAGAGCATGCTTTGGCTATATTGCGAAAGCCCAAGGGAAAGTTTTTGATTGTGTTTGTTCCCCATGAGGGTCTGCATGGGCGGTGACCAAAAAGAATTAGGTATATCCTCCCTTATCATGGCATTAGAGAGCCAACAAACTTGGACGCAACGACTATTCATACACGTACATTGCATATTTCACCTATCCTTCAGTACCATGTTGAGTGCACTTATGAGTAAGTAGTCTACACCATACACATCACTTGGAAAAAATCAAATAACTATCCATCTACACAATCTAACATGGCCAGCTAAGCAATCTACGCCAAGATAGCAACCCATCCTTCAGTACCATATTGAATGCACTTATGAGTAAGTGGTCTACACCATAGTCATCTCACTTAACAAAAACCAAATAACCATCCATCTGTACACTCTAACGTGAGCCAGCTAAGCAGTCTACAACAAAATAGCAAAAGAGTACATGTACATTCTAGATAATCTAATAACAAATACACTTGAAAAAGGTCAAATAACCATCCTTCTGCACAACCTCGCATGGGCAGATAAACAATCTACGACAAGAAAGCAAAAGAGCAGATTATGGTACATTATAGATAATCTAATAACAAATATATTATCATTAAGAAATTTAAGAAAAAAAACAAAATTCCACGCCATTTGCAAAAATATATTTCACACCCTTCAGTACCATGTTGATATTTCACCCATCTTTCAGTGCCATGTTGGGTACACTCAGTAAGAGGCCTACAACATCATGACTGCTGACAATGTTTCAACAAAAGAAAATTCAAATAGCCATCCACCTGGACAAATTAATATGACTGTTGATGACATCTTAGCAAAAGAAAATGTAAATAACAATCCATCTGCACAATCTAGTATGGGCCAGTTAAGCAATCTAAGGAGCAGATTATGGTACACTTAATTATGGACTTTCAGATAATCTAGTGACAAATATATTTTAAAAACACTGACAAATATATTTTAAAAACACTAATAAAGACATTTCCAAGACATCTGCAGGGATGCACTTCCAATGTTTAGTTACTATCTAAATGGAAAGGCATCTGTTACACTAGGATTAACAACAAAGTAAAACAGAGGAGTAAAAAMTAGAGTTGGCAACAAAGCTTATAATGTTAAATATGAGTTGGCAACAAAGCTTATAATGTTAAATATGAGTTGGCAACAAAGCTTATAATGTTAAATATTGTAGAGATGTCAAAAGTATAAAATTTGAAAACCATCTGAGATAAAACAATAAACCATAACGAGAGAGTAAAAAATAGAGGAGCTTGGCAACAAAGCTTATAATGTTAAATATTGTAGAGATGTCAAAAGTATAAAATTTGATAACCATCTGAGATAAAACAATAAACAACGTTGGTAGCAATACCCTGCAATCACACTGTAGGTATTGATTATCTAATGTCATCTCACAGCTGTAGGTATTGATTATCTAATGTAGAAAATGCCATCCCACAGCTTGTAAAATCTAATGTTAAATGTTCTAGGTAAAAAGTGCTTAAAATTGATAACCATGCCATCTGAGACAAAACAGTAAACCAGGGTAGTACTGATAACCATACCATCTGAGACAAAGCAGTTTACAGTGGTATACAATAACACTCAGGGTGGTACGACAATCACACTCTAGGTAATGATTATCTAAATAGAGATGTCATCCAACAGCATGCTGAATTCAATAGGTTCGTCAAATAAGAGCACCCATTGCCATCTTGTCAACATATGTGGCATAGTCCTGGACCCAAAAGTGGCTGTAAGATTCTCAATATTCAGAAAAATTCCCAATATTCAGAGAAATTCCACTGCTAGACAATTTATCTTGTCAACCTATGTGGCATAGTCATGCTAGGTCCAAAAGTGGCTTACGGAAATCAACTTGACCACAATATCTGTGCTGTAAGATTCTCAATATTCAGAAAAATTTCTGCTAAACAATTTTACTTCTAGTATGAAGAAGGGTAGTAGCGGATAGCATAGACTTGTTACCAACAGAGAACACTAATTAAAATTAACAAATTAGTTTTATTTAGGACTTCAATTTAAGATGTAATCGTTATGTATTATTTATATATATGAAGAGATATATACAACTCTTCAGCTGCAGAATTAGCTGCTAAGACTTGGTTCACAACTTTTTTACTGTGCAAGTAATGACAGCAACACTAGCATACTGAAGTGACAAAATCTAAACCAAAGTTAAAAAGGCTTTGGCTTCAGATACTATAGCCTCAGACAAAGAATGAGTCTCAAAGTGGACAGCATACTTGCTTTCCGAGCCTCATTTTACTAAAAGCTTGAATCCATCTACATTTTAATCAGGTTCTCATTCTCCAAACAACCCTACCGCATTGTTAAAAAGGCCCTCGTATGAATACAGTGATGTACAAAGATTTTATATATTCTCGTATCTTTTTCATTCTCTCGCTGGATTGCCCCACAGATTAGTCAGTAATCAGTTGAGAGATGAGCAGGTTGAGATAATGGATTATTAGGCCATTGCCGGAATACTGCATCTTGTATCCCTGTCCAAGCAATCAAAGCCCTCAATCCGAATACCAGGACTAGATCCTAATGATTGCCTAACACATGACTTTGGCTTTGAAATAGCAGAAGGTGAGCTTGGCACTCTCTGATGAATGAACTGCACGTCATGAACAAGAGGATTGTCAACCCGACTTGGAGGAGAACCACAAAAATATGGCGGCGAACATCCCAGGTTTGATGAATCACTACACCCACTCTGCAGAAAAAACCAGATTTCAGTCAAATGATCTCTTCCACAAACAATTTGGAGCAAACATAAAAGTGACACAGTTGATTTCATACAGCATTATGAATGCACCAAACTAAATACCTTGCTAAGAATTATGTCCAAAATCTCAAATCCTGCGTTCAGTTCATTGTGCTCTGGAGTATGACTGTTCATGCAACGGATCATCAAAAATCAGTGAAGGCGCGTATAATACAACACAAAGGATGTGTGTGGGGTGCAACATTAACTTAAATCTTCTACAACAGTTAACTTAAATCTTCTACAACAGTAGATACTAGAGATAAGATCAATCTCAATTGTGATCCACAAATGGAACAGCATAAATATGTAGAGAGAAAACATCCAAAACAATCCTTGAAGTGCAAAGAAAACACTCAAAACAATCCTTGAAATGCAACATCTTTGCACTGAGAGACACCAAGGTGCTCGAGAGCCCTGTGTGTGTGGAAGAAGGATGTCTGTGTGTAACGATATTAAATAAATTTTTGTTCAGTATCTTTTATTTTAAATATAAATGTTAATTACCTTCTATTTAAAATCTAAAAAAGACTAAGCTATTATTTGATTTTGATTGTAAGTATTGGTTGTACTTACAAGATTTAAATAACAATTATAAATAACCTTGGTAGAGATCCATCTTATAACCTTGGTAGAGATCCATCTTAAACTTTGATCTATTGTACTTCAAGAAAGATAAAAAAAAACAGACAAGCTGCAAACATTGCAATGTTTACAACACAATAATATGTGATGAGGGTGCATTTTTAATTTTAAAAAGGCTGAGATATTATATATCGTACTTACCAGATTTAAACAACCATTATAAATAAACTACAATAAATCCATCTTAAACCTGGATCTATTGCACTTTGAAAGGGATCTAAAAAGGAAGGCTTTAACCTGGATCTATTGCACTTTGAAAGGGATCAAAGATGAAAGGATTTTGAGATCAATGAAGAAAGTCAAGGTGCAAAAACTGGAGTTTCTTTATGTCCCTCTAGGTGCTTAATATGAGGGATAAAAAAAGCAAGGTGCAAACATTGCAATGTTTAGAGCAAACTAATATATGAGGGCGTATCTATAATTTTTAAAAAGCTGAGGTATTATATATCTTAATTACCAGATTTTAAAAACCATTATAAACAAACTACAAAAGATCAATCTCAAACTTGGATCTATTGCACTTCGAATGCGATCAAAAAAAATTGCAAAAGACCAATCTTAAACTTGGATCTATTAAACTTCTTCCAATGGGATCAAAGAAGAAAGGCTTTAGGCATCAAAAGAGAAAGGCAGGGTGCAAAGACTGGAGTTTTTTTAAGTCCGTATAGGTGCCTAATGCTTAATATGGGAGAAAAAAAGTCAAGGTGCAAACATTGCGATGTTTACAACAAAATAATATATGAGGGTGGATTTTTAAGATCAATCTTAAACTTGGATCTATTAAACTTCTTCGAATGGGATCAAAGAAAAAAGGCTTTAGGCATCAAAATAATATATGAGGGTGGATTGTTAAAGATCAATCTTAAACTTGGATCTATTAAACTTCTTCGAATGGGAAGAAAGAAGAAAGGCTTTAGGCATCAAAAGAAAAAGGCAAGGTGCAAAGACTGGAGTCTTTTAAAGTCCCTCTAGGTGCTTGATCTAGGTGCTTAATATGGGAGAAAAAAAAGTCAAGGTGCAAACGTTGCGATGTTTACAACAAAATAATATATGAGGGTGGATTTTTAATTTTAAAATGGATGAGGTACAATATATCTTACTTTTCAGATTTAAATAACCATTATTACTGTATATCCATCTTAAACTTGGATCTATTGCACTGAAGAATCCAAGGTAGAAACGTATTGCACTGAAGAATCCAAGGTAGAAACGCAAGGTGCACTTCGAGGGATGAAAGAAGAAACGCAAAGTGCAAAAGATGAGAGTTTTTTTTGTCCCTCTGAATGCTTAATAAACAAAAATAGATGGTGTTTTTTTTTGTCCCTCTGGGTGCTTAATAAACAAAAATAGTTCCCTCTTAAACTTGGATCTATTGGAGAGGGATAAAAGAAGAAACGCTTTAAGGATCAAAGAAGAAAGGAAAGGTGCAAAAATTGGAGTAAGGTGCAAAAAATTGGAGTTTTATGTCCCTGAAGGTGCTTAAAAGTTAATATATCTGGGAGTTAATGTTAAGACGGATCTATTGCACGTCAAGAGGGATCAAAGAAGAAAGGCAAGATACAAATCTCAACGTTTACTCAGGGTGTCAAACGATTGAGGCTTGCACCTATTGTTTTTTTATATCCCTCTAGATGGATGTATGCCAGTTTCACATGTTGACAGTACATGCCAAAAGGGTTGATTCAATGGCAGGAGAAGCATGCAACATTGCAGAAAAGGGTTGATTCAATGGCCTATATTAAGACTTCTGTATATAAGGAAAAAATTGACTTGGTCAAAAACTGGTAATCAAGAAATGTTAAAGCTCCCAAGCAGACTAATAAGACAGAAACTAAAACTCACCTGCGTTGCCATCTCAAGTGTTTTGGAAGTTCTGGGGACGGGTGGTTAACCAGACCAAGCCTTCGCGGCTTCGGGCAGATGACAACTTCCTCCTCAGATTTTTCTCTCATGAATGCAGCCCTGAGCCTACCCATTTCCTTCATTTCGTTATTGTCTTGGAATCCCAATTCAAATCTGTGTGAAGACCCACCACAGTTAGTTATTACTCTCGTCCACTACTGCTCTACAGGAAACAGATATAACTTAAATATCAAATAAAAAAGTTTTCTTGGGCCAAAATACAGAGGAAGACTAAAGACCCCGAAATTCTTTTTACTAGGCCAAATGAGAAAGTCAGAACAGAAGATGAATATAATAAAGATCCGGGCATGATAACTCGTAACGTTCGAGGACCGGTTTAACTAGAGAAAAATACATATTTTTTTGATGGAATCTCCATACCAAAACAGTATTTGTAAAAAAAAAACGATATTGGGTACCTGCACAGGATTCTTCCAACTGGTATTAATACCGGCCCTGTTCAACACGGATTGCTGCTAGGATCTCTGAAATGGAGAACAACCTATCCAAGCTCTAAGGGCGAAGAAAACTCTGATGGGTTCCTTGAGTTATCTTCATACACAACAGATCCTACAGACCCAAATCTTCTCTTGCTGCGTTTTGAACACACAGATCTGAGGGCTCCACCAAACTAGATGGAAATACCCAGAGCCCTGAGAATTCCCACATTCAAAACTCTGCAAAGCACCAGATTGTGTATAAGCGGAGCTCTGTAAAATTCCCCACTTCCTCCTGCCTTAATTTCAAGCACTGATTGTTTTGGAGGCCTGAAAGGAAGTGGGCAAGAAGAGAACCTGAGAAGACGGGTCTAAAATAAGGGGCAAGAAGCCAGAGAAAGGAGGAGGAAATCGGGGGAGTTTGACCCAAATATAACTACCCTACACGGAATGGAATTTAATTCCCAATTAAATTATTAATAATATTGAGAAAGGCAATGATGCCTGCATCCCATCCATTAACACGGACAAAGCATTTATTATATACTATTAACACATGCACAAGATGCGTGCTCCCCTGGTGGCACCTGTCATTGACGATGACAAAAAGGAAAATATGGCAGGAGAAAGCATCTCCAAGGTGCTGTTGCTCTTGCTTTTTAGCCATGGAGGACCTCCAATTTAAAAAAACATCTCCCAAGCAAATTTTTAAAATGTAGATATCAGACATAATCATATATAAAGTCCACACATGATATTGGCGAATCAAGGGTGACTCCTAGAGTTGGAGCATTAGATGCCCACATTCCCCTCCGTATTATGGGGACAAAACTTAATACTCGTTTGTAATAGGGGTAGCGCCTTTGGAGTAGGATAAGTGGGTGTTTATCTCGAAGTAAGTTAAAAATAAATAAATTTAATTTTTTTAGTAGTATTTTTTTTTAATTTATTAAGAATTTTGTTAAAATTTATAGTTTTATTTAATTATTAAAATTTTGATATGAAATTCATTTTAGGTAGTTTAATTGGCAAGTATTGTGAATATGAAGTTTCATGAGGAAGTGCCCAACTAATTGTTGATTCAGTCAAACATAAAAGAAATAATAATAATATAAAATTTATTATTTAATTTTTAAAGTTTTCCATCATTTTCATTTTAAAGCTTATATGTTTCTTATATGAAATGTTTATGTTTGGAAAACTTACACAAAGTTTAATCTCTAGAAAACTAAAACTTTACCTTATTTCAAAAACACACACTTCAATTTCCAAAAAAACATATAAACTAAAAATAAATAAATTAAATAATATTTTTACCTTAACAAAAAATATCCTCGAAACAACTAAATTTGTCCTTTTTTACCTCACTCCTCTCTATCACACCAACTTTTCACCCAAAAATTGCTAGAAAAAGTTAAGTTAATTTCTAAGTTTGACCTATGCAATTGTTATAAAATATTAAAAAAAAACAAATTCAATATTTAAATCGAGGTAGAATGGAATTTGCTATAATGTAAAAGCTGTGTAGCATTTATGGTGTAAAGGAAGATGCGTATTATAGTCAAGTGCAAGCTGGCCTTGGTTGGCGTGTTGGGATATGTAGAGGATTAGGGGTGACAAAAACCATATTTGATTTGATACTCTCTTTGGAATGTCACTTACATGGCAATTTCCTTTCCAATGTAATGAAGAAAGGACATTTATTTGATCAATTATATTTGAAGTGAAAGTGGAGAATTTTTTTCACAAGTGAATTGATTGGATGATATTCACTCAATTGGATTATTGTAAATTGATATAGATAGAGTGATAGATATATTTTATTAAATTATTTTGATTTGATGATATTCATTAGATTGGATGGTAAATTGATATAGATAGAGTAATAGATATATTTTATTAAATTATTTATGAGATTAAATGGTTATATGGAAAAATATAGTTTACATTTTGTGTGATATTTTTGAAGAGATTACAATAATGTGTGTTTAATCTATTCCCAACTATTTGTATCTAGTTCACATCATTTTTTCAATTGATTTTGTTTTTGTTGTATCTTTTATCAAATCTTCCATAAATGAGATTCTTAGTGTTCAATATTCAAATTTGATTTCTCTCCAATTTGTGAATACATTACATCGCATATGAGAAAGTGTTGTTTAGTTTCTACCTCCATGTTTTTATAAACTTGTTGTGACCTTTCCTCCCATGACTACTTGGGTTGTTTCCATCGATTTTACCAACGTCACAAACACTCTTATATTTATACAAGAAGTATGTTCACATAGCAAATGCCAAGGATACAATAGGTGTAACATCTCATTTTGGACTCTTCAAGTATATTTGATCAGATTATGTACAAATGTGTTGATGTAGTTATTTTGACAAGTGTCGAGCCAAGTGGGCTTAGTTATAATTTACTCATGGTGAAAATATCGTAAATGCCTTGTATAGATTTCTAATGTAGAGTCGTATGCCAAGCACTAACTATAAAATGATGGAGACATATATTTAGATGTGATGGAAATCTTGAACACAGACTTGATTCATTTATCGTATTTATGCCACGTAAAAAAAGGTGAACATCAAATATATTGCAAAATTTTAGAAAATTACTAAAAGTACAAGATGATTATGAATCCACGAGAGGGAAAAAGAAAAAGAAAAGAATATATTCCATGATTATCATGTAGCAGCTTAGAAAACTCCTCTTTACTACTATATGCCACTAAGAAAACTCACCACCACTTTGTCCATATGTGCCCCAATAGAATCTATTATGTACTTTTGAAGAGAACATGCAATATCATGCATAGTACCAAAAGTTATATATTTTGGATTGGGAAATAGTTTTCTATTTTTATTTTTATTTTTGTTTATTCTTCCTTGTAATTTGAATTGTCTTCCATGATTATCATTGCCTTTAATTTATCCTTGGAAATTGTGAACTTATGAGTTTGTTACCTTGTATTAAACCATATGGTTCGGTGACCTTTTTCCAAAAAGAAAATTTCTCCATTATATTAGTATAATATAATTGTTTATATAATCGAAAGATCACATTACATTTTATAAAACCACTGTGCCCAAAGACATTGAAAGAAACTCAAAAATAAAATCATATACCATAATCTCTGAAGTATAGAAACCCGGAAACTCAAAACTTACAACTTCGCTATTGTAAATAACAGAACATGGGAAAAAAAACTGCGAAATCTCTTATGACTTTTAATATCTAATCACACTAAGAGAGGCTAATGTACTCTCTTTGGCCCTCAATTCCATTTTCCCAACTGTAGTATGTGATCCTTCCTTCTGGTTCTATGAAGGATTTTGTGGATAGATGGTCTGCCTCTGAGTTGTGTATCTTGTAAATATGTTGAAAAATTAGATCTTGGAACTGATTTAGAAGTCCTTGTATTTTAGCCTTCCAACCCTCGATGGCGCAAACCTATAGCTTTCCATTTTTGTTGAGCCAGTCAATTACCACCTTTGAGTCGCCCAGTATTTGTAATCTATTAAGATCAAGATGATTTGCAAGCTTCAAGGTTGCCCGAACACCCATTAGTTCGGCTTTTTTGTTTGTCCCCCATCCACAATTGAGAGTCCATCTAAAAATCCTGGAATCAAGTAATTTAATAAAACCTCCAGCTCCACAATGTTGCCCATCTACGTTGGTCGCCCTGTCAAAACAGGCTACTGAATAGCCTTCCCGGTGTGTAAACTCACTCAGGCGAGATCTTTGAGGATTTGGTTTGCGTGTCTTCAACTGTAATGTGCTCATAATTCTGACGATCACCCGACTAATTGAAGGAAAACTGTTTTCAAATATTGTTGCATTTCTTTCCAGCCATATAAACCAGCAAGCAAGGGTCGGGAGATAGGGAATATTACCTTTTTCTTTTGTCCAATATTGATAACATTCAATAACCTTCTCGCATTTCCAGAGAAAACTAAGATGTAGTAGATATTTTAATCTATGTCAGACGAAGATATGGTTCGGTGACTTGTTTGGTAAGAAATGTATGTTTGTAGGGAGTGAAGAAAGGTGAAAGATATAAACTTGAAATCCCACATGTATGCATTAAAGACCACATTTAAGCAACATAGTGTTAGTCTAGGTATCACTAAGGGTAATTTAGTGCATTGGACTTTTTATATCGTTAAGCGTTGTACTGGTTGGGTTTGATCCTTAAGGGAGTGAATGCACAAAAAAGGGAATTCTTGAGTTGTGTTGTGAATGGCTAAAAAGACATATCCATGAGTTGATTGAATGTTGGTTAAGGCATTTGGAGGAATCTTAGTTAATAGAATTTATGGTAGGTATTCAAATTTTATCAAGTCATGAGCATAGTGGGATGAGTTGAGTGAGATAAAGAGCCTATAGGGGTTCTTGGTCTTGGAGGCCTCATAGCTCAAGTTGAGGGTGGCATCCACAATGGGTGCCTATCATCGAGTGCTAGTGAATTTCTCCTACATAATGGATTTCTTGGACAAAGTTATGATTAAGATAAGTAGTCATCTTTGATTTAGTATTATCAAGTGTAATTCATTAAATTTGTTTCAATTGTGAATATTATGTATAAAATAGTTTATGAATCTTCATGAAAATTAATGTTAACATGAGCTATTATGTAATCCATGGTTAAATTGTTGATTTACTTCCCTAATTGTGTATTGGATGCATTCTAGGTGAATGTTGCATATATGCATGAATTAGATGAATGCCACATGTATTTGGGTTTTTGTGTATGCATATTTAAATTATGCATATAGATTTGCATCATAAGTTCAAGTAAAATCCCCCATTTGAAATTTAGTTGGCAATTAAGAGTTCAAAGGAGAAATTTTGAGTTATGGCGAAGTTCTACTCCATTGCCAACATGGGGAGCAAGGGGTGGTTATGCCACAATGACGTTACAACAATACTTTCTTACGGTTTGAATATCTTAAAGTTATTATCATTCTATAACTTAGTAGTTGAACTAGATACAATTGACCTCTCTTAAAGTTTCAACCCCTAACCATCAATAACCTCCCAGAGAAAATCAACTTTGTATCTTTATATCCTTGACCACCCCAATTCACTCTTTCAAGTAAATTTGCATTCTCTTATAAACTTTTGTAGGGGGGAGTGGATCCTCTTCCCATAACATGAGGAATTTATAATACTTACAAAATCCAAAGTGTTAAAAAGCTCAAAGAAATGACACAAATCTTCGATTAAACCAAATTACAACACGATTTTCCTCAACTAACATTCCAAAGTAGCACTTTAGACAAGTAACTCAAGGAATAAAAAGATAGAACAACATATAAGAATGAATGAGTAACTCTAAACCACTTACAATTTCCAAATGAATCAAAACTTTCAATGGATTCAACATTGTGAGGAGATTGATAAGAATGATAAAGAATTTTTTTTGGATATGAACCTCAATTCTCCTTTCCACACTTTGTAATGGTTTATCTTGAATATTATCAAAGGTTTGCTATTCTAGAGATGATATTTGTGTAGTCTCAATTTTATCCTCTCTCATCTTCTATATTTGGCTTTTTTTAATGGTTTATCTTGAATATTATCAAAGGTTTGCGATTCTAGAGATGTGAAATATTTGTGTAGTTTCAATTTTATCCTCTCTCATCTTCTATATTTGGATTTTTAGGTTTTCTTTGTACTCAATCATCAAATGGTATTTTATTTTACAATATAGAAAAAAAAATCGGCATACAATAACACACTTATGGATCACAATAATAAAATCTTCAATCATTATAACTTGTTTATGTGTCTCCTCAATGAGTGGCAGAAAAGAAACATCGGAATTTCCCTCTCTACATGATTAGCTTAATAGAGATATTATAATGCATCATTCATTTAAACATGATTTATTTTGCATATTGTGTAATTTTATTTCTAGTAAATGTATTGATAGAGTTAATTTCAAGAATGAAATATATTAAGGATTTAGGTTGAAATTTTGGACACTTAAAATTATATTTTTATTTGAGATTTTAATTTTGAAAATCAAAAGTATTTATGTTTTGACTAGTGTAAAGAAGAAAATCAACATTGTTAAAACAAGAATAAATTCTCACATGTTTCAGAGTGAAACTAGGCATTGGACAATTCCCAAAACGTATTGCGATGAAAGAATTTGTCATATTTGTGATACTAAGAGGATTGAAGATGAAATGCATTTTCTCTTAGAGTATCCTGCTTATACCAAATTAAATCTCAATTTCAAAAGATCTCTCACAATACCAACCTTTCTAACCTTCTAACTCATCAAAACTATGGTGATCTTGGAACACTTCTCTCAATGCTTTTTCGAGCATAGAAATAAAATTATAAAGCAATCCAAGTGATTCCTTACCTTTCTTAAGGTTCACTAAACCAATTTTAAATTAAGTAAACATAAACCATTATGTAATATTGTTTTTCACATAAAAAAAAATTGTAAAGCTCAATTTTATTTCCTATGTTTTCTCTCTTTCCCCAAACCATCTTCCAAACAAATATTATATATTTATTTTCTTTTCCAAATTTAATCACTTATTTAATTGTGGCAAAAGAAATTAAATATACTCTTTATATATAAAGTCGAAGAGGTATCTTTCTAGAATGTGTAATAAAAAAAATCATCTTTTAATTTAAAAAACACACCCCTCGTCTTTAAAATAAGRASCCGTTTAATAATGTACTAAAATTTTCTTTTGTTGTAAAAATTTGACTATAAATAAAGTGAAAGTTTTGCTTGATGTAGCTTTTTAAAGGTTTTAGGTCAATTTATTTATTTATTAAAATGATACCCAAAAACATCATTCCATTATAAGTAAAACTCAAATCCTGCATTAAATTTWTACTTAATTCTAATCAAAKTCATTAATTAAAAAAAAAACTTTTATTACATGATTAACCTACTCCTACTCGTTTAATATTTACAGCTAATTAGGTAGTTGCGCTCTCGTTTACAGCTAATTGGGTAGGTGGGCTCTCGGAGGGAGATGATGCACCAAGGACAATGAACAGGAAAAGCTCAAGCACATTAAGCCCCCTACTGACCCTCATGATATGACCACTTCTTAAACACGAGGAAATTGTTTGTACCCTTAACAAAGCTCCAACTGTATCGCGACACGTGTACTAAGGTTGTTGGAAAAATGCCTAACCGTCTGACGGGAACAGTGTGCAGAGCACATGGAGGGAGAGGATGGCATGTTGATGTTGCTGACAGTGCATAGCCGGCTTCACGCTCTCACTCATAGAACGCCCAAATTAATAGCTGTCTCCTGCCATTACACTAATAATTAAAGTAAATGTTGTCGGCTCCCTGACATGTACAAAATTCCCATATAATATCTGTCGCTTAACACTGAGCGCCCAATGGAAACGGAATATCCCACCAGTACCATTCGAAAATCTGCTCTCCGCTCCCTGTTTCAGTCCATTGCACAAAACAGCAAATGTTTTTTTTTCCTGTCAAACTTGCTGTACACACATATCCAGAAAAACTCCAAAATCAAATCGATTTCATTTTCGAGGAGCCACTTATCTAAAGTTTCCGACGTTCTGTCATGACACGAAAGTGGCGGTCAGACGCTTCCCGTCACTTGACGGGGATACGGTTTACCCCAATCGGGTCTCGGAAAACGATTTTTTACTGTCCACGTGGAAAATTACAGGCTGGAGATAGGACCACTGAGTTCCACTTTCGAGATTCTTTGAGCCGGAAAAGAGGGTCCCGTCTGTTTTATTATTAATTTCAAGAAAACTTGGTTGGCGAGGAGCCAACCACCGGGGGAATCCGATGTCGATTTCTCTGTCAAGAAACACATTTTGGGAAGTAGACCACTCACGTTGACGTTGACAGGAAGAGAAAAGTAGAAAGCATGTGAAAATACGATAAAATGGTAGTCCTAGTCCGATAATAAAACTAATAGTCTGGACCATAGGATATGAACCCAAATCTTACTTTCTTAATAGCATGGACCATAGGATATGAAACCAAATCTTTCTTTATTTTTTCTTTGCATCGCAAGTTGCTTGCATGATTGGCAGGTGTAAGAAGTCGGGCCATGTTATCAATTATTTTATAAAGTCATATACATCGAATACAGCATTCTCCATGTCATGGTCCAACATGTAAGTTTGGTGGACTGATTTTGATTTATGAGAAAGCACCAAACAATAAAATACGCTCGTGCTTTTTATCGGCGACAAAAACCCGCATAACTTTTTATGCTTCATGCAAAATGAATAACGTAGATGCATACGTGTGCCATGGAGGGTCAAAAAAAACAGAGGGTCGTCTCTCACAAAAGCATATCGACAACCTCTAAATATCTACATACGGTGAGGGGGAATTAATTATCGAAAGAGGATCTAAACAGGAGAGCAAGAAAGTTCTATTATGATGGAGTAAGCCAATTATGTAATAAAGTGATTTTATTTTCACATTAAAAAATAAAATAAAATAAAATTGGATTTAGTTAAAATTTTAGGATAACTCGAGTTTTACATATCCAAATTCTATGTATAGCAAAATTTTGTCTCATTCTAAATTAATCTGGATGTTCAGAAATTCCATCAAATGTTTAGATTGATTGGAACTTTGACTTATTAGATCGCTAAATTCCAATAGAAAGAGAAAAGATTGGTACAAGATTAGCCTATTCCTTATCACACTAGCATGTAGATACCTTCTAAATATGAGGGACATGAATAGGAAATGTGTCTATGCTCAAGTTAGAGTTAAAACATGGCACTTAAATTTTTTATAAATATTAAGTAAAAGATATACAATGTTGATCTTAATTTAAAGTTAAAAACCCCACACACATATATATTTCTTTTATTTTAATTTCATGCTCAATAAAGAGTTGATACATAGCATTTTAAAAATAAAATAAAATATTTCCCCAGATTAGGTGTCGGGGCTGAGATTAGACTAGTTGTTCTCCCCCAAGGCGACCACCCACCTGTCCTCCATGCATCCATTTAATGACCACTTGGTTCCTCCATGTATCATTTTTCCTCATTCATGTGCTTACCATGATGTTTTATCACCTGATGACATCCTTCCTTTGTGTTGGGATCTTTCTTCCATGTTATGATTATTCCTCCACGTTTTTCAGGCCCAGGGAAACTTCATTTCAAATTATGGGAACTCATAGCTCATATAAGGGAACCTTCCAGATTTGTTCCAGCTCTATGCATGCATCTAGGATTGATCAAACCCCTCCATGGCCTCACCTTTGGTTTCGCTCTCTGCTAGCCTCTGACTCCCTTCATCCAACTCTACGCCCTACTTGTTTTCCCATCCCTTTCAACCTCTCTACCTCTCCTCATCTTACCCTTCTCTTCTGCTCTCCCCTCCCGTCCGTCTGCATAGCGCATGGAGGTTTCAGACGACGCTTGCGAGGAAAACATAATAGGTTATTGGTCTCATCAGAAGTTGAAGATATGGTTGTTGACTACCAAGTCCATACTCCCCTAGAGATACAAGCTAAAATTGATCTTGCAGAGGTGAATGTGCAGGTTCTTAGGTGCTTCATTTTAGATGAGAAGGTTAATGAGAATATTTTCCCTTAGATTCCCAACCCTGGTTCCTCATGGGTCAAAGAATCCAAGTATTATATAACAATATACCTTTATTGGCACATGGAGATGCTCATGGGCAAAGTGCTGCTCCAAAGAAATGAATCCCATCAAGAGATCCTTCTCTAGCTTGATGAGGTGCAGCTCCAAATCAAGCTCGTGGACCACAAGATCAACCTGTTAGCTGAGAAAAATGTTGGCCTGGATTTCTCTAAGTTGGACTACCCTCAACCCCAGGTTCTACCAACTAATGGCCATCCTCCCTTGGTCCGATTTTACTCATGATACTTTTGTTTTCTTTTTTTATTTTAAATTATAGAGGTCAAGGAGTTGTAGCCCCACCTCACTCTAGTAATCAGTGTGATAGGCATATATCTTTAAACTTTCCTATGATAGTTTTAGTTTTGAACATATCATGGTATGTGATTTCAAGTCAAATTGGTTTCTCAAGTCATTGAAGCTTGGTAAAATGTTTTTTTTGTTGCTAGTCTGGTTTCCCTAGTGGCACACCAACAACACAGACAATGAATAGTTTCTTTTACAGTTAATACAAAGTAATATATATATATATATATATATATATATATATATATATATATATATATATATTGAAAGTAGACAAATTTATCAAAGGTTAAGACATATTTCTTATACGATTCATATAGTAGAAAAAACAGTGAAAGTTATTGAGTGGCTTTTATAAGTTTTTATTTATGACTAATACTAATTAAGAAAAAATGCTATATAAATTGGCACAAATCTAGGTTGTCATTTTAGGAAGAGAACTATTTTTAAAACAATGTTACCTATTCATTTGAAGTTAAACCAATATAGATCGATCTTAATTCGAACTCCATCAAACACCAGAAAAGATCAAATCAATTTAGGCACAAACCTTTCTCAAATTTTTCTCTCTAAAAAATGCTTTCACTTTCACAAATTTAATCTCTCTCGACACTTTGTAAAATAGATAGGCACAAACCTTTCTGAATTTTTTCTCTCTAAAAAATGCTTTCACTTTCACAAATTTAATCTCTCGACACTTTATAAAATAGAATTTTGATTATACCATCAAAATAAATATAATGTTTTGTGAGTTTAGAAAATTTCACTTCATATTTCTCTATTTTCAATATCTTATATGCATTATTTCCTTCTTATCTCATACAATATCTTATACAATATTACTTTAATCTTTTTACATTGTTTTTCCTATAAAATATTAAACCAAAATATCATAAAAACATTTCACACAATTACGATTATAAAAACATTAACAAAATGTCCCACTACAAAAGCTTACATTCTAACATTATTTAAGTGATATATAAAATATTTATATAGCTTGCATTATTGCCACATAACCTAAAATTGACTTTTGATAAAGGACATCTTATTTGGAATTGTCTTGTGTGATGCATCAATTTGGCACTTTCTTAACTTGAGGTTTAATTTTAGCCTTCTTTATGGACCCTCAAAACATAGGAGCCTCATGGAATCATAATTTGAACTCTATCCATGATCTTAAAACCTTGGTGTAACATGACATGATTAAAATGGAACCATGATTTAAACTTCATCGATCTCATTAATATACCAATACATTATTATATTGTTATTTTATTTATGGTTTTTACATTATCATAGTTAAAAAATTATTTAATGAAATAAAAATTAATAATAAATTGAATTAATATAATATTTTTCAAAAGTTACCAAAGTCATGATATAAGGATGGAATTTTAATACAAGTGTGTGCATTAACTTTGTGCAAAATTAAATACATGAACCAACCATTTAAAAGTATAAAAAATGTGGGCCTTTTTTATAGACTTAGGGTCTATATGAGTTGTCTAGAAAGGAAGTTTGAGTTTGAGGAAGCATAAAACCCCCTTCAACAACATCAGAGTCATATCGATACTTACTAATAGTTTCAGAGACATGTATGTTGGCATTGTTAACCTTTTGAAAGAAGGAGGTTTCACTTTATATATGTATGAGTATTGTTGATGGATGAAGAATATCGAAGATTAATGGAAGCTTGTGATTCATTTCTTAACAATTAATCACACTCAGTCAAGCAAAAATGTAACAAATCGTGTGAAAACAAAATAATAATGAACCCATCACCAAGATATATGAAAATAATGAATAAATGTGCAGAACAATCTTGTACTCTCACTGTATTAAATTGTTAAGGACCTAACCCTCTAAATTCTCATGTAGGTAGAGTAATATATTTTCCATGTAATAAAGGCCGATACTAGTTAATAAAGCCTATTTAATAAATATGAAAAAGTCAATGTATGAAGACCTAATAGAAGCTTCCACTTCTAGAAAAATCTTCCTCTATAATGTTCTTTAGAAGATAGAATTAGTATAAATAAGAGTAGAAGGTATGAAAGGAGCTTGTCTTGAGAATTATTGTAATAGAGCGTTGCTCTGCTGGAGGTTTCCCCCTCAAAGAGGCAAGTGAACATTGTTTCCCATCAATAAAGGTATTATTCTAGTGTTGTGGTTTCATCTATTGTGTTGTTCCGCTATTATTCTCTGCAATATTTCTGTTTTCAGCTATTATAATAGATCTGGTACCTTACAAGTGGTATCAGAGCACTTTCATTGGCAGAAAATTGTGGGTTTTTTTTTGCAAGGTAGAGACATATTTCAGCGTCTTAAAGCTACAAAGATCTGTCGTTTAACGCATAAATCCACAGTCGGGGAAGCATATACGTAGGAACTACAAGTGGTACTTAAGTGCACATTGTTGGCCACCCTTGTAACCCCTGTTGGCACCCCTTTGAGTGGTAGCGCATCATACATCCCCTGTATACGGATTGACCCAAATATCCTAAAGACCTCCGTAGATAAACCAATCAGTCGCCTGACTGCTATAATGGCACCGAGAACAACACTTGGGAAGATACTCTCTAGTACATGAGTAGTCAGGTAGTATGGCCAAGGGCACAGTCTAGCCTCCCTAGTTGGTGCCTTGAGATATTGGGTCGAGTACAACTATTGGACCCCACATGTATATCAGAGAGCTATAGCATAGGGAAAACCCTTGTCTATAGAAACCTTGAATACCCTAACCCTTGGGATGGAAACAAAAACAAAACAGACAAGATCTATTGTCGTGCAACTGTGCCTCCCGCATTCTGGTTACGAAATTCCTACACATTTCTTCATGTTAAGCATTTGGCCATTTTGTCACTCCAGTATTATTCAGATCAGAGTATAACTCCGCAGGAGTAAAAAAAACAAAAAAAAGTTTGGATCCTGCCAGCACCATTATTTGAGACCTATCTCATTAGATTCTTCTCTTCTCCCTGATTGCAGTGGTACCTATCATTTTCAACCCTTTTTTCCCGTGGACCTGACCCCTTCCCGACACCCTTATTTGAAACCTATCTCATTGCATTCCTCTTTTCAGACTGAACACAATCATATATATAATTTTTCACTCTTTTTTCTGTGGACCCACTTCCCCTCATTCACCCATGACCAACACTCGCAACCAAGAATTCCTTCACCTGCAAGATGAATCCAAATAGAACAAGGTAGACATCCAAAGACCAACCTTTGAACTTGCTTCCAACAATACCCACTTGGAAACCTTAGAGACTAAAGTTACAGTTGAAATGGTTGATGTTAAGGGCGAATTGGCCTCCCTCGCCCATTGGTTAAAACAGTCCCATGGCTCTCCCTCTCTTGAACACCCTTCCCGCTATGAAGGTGAGAACTCTTCCTATAATATGACCTTTCATTCCAACTCCCTTCCTCGTGATCCCTATCTCCCCCGAGTTGAGGTGAACAAATTTGATGGATTAGATCCCACACGTTGGGTTACTCAAATGGAACATTATTTCTCCTTGCATGGAATTACTGAATATCTAGACAAACTTTGTTATGGTGTCCTCTATTTGGATCTGGAACACTGGCAATGGTGGCAATGGAGTAAAAAGACATGCCAGGGGTATGTTTCTTGGACACAATTTGTGGCAGAGCTATATGAATGCTTTGACACTGACACCCACTATCTCGACCATTTGACCAAGTTGAAGCAATCTAGAACAATGGAAGACTTTATATCTGCCTTTCAACACTTGGCTTTCAGAATAGAGGGTATGTTTGATGCCTTCTTCCAGGAATGTTTTATCAGTGGCCTCAAAGATGAAATTCGAGCCCAGATCCTCATGGCTCACCCTCAAACTTGGTTGGAAGCTACTCAACATGCTAAGGAAGACCAACAGATTGTCTCTTCTTAGACCCACAAACCTTCATTTATTCCTCATACTCGACCTACCAACCTTGCCCCTCTTCCCACTCCCCTTAAAATCCATAAATTAACTCGGGCTAAACTGTCAGAATGCCAACTCAAGGGCCTTTGTTATAATTTTCATGACAAATATTTTTCAGGGCACAAGTGTAAGGAACAAAAGTTCTTTATGGCCATCTCTAAGGATGTTTCTGAAAAAGAGATCGAGACCCCCCCTGTGACAAAATTACCCGAGCCAATTGATATTACTCCGCCCACTGACCCTCCAACAGTCAAACTAGTCATTTCCTTGAATGTTCTCAATGACTTCTCTGCTCCCCAAACCCTCAAGCTCATTGGCTACATTAAGAATCGAAAGGTCTTCATCTTAATTGACAGTGCCAGTACACATAATTTTATTCATAGTCGTATTTCCCAAGAAACCCATTGTTATATCCATGAATTCAACAACTTTTAAATCATGATTGCCAATGGAGGTTCCACGAAATGTGGGGGTCGTTGTGAAAATGTGTGTCTCCAAATTGGGAAGTACAACCTGAAATATCATATGTTTTCTATTGACATGGGTGGGTGTGATATTGTGCTAAATGAGGAATGGTTACGTACTCTTGGTCCCATCCTTATGGATTTTAAGGAATTAACCATGCAATTCCAACATGATGGACAACAATATAAGTTCCAAGGAATCACTGTAGGTTCACCTGAGATCATCAGTTCCCATTGAATGGAAAAGCTCCTAGAAAAGGTCATTCTGACATTATTGCCCAACTCCATTCTATCCAAGAAATTGAGACCCCATCGGCGCATCCTGACCTCCAATGTATCATCTCCAAACACCAAGTTGTTTTTTCCACCCCCACGGACTTCGTCCTTCTCGTGGTGTTCATGATCATTCCATTCCTCTCATCCTTAGCAATCTTCCTCCCAATGTTCTCTCTTATTGTCATACATTTTCCCAAAAGAATGAAATTGAGAAAATTGTTCAAGAATTGCTAGCCGTGGGTGTTATCTTCCCTAATACCAACCCCTATTCTTCTCATGTATGGTACTCAAGAAAGAAGGTACTTGGCGCATGTGTCCAGACTTTCACGCCCTTAATAAACTCACCATCAAAGACAAATTTCCCATTCCTATTATTGATGATCTCTTGGATGAATTAAGTGGTGCTCAGTACTTTACTAAAATTGATCTCTGTTCTGGCTACCACCAGATACGTATGCAAGAGGAAGGCATTCCTAAGACTACTTTTTGAATTCATGAGGGTCACTATAAGTTCTTGGTCATGCCCTTTGGTCTATGTAATGATCCCTCCACTTTCCAAAGTCTCATGAACCATGCTTTCCGTCCTTTTCTTCGTCATTTTGTCCTAGTTTTCTTTGATGATATTCTCATCTATAGTCAAATCTAGATAGAACATCTTACCCATGTTGATCAAGTTCTTAGTCTACTCTCTTAGCACCAAATTTTTCTCAAGAAATCTAAATTTTCCTTTGGAGCTTTGGAATTGGAGTACTTGGGTCATATTGTCAGCAAGGATGGTGTAAGGGTAGATCCTAAGAAAATTGAAGCTATGCAGGATTGGACACACCCCAAAAATCTCAAGAACCTATGTAGTTTTCTGGGTTTAATAGGATATTATCACAAGTTTGTTAAGAATTATGGAAAAAATGCAGTGCCTCTTACTACTCTCCTTAAAACGAATGCTTTCACTTGGACTCCAGTAATTGATCAATCATTCCAAGCATTGAAAGAAGCCATGTGCATAACTCATGTCCTCACCCTTCCTGACTTCAAAAATACTTTTGTCCTGGAATGTGATGCCTCTGGGAAAGGAATTGGAGTAGTACTCATGCAAGAGGGCAGGCCTTTGGCCTTCACTAGCAAACAAATCTTGGAGCAACATCTCGACCAATCAATCTATGAAAAGGAAAGGTTGGCTATTTTTCATGTTGTGGATCTCCGACGTCCTTATCTATTGGGGCAATGATTCCAAATTAAAACAGACCATCAGAGCCTCAAGTATTTCCTAGAACAGATTATTTCATCCTAGGAGCAACAAAAATGGGTAACCAAGTTATTTGGCTATGATTATGAGATCATTTATAAAAAGGGAAAATAAAATGTAGTGGCTGACGCTTTGTCCCGAAAATATGAAGAAGAAGGATCCCTTTTTTCCCTCTCCTTCATTGTACCAGAGTGGCTCCAAGCTTTTATCCAGGAATGGATGCAAGACCCCAAAACTTCTCGACTAATCCAACAATTGCAAGACAATTCTCCAGTTTCTTCAGCGTCCTCTTGGCACAATGAAGAGCTCCGCTACAAAGGTCGTCTATATTTAAGCCACAAGTTGCAACTTAAATCCATGGTGCTTTCTGAGCTTCATGCTTCACCAACAATGAGGCATTCTGGGTTTACCAAAACCTATGAACGAGTTAAACATTCCTTTTTCTGGGATGGTATGAAACAACACATCCACACCTTTATGGATGAATGTGATGTATGTCAACGAAACAAGGGAGAATGATCCAGGTGGATATTGGTGGCCACCCACCTTTTCCAACTGGCTCAAAACAGTTTTCTAGCCATTTTGGCAATTTACTATTTTTAGCAGGTTTTAACTTCTGGGGCCATTTTGAGGGCCTAAATGAAGGTTTTTGATATCGAGGTTCTCAATGATAGCTGATGGTATGATTGAGCCCCCAAAATGAATCTCCTCGATGATACCTTTCCAACGAGCTATCACACGCCTAAAACGAAGATCGTATGCAAAAGTTACGACCCCGGGAAGTTNCTTGTGAATGCGAGTAGCCGTCACATCTCTTCTCAGAGATAAGCTGCCACCATTCTAGCAAGTCTTTCACTCTGTATTTTTACAGTCTCTGTACATTTCTTTCATTAATAGAAATCGTGTATTACTGTATCTCTGTGACTCTTTTTATATTTCCGCTATATCTCTGTTATATTGTTGTCTCTCTTGCAATACCTCTGAATATTTCTATGTTATATCTCTACTCTCATTTCATGCCGAAAATAATCCGGATCAGAGAAACTGTCAATGCTCCGGGAACACTACAACTGCTTCCAATTCCACTAGCTATTTGGAGGGCCATTTATATGTATTTCATTGTGGGCTTACCTAAATCAGGAAATAAGTCAGTCATCATGGTGGTAGTTGATCTTCTTTCCAAATATGCTCATGTTTGGGCTCTTCAACATCCATTCATGACATCCATAGTGGCTTAGATTTCCATGGATCATATTTTCAAACTTCATGGCATGCCTCATTCTATTGTATCTGTCAGAGATCCCACTTTCACCAGCAATTTGTGGCAAGAACTATTCAAGCTCCAGGGCACACAATTACATCTCAGTACTACTTATCACCCCCAGAATGATGGACAAACCGAAGTTGTCAACAAGTGTTTGGAAACATATTTACGGTGTTTTGCATATGAATGAAAAAATAAGTGGGCTTAGTGGTTACCCCTAGTTGAATGGTGGTATAACACATCTTACCATACCACTACTCGCATGGCCCCTTTCGAATCATTCTATGGAAAAAAATCCCTCAATAATTCTTTCCTACATGTCAGGGGTCTCGAAGGTTCAAGAGGTTTAAAAACCTCTTACACTCCATGTTAGCACCGGAAGTCACCTCCTGATTGCAACATAAGTAAGCCCAGTACCCATCAGTTTTTGGGGTGGATGTTGTTTTAAATGTGGATGATCGATGGCCAAAACTCAACAACATGAAAGATGTTCAACACATAATTGGAAAGGAAATGCATAGGGAAGTGAGGGCCACATTAAATTTAGTCAAGAAATTGAGTTAAAGAGAGAGCAGAGGGAAGAATTAGGAGAAAGATGAAAGAGATTGCTTTGGGCATCAAGCCGTCCAATAGCTCTGGGGAGAAAACTAAAAACTCAGAAGCCTTCCAGCAACTCAAGTTCAGACACTGAAATGTGTTGCAAGCAACACAGTCACAACAACAGAATGATCAAACCTCCATCATCCTGCAACTGTGACAGCTCGACTGGATCCTCCATGCCCGAGCCATCTGATGTGAGAGGGAAAATACAACACATGAAAATGAATAAAAATGATCACAAGACCGCCATGATCAAACCTACATCATAACAACATAATGATCCTCGGCTGGATCCTCCATACCCGAGTGTTTCAGACAACATTTACAGACAAAATGGAAAGAAACAGGAAACTGACTTATATTAACATGAAAGTCTCAAGTTGATTACATAACCAGAAAATAGCTCTGGCAGAACAAAATTATAGATTGGGAGATTTTCTCAACCAAAGACCCTTACAATGACTCGAAATTGCCTACATATACTCAAAAAAATTGTCACTAATAGGAGTGTGGCATGGCCACCCAATGAATGCTTTGCGTCTGTGTCTTCTTGGTCGGACTATGCATGTAGTCTTCTTGGTACACACATTTCCTTGTCAGATGCGAGCTCAGAAGTCCCTTTGAGTCTCTTTTTCAGACTGTGCTTGCAGCTTCTGTCAGGCGTAAAGCTTCACGCCAATGTCTTCTCTGTCAGACGCAATCTCGGCTCCATCAGTGTTGATAGCGTATATGCATAAGACAATTCCCTAGTGCCATAGCGCTACAGAATGTCTATGTGATGATGTGGCAGAGGGAGAAACAAACATGGCGAGGTGATTGGTGTGGGATCAGCAGGCTACAACGCAAGCTCGGGGACCAGATGGAAGGAAGTGAGAGTGGAGGATGACTGGGAAAGTGTGGGTTGAAGTGTAAAGGGAGAGGAGTATGATTTGGTTAAGAGGGGAAACATGGAGATGGTGGAGGTGACATGGCACAGGAAGGTGATGAGGAGACCGAGGAGAGGCTGTGGTGGTAGGCACAATGGGGATAACAACGACGCAGGAGGAAGCGACTTGGGGACAGGTGTGATGAAGTGAGAGGAGGAGGTGGAAAGAAGATGTGACATGAAGCAAGAGTGGCATACACATGGCAGGCAGTGATATTGAGGTATGACAATGCCAGGAGACAGACACAAGTGGGTGATGTGAGTGGAAGACAGGT
>ML793468.1:496541-511624 GCA_009831015.1 Picea engelmannii | reverse complement strand
TCGATTTGAGTGCGCCCCTCTTGACCGCTCAGATCTTTGTGCCTCATAACACATCACGCCAAACCACTGGACCACCAACGGACTTAGGATAAAATGCATTTGGTGGGTTTTTAACCCCCTTTTCTCGCATATTGTCACCCTAGGGCCAAATCCAAAGGAAAAAACACCCCATACAATAATGTGTGATAACATTAGGATCAATGGGAGATAGAGTCCTCCCTGCGAAGCTCTAAGGTCTCCTTCTGTAGTTCCAGTCTCCTTCTGCATTGGGCTATGGAGTCAAGCTCAAAACACCCTGCTGAGGAATATCGACCAATAAGTAAAAATGAAAACAAACACACATGGGCTCCATAGGAGCTTATTTATATACAATACTAGGCTAATGATTTTTACATGTTGCTAGGTGAAATAAAATTTCCACCATAGCCATTCAAGTATCTTCCTTCAATGTCTGATAACAGAGAATGCAACCATGACAGCAGAACGATTACATTCTCCAGCTTTCCTCCTAATGATGAGGTCAGGATAAAGCTAGGTGGCTCCAAGGCATGAAGAAAATGCAACGCCATGTACTCACTGAAAGGCTCATAAAACGAGTGGCAAACTCTAGAAAATTTGTAACAGACAGCCTGATCTGCTCCACAACTGCTCACACATGGCTGAATATCTCTGGCAAGAACAGGTGGATGAGAAGCTGATGCAAACTGACTGATCCCAAGTGGTGGTTGCTCGCTCACAGGCTCGGGACAGGAACCAAAATGCCCCTTTTGCTGCTCCTTTTCTTCTTCTTGTCTCTCCCAAGGGTCAGAGTCATAATCATCATAAACATGGCCCATGGGAAATTTCTTCTTTTGGTCTTCTGTAGGCCTAGGATGGCTGACTTCCTCATGATGATTTTCGCTAATGAATAGAGGAAGGGGCTCTGCTACATGTTCTTGGAAATCCTACATCTCCAGCTCAAAATATGATCCATAGTTGTCATACACAGGCTAGATTCTCCCCAGGTCAACAAACTATGATGCAGGGCTCTGTTGCTCCTCATCTGAATAATCATCAAAGATTGAAACAACAGGGAGAAAAATGTAAGGCCTCTACAACTATGAAATTTTCATCATCGTCCTTAGTAGAGTTGCCAAGAACCTCTGCCTCTAGGACTGGAGAATCCTCTACGTTTTCCTCAGATTTGAACTTTTCTATCTCGACAGAGAGTGATTTTACCAGCTCCATCGACCTACCCAAAGCATATTCTTCCTCCTCCTATTCCTCGTCCTCACAGGCTTTATTAGGCACCACCATTTCTTGATCACTGTCTTCATATTCCTCACAACAATTATGAAAAATAAACTCAGAGGAATAAAATGGCTGACAGTGCCTACTAAAAGTTGCATGAAACTTCTTCAGGGAGGAAATGCTAGCAGGGGGTAAGGAGTGATACCACTTGCAAGCATCTCCTACTAGTGAGAACATGAACATTTTTAATAATACATCTTCATGATGTATTTCCCACTGGTGCATGAGTTCATGAAACTCATGGAGATGTTGGGTAGGGTTGTCCTCTTTATTCTCTTTAAATATGGTAAAAACATTGGCCCATTCATCAATAGTAGGAACAACATTAGGAAAACCAGGAACAATAGAAAAATTAAAGGGAGCAAACCTTCAAGCCAGGATTTTGTCCATTTCGAACCAGTGGAGCCGCCAATTGATCCTTTAATCATGGATTCATCAGGTGAATGATATGCAGAATGAGTGTGTCTGGTCTTTGTTCACCATCAAAGACCATATCTGATCATTGTGTTCTCCCAGGGGGCTACTAGGTGTAGCCAGAAGCAATCACACTGAAACAACGGAGCCGAGACAATGGAGTTGTCAGGTGCAAGTGCAATATTCAAAGGTTTTGATGTCTGATGCACCTTTAGAATCAAAATTTCGTTATCGTTCTACCTAGGGAAAATCTTCAATTCGTCCCTGGCAACAGCACCAGAAATGTTAGCACCGGAAGTCACCTCCTGATTGCAGCAGAGGTAAGCCCAATACCCATCAGTTTTTGGGATGGATGTTGTTTTAAATGTGGATGGTCGATGGAAAAAAATCAACAACATGAAAGATGTTCAACATAGAACTGGAGAGGAAATGCATAGGGAAGTGAGGGCCACATTAACTTCAGTAAGGAAATTGAGTTAAAGAGAGAGCAGAGGGAAAACTTAGGAGAAACATGAAAGAGACTAATCTGGGCATCAGGCCTTCCAACAGCTCTGGGGAGAAAACTCAAAACTCAGAAGCCTTCCCGAGCTCAAGTTCAGACACTGAAATGTGTTGCAAGAAACACAATCACAACAACAAAATGATCAAACCTCCATCATTCTGCAATTGTGATGGCTCGACTGGATCCTCCATGCCCGATCCATCTGGTGTGAGAGGGAAAATACACACATGGAAATGAATAAAACTGATCACAACACTGCCATGATCAAACCTACATAACAACAAAGAAATCCTCGGCTGGATCCTCCATACCCGAGGATGGTCAAAAATTCGATTAAATGCTTAGATTGATTGGAACTTTGACTTATTAGATAGATAAATTCCAATAGAAAGAGAAAAGATTGCTACAAGATTAGCCTACTCATCACAATAGCATGTAGATACCTTTTAAATATGAGGGACATGAAGAGGAGATGTGTCCATGCTCAAGTTAGAGTTAAGACATGACACTTAAAATAAAATAAAATTGAATTTATTTAAAATTTTAGGATAACTCGAGTTTTACATGATCCAAATTCTGTGTATAGAAAAACTTTGCCTCATTCTAAATTAATTTGGATGTTCAAAAATTCAATCAAATGCTTAGATTGATTGGAACTTTGACTTATTAGATCGCTAAATTCCAATAGAAAGAGAAAATATCGGTACAAGATTAGCCTACTCCTTATCACAATAGCATGTATGTAATGTCCCCATTTTGGGACATTATAACATTACAACATTTCAGAGTGTTATGCCTACTCGAGTAGCCAGATAGGGGTGACAGAGAGTTCGAGAGATATTGAGGGGTTTATTTGGGCCCGACTTGTATCGTTCATCATCATGATCCATTCCGCATAGCTGGGCTTTGGTTTCGTTGCATTCTGACGATTTCCATAATTTTGAGTTATTATGGGTCATATCTCAATTAAATTCACTAAGAAGGTCATAATGGGCATATTACTTGGAGAAACCTCTTAGTGTAATAGCTCATCAGAATCAGGAGGAAGAGTATTACAAGATAAGATGATGAGAAGTGACTTTTAGTGGTCGGAGAAGCCATCAAGATGGATAAATCACTTTTTAGAGGCAAAATGGTTAATTAATTAATTAATTAAGTGATATAATCAAGGAATAATAAAATAAAGTAAACGTCACTTGGAGGGAAAAGGTAAACAACAAATTAGGGTTTCGGGAAGCTATAAAGGAAGGGTAAAGCAACCTAATTCATTATGCATTGTTATGATTTGATGTTGAGAGTTCCCAGAGGAGGAAGAGCACTGACCTTACTGTTTTGTGGATTCTGGAGGAAACCACCACCATTGATCGGTTTCGGTGTTGAGAGACACACCCTAGCCCATCAGAGATACCATCCAGGTATTTCACCTTACTTTTCAGGAGTATCCATTGTAGAGTGCGCAGCTCAGCCAGTGAGGGCGCAAGTCAGTTTGAGGGTTTGGAGAGCGTACTTCTCCGGAATCGCATATTTTTTCCGATCTATCCATGCATGCATCAGATTTGCTATCATATTCTGATCACGGGTATTTTGATGTTATTTGTTTGTATTCCAGTGTCGATCCATGAGATCTAGCTGATGATTATATTCTATATTTCCAGTATTCTATTGTATTTCCATGCTTGAGTCGCATAATACATGTTATTGGGCAGTTGATGTTCTTTTCTTCCGCATGCATCCTTTATATACTGTTTAAACCATAAATATGCAACATGCACATGCACATGCAATAACCAACATGCACTTGCAATAACCATAAATATCTCAAACACACAACTGAAACGCATCCAAAAACCCCTAGTGTATCCAATCTACGAGACAGAACATTAGATTAGTAGCAAATATCTTGATCAACGAGATTAGGGATATTACAATGGTATCAAAGCTTTAGTCCTACCAGCCTGTGACTAAAGTCAATGAGTTCAGCGAGTGACCCAAAAGGCAGAGAGGATGTGGGGAGATAGATATGAGAGGCCAGAGGGCACTGGTAAGGCCCCCATGGAACCAGAGGCAACCTTCATGTAGGTTATCAGTGATATGTTAGCTAGTCAACGAACTATGTCTCAGTCCTTGGCTCAGGTGGCTGAGAGATTGGCTATGGTGTACATTCTAGGCACACAAGCCCCACATGTAGCATAGGGGAACTCAGGGGTAGGCAGTAGACCCCAGACACCTACTTGCACATACACATCTTCGATTAGGATTCCTAGACCATGGTTCCCTAGTTTTCAGAGGGCACCACCAACAACAACACAACAACCGTTAGCACAGAGGTTGCCCACTCAGGCGGAAGACATTGCAGAGTACAAGAGTGAGTATGCAATGTTGGGCCATGACTTCCATCATGACATGACACTGGTTGAGTACTGTGGACTTAGGGGCATGAACCATCCCAGAGAACCTCAGAGAGGAGGACAACAACAACAACAGGGGCATAACATAGATTTCATCCGAAAAGTTGGTAAACTCACCATACCTTCTTTTGACGGATTGTCCAAATGCACTGCTAGAGATGGGGACAAAAGATAGACATGTACTACAAGCTCAACTAGATGACTGAGATGAAGGCTAGTGACTCTTGCGCATTTGAGGGACAGTTGGATGGACATGATGATAGCGCATGTCCTTCATCTTCCCCGTCAGACAATGTTGAGGATTCAATACTTCAGCATAGTGGTGACACTTGTGAGGCTTCATATGTGTTGGCACTTAGACATGATGAGATTAGGAGGTTGGATGACCTACCTATGGGTGTAGACATGGCTTCCAAGAATTCATGTAAGGAGGATGATGAGTTTCCTATGAGGAGCGAACCACATTTTTCATCTTCTCAATCACCTATGCTAGCCACGACACATGAGGATATCAGTGCCATTCCTGATATGGTAGAGGAGCCTTGTGTGGGGATTATACACAAGGAACATATGGATCTATAGACCCAAGAGGAGAGGTATGGCTTGGAGATAGTTGACCTTACACATACCTATCAGTATGAGGAGAGTGAGTCACCACTCTTGGAGATTCCATTGATGGACCAGGTTGTGGAGACCGACAACT
Organism: Picea engelmannii; assembly: GCA_009831015.1. Taxonomy (NCBI): domain Eukaryota; kingdom Viridiplantae; phylum Streptophyta; class Pinopsida; order Pinales; family Pinaceae; genus Picea; species Picea engelmannii. Next base: position 506,307 of record ML793468.1, on the reverse strand, counting down.
TGTTGGGACACTTACTCCCAGGATCGATCTACAGTGATGAGGATGAACTCCTTATTGGTCAAGATGACCATAGCACATGTTTGGATACATCTGTATGGGATCCAAGCATAGATGATACTAGTAGGGTGAGTGCATAGGAGGATACAGCTGCCCATACAGGATATGGTGCAGTGCGATTTAGATAGGGGTCGTAGTTGGTGATGGCGTGTAGTCGCATACAGGAGGACTTAATAGCACAGGGGATAGTGGGCAGTTTAGTGCCTTATATTTTGAGGAGTGTGGTGTTGGGGATTCCATTGTTGACACTAGCAGTGAGAGGCATGAGGTATCACCTTAGCAGGATTGTGACTAGGAGTCATGACACTTGGCAGGACAGTTGAGAGTCAGTGAGGACATGATCATGGAAGCCACTAGATGCATTGATGATACACATGCATTGGTGGCAGATTATTGTTGGAGGGCCTTGATGGAACATGATAGTTCAGATGGGGGACTTGTCATTGATGACTTCCATACACTCAGGGAGAGAGTGATTGTGATGAGGGCCGACTACTAGCAGTTGTTGAGGGATAGGGATTACCTATTGGAGGTTGGAAAGATGTATCACAGGGCACTGAGGGAGTAAGAGGTTGAGGTGGATCGACTCACTCATGACTTGGTGAGCATAGAGATATTCTTGGAAGGCACACAGACAACCCTTCAAGAATCAGAGTCCAGATCAGAGGATCTCCTTGAGGAAATTAGATAGAGATCCACTACATCTATTTCAGCAGAGAGTCAGATATATCCCTCAACCACATTGCGAGAGGATGTTGGTGGTTTAGTAGTGGAGCACTAGTTGAGGGAGGAGCATGAGGAGTACCCAGGAACACTGATAAGTATGGAGAGATATGATCCAAAGAGGCATGAGGATGTCCATAGGTCACAGGGAGAACCCTTCACGAGGGGTGTTGAGATAGTTGGGCACACACATACACATGGGGATTCCAGAGCCAGGGGCAGTTATGAGGACACTTCCATTTTTGTTCCAGGATTGGTTGACCTTCATGTAGAGGATAACCCAATAGTACACCCAAGATCCATGATGTTGCAGGTGTATACAGGAGATCACATGAGTATGTAGGGGCATATAGTGATGAGTGGTAGTTCACAGAGACATATAGAGGTGTACAATGGGATTCATGGGGACGCACTGGATTGCAGGGAGGAGATGTACTTAGTAGAGCATGGAGATTCCTCTCCCTTGCAAAAGTAACAGATCTGGGAGATCACCTTCATCATAGCAGCAATTGCGTGAGTGATAATGGATGGAGAATGATGGACCCTCAGTTTGTGGAGATACCTATTGTTGTACCCGATGGTTGGTGTTCAATGATGAGTACAGGTGATTATTTACCATGGGTGTTGGTGGATGAGCTTTTGGTTAAGTCCTTGGGATTGACCAAAGCATATGATACTTTCCAGTCCTACATTTGGTTGCATATATTTATGGTAGCCTTTCCCGATACTTTTATCATTGACAACAACACAGGGGGAGCTAGACAGCAGCAGGTGTTAGCGATATTTCTTGCAAGGGGGTTAGAATGCAAAAGAATGGGTTAAAAACACACTTGTCCTAAGTTTTGGATGATAATGCGCCCGTGGTAAGTAACAAGCAAGTCCGAGTGGCAGCGATTCACGTGCCCGGATCAACGGCGTGTATGGGATTCCGGACCCCCCCCACCTTTCTACCTTTAAGCGGAGGGGGGGGGGTCCGGAATCAGGGGTGCATCTCTTCAACGGTCCAGATCAGCGCACCCGGATCAATGGCGATAAAGGCAATTCCAGACTCCCCCTGCCTTTCTACCTTTAAGCGGAGGGGGGGGGGTCTGGAATCACGGACACAACTTTTCGACAGCCGAGATCGACGCGCCTAGATCAACGACGCTAGGACAATCCCGTCCTTCTCAGCTGCTCTGTGTTTAGCCAGCATGGGCCCTTCTCCTGTCATGTCATCCTCCAGAATCGCCTTTCCCCCGCTGCCGTGTGTCATCTGTCCTCCTCCACTCTTTCGTCTAGGTGGCCCTTTCCCCGTCTCATTGTCCACTCACCACCTGCCACGTGTCCCTTTCCCTCCACGTCAGCCTCCCAATAAATTACGTCTATCGTGTCTACCCTCCTGCCTACTCCGCTTATATCCTTTTTCCATGTGTCATCCCCTGCTGCCTCTCTCGCCCCTCATCGCTTCTTACTTCACCCCTGCGGTTGTGGCCCCATCACTCCGTTGTCGAGCTCCACCTCCCTCGTTGGCCTCCATATCCATCCTTCAAGTCATTCAGTTAGTCCAAGTGGCAGCACGGGAGGCCCTCCACATCCCAAAGGCACCGAGTTGGCCGGGTCATTCTCAATCCGGACGAAGCAGTTATTGAAGCGGTTGGTGGTGGTTAGACATCGCCTCCGCCATAATGGGAAAGTTCGGCAATGAATTAAAGGCACGTTGATTCGCCGATGAAACTGTCAGAAGATCGATCGTGTTTGCCATAAGTTGCACGACCATTCAAAGATTGCGGCTGCAGATTGTCAGAAGCCATGCAGACGCAAAGCTTTTAATGCTACGTCTCGATTTTGTTGATGTTACTAGTTTGAGTATATGAAGGTGTTTTCGCCATTTTTGAATATATCGATGGTAGAGAGAAGCTCCCCACTGTAAAGTTTCAACAAACATTCTGGTTTCCTGGTTATGCCTCTGTGTTTGAGATTTCTTGTTTTATGACAAACAATTCTCTTTTTCCATCTATGTTTCATCTTATGCTAGAGAGTCCATTATCGAATGATTCTCTTGGATTGTTGCAATTATGTTATGATAAAGGATTTGTTGTGACATTTTTGTATTCTCTGGTCTTCTGTGTTTGAATGTAAAAGGATTTTGCGTTCGAATGCTTTCTTATCCAGTCTGTTACGAACCTGATGTTTATGGTAGACCTTCACACTCTTCTCATGCAAGTCTTCCCCCTACTCACCCTTTATTGCAACTCACTATTTGAAGTTTATCAAGACCTCACTCGTCCATGCATGCCTGGCTTAGTTTTTTCATTGAGACGATATTGTTTAGATTTTTCCTCTATTTGATCACCTCTTTAAAACAAATCGTGACATTAAACTGATGGGTGTCAGGCTTTGCTTCTGCAAGCAATCCAGCAGTGACTTCTGGCTCCAACATTTCTGGCACCGTTGCCGGGGACGAAGTTGAATATTTTCCCCGGGATTGAACGACAAAGATTAATCTGACTTTGAAGGTGCGTCAGAAATCAGAACTTGAAGATTGCTACTGTGCACCCGACGACTCCATTGTGACGACTCCACTGCGGTGAACCCGTTGGATTAGTTGTGGCTTCCGGTGGCAGACACACGTGGTCCCATCCACAACTGCCTTTGGCTACAACTGAAGAAAATCCGGAAGCGATTCTCAGAAAAGGAAAGGCTCCTCAAGGAGAAAGCTTCGCCTCCGAATCAGGTATTTCCCCACCTCCTTCCGTAAAAACTCCATTTTCTTATTCTTAGTTTTCGAGTCGTCCTTCCTCTGAGGTTTCCTGTTTTCTGAACTTCGAGAGTGTTCCTGCTGAGTTTTCTCCTTCTGGCCTAGTATCAGAGGGAGAGATCCTTGTCACTCCCCCCTCTCTGGAAGTTGTGCCTCAATACAGACCTCAGGCCTCAGAAGGTTTCACTATCCCTCCTTTTACTTCTACTGTTACGCATAGAGAAACAACCGCACATTCAGTTCCCTTAGACCTCTCTCTGTTTTCCCCGTCGTCTCCTTTGAGAACCTCTTTTCCGACATCTCCCGTTCGCACTCCTTCTCCTCCAAGTTCTCCTCCACCTAATATTCCCATGGCTGGTGCTAATCCCCCTCTGAATAGAATGGATTCCATAGTCACGGCTAGATATGCTCCTTTAATCCTACCCCATCCCATGAATCCTCTCCCTGCTGGAGACTACTTGAAATACATGCCCAAGTTCACTGGGGAAGAGGACATAACTGCAGAAGAGCACCTGGCTGCTTTCTACAGTTATGCAGACAATCTGAACATTGAAAATGAAGATGTCTGGATGAGAGTCTTTGTTCAGAGTTTGGATGGTGAGGTTAGGAAGTGGTTCAGGGGACTGGCCCCTGGATCTATTGCTGGAATTGAAGCCCTGGATAATGTTTTACTGAGGCAGTGGGGAGATAGGAAAGATTACATATATTACATGACAGAGTTTGGGTCTCTGAAGAAGATGGAAGGAGAGTCTGTCTCTGACTTCTCCAAAATATTCAATAAAATGTATAACAAGATTTCCGCAGAGATAAAACCCTCAGAGCCCTATGCCCAAATTTCCTATGCTAGTGCATTTGACCTTGATTTCTGCCTTTTATTAAGAGAAAGAAGAGCCACCTCCTTAACTCAAATGAAAGATGCAGCTATAGAGGTGGAATCCAACATATTAGCAGCTGACAGAATGAGAGACATGGCCGATGTAGACAGAAGAAAGGGAAAATCAGAAGCCTCAACTTCCGGCCCATCACTGCCCCACCCTCAAGTAAACGAGCTGACCCAGGTGATGAACTTTCTGAAAGAAGAGATGGAGAGATTGAAAGTGAAAAGGAAACAAATGAACAAGGGCCCTTAGATCACTGAGAACAGAGCAGGTTTCAGAAAGACAAATAGTTTTGCTCCTCCAACTATGCACAGAGAGAGGGGAAGAGACAGAGAAGACCAAAAAATTCAGCCCTCTTTTCAGAACAATTTGGTGGCCGATGAGGAAGAAAGAGAAACATATGAGCTTGATCCTGAGATCCACTGCTTAGAAGAAACCCCTCCTTTTCCTCATCTGACTCAATAAGCATACGAGGAGTCTCTCATGAACAATCAGCTAAATGAATTAAGCAAAGAAGACAAAGCTAGCGGTGGTCGAGGCAGGTATAACTTGAGGTCCGATAGAAAGGCAGCAGCACCTGATGCTCCGGAGCAGTCCACTAGAGTAGAGAAGCCTACTAATGAAGTAGCAAACAATCATAGAGGTAAGAAAGCTCAACCCCTCTCTCCCATTGTCCACACTCATGTCCCCGAAATAAGAGAAATTCCAAATCCTACATCTTCTTTCAATTTCGAACATGAGATTCAAAAGATCAGAGTCCTTGTGCCCCTCACCGAGCTAATCAAACATGGTGAATTCAAAAATCACTTCTCTGACCTTTTAAAATCTGAAGCCTCATGCCCTTCCACAGAATTCATAAATCTCCAAGATGAAAAGCCAGCAGTTGTCCTAGGCCCCATGGTGGAAGACAAAGATGATTCATCCCCTCCCTTCTACACCTCCCTGAACATACATGATAAAGTACTGCACAATTGTTTGATGGATTCAGGGGCCTCTCACAACCTCATGCCCAAAACCGTCATGGAAGAATTAGGACTGGAAGTCACCCGAGCCTATCATGACCTCTATTCTTTTGACTCCAGGAGGGTGAAATGTTTGGGAGTCATCAAAGACCTGGTAGTCTCCTTGTTTTAGCTGCCCATGAAGAGTATGATCATGGATATTGTGGTAGATGATGTTCCCCCCAAGTTTGGCATGCTATTGTCAAGATCTTGGATTAAGAGACTCGGAGGGACTTTACAGATGGATCTCACATATGCCACCATTCTACCATGCCACCATTGTCAGTGATGAAGCAAACCCCACTAATCACCCCATATTTGCACTTGACACTGACTTAGGGTCTAGCTTGTTACAGGTCACTGAGACTCCTGAGGCCCCCTTACAAATCAGAAAACAACCCATTCTTAATCAAGAGATGCCTCCTCCAACCACCTCTGTTTGGAAGATGTTCTTTGATGGATCTTCCTCCAGTATGGGTGCTGGTGCCGGGGTATTATTCATATCCCCTTCTCAAGAGACCATATCTCTGTCATACAAACTGGACTTTGAAGTCACCAACAATGTGGCAGAGTATGAAGCTCTGGTTCTGGGATTAAGAGCTGTAAAGGAGATGGGAATAAGGGAGATGGTTGTGTTTGGGGATGCAGAATTGATTGTCCAACAGGTAAAAAATGTTTATCAAGCCAAGCATCCTCGTCTTAGGAATTACAGGAACGAGGTATGGGACCTTGTGAATAATTTTTTCTTGGCTTTTAACATTTCCTACATTCCAAGGGAAGAAAATGCCCCAACCGACTTTTTATCTTTCACAGCTAGTCTACTCGAAGTTCCTTCTCTGCCCACTGTCGGGTCCGATGTTGAAATAAAATACAGACCCTCTGTACCAGACAATGTCAAGCATTGGAAGGTATTTGAGGATGATCAGGAGATTGAAAAGTTTCTTCAATCTGTTGATGACTTTTCTGCATTGCACATAGATGAGGATCCTGACATTGAAGGAGAACCTGACCATCACCCTGGAGAGTTGTTGAATAAAATTGTTGGCCACCAGATTATACAGCTACCAAGCAACCACATACCGAAAGAACTAATCCCGTTAGAAAGGTTGTTTGATGGGAATGATGTGGTAGTAAAGGGTAGAGTTTCAGGTGATGACGCTGACACAACTGAGTGCAACATAGGCACACCAGATGACCCCAAGTTTGTCAAGCTGTCAAGGAGTTTGACCAAAGAGCAGAGGGCTGAATATACCGAGTTTATGAGGGACTTTGCTGATGTGTTCGCATGGACCTACGAAGACCTCAAGACATATGACACATCAGTCATTGAGCACAAGATCCCATTGAAAGCAGAAGCTAAGCCATTCAAGCAGAAGCTGAGACAGATAAATCCCATGCTGCTACCTGTCATGGAGAGAGAGGTGAAGAAGCTGCTAGATGCCCAAATCATTGTCCCCTTGAGATATTCTGACTAGGTGGCCAATTTGGTCCCAGTAAGGAAGAAGAACGGTGAAATCAGACTCTGTGTCAATTTCAGGAATCTGAACAGAAGTTCAAGGAAGGACAACTACCCCCTACTCAACATGGAGCACATATTGCAGAAGGTCACTGATGCTTCCAGGATATCCATGATTGATGGATTTTCTGGTTACAATCAGATATCATTCATGCCCGAGGACAGGGAAAAAACAACCTTCACCACTCCTTGGGGCACATTCATGTATGCCAAAATGCCGTTCGGATTGATGAATGCAGGAGAAACATTTCAACGAGCCATGGACATAGCCTTCATTGGGGAGAAAGATAAGTTTGTGGTGATCTACCTGGATGACATCATAGTCTTCTCCAAGACTGATAAAGAACACTGCTGCCATTTGAGGAGAGTTTTTTTGAAATGTCGCAAGTTTGGCCTTTCCCTGAATCCTAAGAAATCATTGTTTTCTATGCAAGAAGGGAAGCTGTTAGGCCATATAGTGTCAGCAAAGGGAGTGAGAATTGATCCTAACAGGGTGGAAGCAATTCAGGCTCTATCACTTCCCAGATCCAAGAAAGAGGTTCAGGCATTTTTGGGAAGGATAAATTTTCTAAGGAGGTTTGTCTCAAATTTTGCTGAGTTGGTGAAACACATCACAACCATGCTCAGAAAGGGAAATGAGGTGAAATGGACTGCTAAACCCAGGGAATATTTTGTCCAAATAAAGAAGGCATTGACTGAGGCTCCTGTGTTAATTAGTCCTGATTATTTTAAAAATTTTCTAATATTTTCTTTTGCTTCCTGTGATACAGTAGCGGCGGTTTTGTTGCAGAAAAATGATCAAGGGCAAGAACAACCTGTTGCTTTCTTTAGCAAAGCGCTGAGAGATGCAGAACTCCGGTATGAGATCATGGAGAAGCAGGCTTATGCCTTGGTGAAAGCTCTCAAAGCTTTCAGAGTCTATGTTTTGCATTCAAAGATCACTGCATATGTCCCTTCATCTTCTGTGAAGGACATTCTTATACAACCTGACATAGACGGAAGAAGAGGTAAATGGATTGCCAAGATCCTAGAGTTCGATCTGGAAATTAAGCCCACCAAGCTGATAAAGGGGCAAGGTTTAGCCAAGTTGCTGGCTGAATCAAATTGCAGGGCCTTGGGAATCAATTTCATCAACGAGCGAGCTGAGTCATCCAACGCGCAGTTCCAGAATGCCTTACCACTAGCAGCATGCGCCTAGTACAAGGATATCTTGTACTTTCTGCAAGAATTGAGGCCTCCTGATGGGATGGAAAAAAGCAAGGCAAGAGTTTTAAAGCTCAAAGCGGTCAAATATTGCCTCATTAACCAAGCTCTGTACTGGAAAGACCCTTTGGGGGTATTACTAAGGTGTCTGGACCCGCAACAAGCCCAGAAGGTTATATTCGACTTTCATAGTGGTCTCTGTGGAGGTCATCATTTTTGGAAGACCACAGATCACAAGATCCTCCGAGCTGGGTATTACTGGCCCACTTTATTTCCTAATGTCTGCAAGGAAATCAGAGCTTGCATCAAATGCCATAAATTCTTAGGAAAGCAACAGCTCAAATATCTGCCATTAAAGCATGTGGTAGTTTCAGCACCCTTTCAGCAGTGGGGATTGGACTTCATCGGAGAAATTCATCCTCCCTCAAGTGGTCAGCACAGATGGATTCTGACTGCAACCGACTACTTCACCAAATGGATAGAAGCTGTCCCTACCAGAAGCACTTCTCACAAAGTGATTATCAGCTTCCTGGAAGATATTATATCCAGATTTGGTTGCCCCAGCAGAATTGTCACTGATAATGCCTCTCCCTTTCGGTCTAAGCCTCTGGTCAAATTCTGTGAACAGTCCCAGATTGTACTGATTCACTCTACTACCTATTATCCTCAAGGAAACAGAGTGGCAGAGTCCTCCAATAAAAGTCTGATCAAGCTCATTAAGAAACTACTGGAGGACAATAAAAGGGCCTGGGACTCAAAGCTCAAATTTTCTCTTTGGGCCGATCGGGTGACAACAAAGAAATCTCTGGGCATCTCACCTTTCCAACTTGTTTACGAAATAGAGGCTATTTTCCCTACTCAGCTCACCTTACCTATGGCAAATCTCCTCCAGGACCTTGAAGGAGAACCTAACCATGTGCTCAAAAGGATTCATCAGATGGTGGAAGTGCAGAAGATCAGAGAACAGGTCATGGACAGAGCCTACAATCATCAACAGAAGATCAAGCAGGCTTTTGACAGGAAGAGCAAAAAGAAAGGATTTGAGCAGGGTGATCTGGTGCTCAAATGGGATGCACCCAGACAGGAAAAGGGAAAACACAGTAAATTTGATGCCCTCTGGTTCGGGCCTTTCAAGATCCTTGAAGTATTTGCAAACAACACTTACAGGTTGCAGGATCTGGAAGGCAAAGAAGTTTTCAGCAGCCCAGTAAATGGGCATTTCTTAAAAAAATGTTTTCTGTGAGCCACAATCGGCTCTTTTTGTTTTGTTTTGTAAATACTGTTTTTTTTTTTTTTTTGGACTAATAAATGACTCCATAGCCCAACAGCAAAGGCACTGGATCTGCAAAAGAGTTATTAGAGCATCACAGGGACGACTCTATCCCCCATGGAGCCAAATGTTAGCAATATTTCTTGTAAGCGGGTTAGAATGCAAAAGAATGGGTTAAAAACTCACTTGTCCTAAGTTTTGGATGATAATGCGCCCGTGGTAAGTAACAAACAAGTCTGAGCGGCAGCGATTCGTGTGTCCGGATCAACAGCGTGTATGGGATTCCGGACCCCCCTCGCCTTTCTACCTTTAAGCGGAGGGGGGGGGGGTCCGGAATCGGGGGCGCATCTCTTCAACGATCTAGATCAGCGTGCCTGGATC
>ML793468.1:459062-482697 GCA_009831015.1 Picea engelmannii | reverse complement strand
TATATGAAGGTTTCGGAGTTTCGGCTCCAAGAAAACCCAAGTGCGAGACCTCCTGTCGTCGCACATCCTGAAATCCTGATGGAGGAAACCCCGAAGGGTAGAGAACCAAACTTAGTCTGGGTTGCTTTTAATCTCGATAAGCGGTTAGGTCCATTTCGGGTTTCGGCCCTTCGAAAGTCAAGAGAGAAAGGGATCGCTTGCCTCACGACTCCCCGTATTGTGATAGCAGAAGTGCCTTCTCGGTAAGGACTGTGGTCATAACCATGGTCATATGGGGGACTTTAAAGGGAAAGGAGGGTCTGAGCTAGGCTCCTTAGAATCTCGGGGAGTGTTGTCCCTCAAGAATAAGGAAAAGAAAGCCGAAAATCTTCTAGCCCTGTGGTGGGTGTGTTACAATAACCAACATGCACATGCAATAACCAACATGCACTTGCAATAACCATAAATATCTCAAACACACAACTGAAACGCATCCAGAAACCCCCAGTGTATCCGATTTGCAAGATAGAACATTAGATCAGTAGCAAATATCTTGATCAGTGGGATCGGGGATATTACAATGTATATCTTCTAAATATGAGGGACATGAAGAGGAGATGTGTCGATGCTCAAGTTAGAGTTAAGACATGGCACTTAAAATAAAATAAAATTGAATTTAGTTAAAATTTTAGGATTACTCGAGTTTTACATGATCCAAATTCTATGTATAGAAAAACTTTATCTCATTCTAAATTAATGTGGATGTTCAGAAATTCGATCAAATGCTTAGATTGATTGGAAATTTCACTTATTAGATCATTAAATTCCAATAGAAAGAGAAAAGATTGGTACAAGATTAGCCTACTCCTTGTTACAATAGCATGTAGATACCTTCTAAATATGAGGGACATGAAGAGGAGATGTGTCCATGCTCAAGTTAGAGTTAATACATGGCACTTAAAAAAATTATAAATATTAAGTAAAAGATATACAATGTTGATCTTAATTTAAAGTTAAAAACCCCACACACATATATATTTCTTTAATTTTAATTTCATGCTCAATAAAGAGTTGACACATAACATTTTAAAAATAAAATAAAATATTTCCCCAGATCAGGTGCCAGAGGTGAGATTAGACTAGTTGTTCTCCCCCCAAGGCGACCACCCACCTGTCCTCCATGCATCCATTTAATGACCACTTGGTTCCTCCATGTATCATTTTTCCTCATTCATGTGCTTATATGATGTTTTATCACCCGAGGATGTCCTTCCTCTGTGTTCGGATCTTTCTTCCATGTTGTGATTATTCCTCCATGCTTTTCAGGCCTGGGGAAACTTCATTGCGAATTATGGGAACTCATAGCTCACATAAGGGAACCTTCTAGATTTGTTCCAGCTCTATGCATGCATCTGGGATTTATCAAACCCCTCTCTGGCCTCACCTTTGGTTTCGGTCTCTACCAGCCTCTGACTCCCTTCATCCAACTCTACGCCCTACTTGTTTTCCCATCCCTTTCAACCTCTCTACCTCTCCTCGTCTTACCCTTCTCTTCTGCTCTCCCCTTCCGCCTGTCTACATAGCACATGGAGTTTTCAGTCGACGCTTGCGAGGAAAACACAATAGGTTATTGGTCTCTAGGATCTCATCAGAATTTGAAGATATGGTTGCCGACTACCAAGTCCATACTCCCCTAGAGATACAAGCTAAAATTGAGCTTGTAGAGGTGAATGTGCAGGTTTTCAGGTGCTTCATTTTAGATGATAAGGTTAATGAGAATATTTTCCCTTGGATTCCCAACCCTGGTTCCTCATAGGTCAAAGAATCCAAGTATTATATAACAATATACCTTTATTGGCACATGGAGATGTTCATGGGCAAAGTGCTGCTCCAAAGAAATGAATCCCATCAAGAGATCCTTCTCTAGCTTGACGACGTGCAGCTCCAAATCAAGCTCGTGGACCAAAAGATCAACCTGTTAGCTGAGAAAATTGTCGGCCTGGATTTCTCCAAGATGGACTACCCTCAGCCCCAGGTTCTACCAACTAATGGCCATCCTCCCTTGGTCTGATTTCACCCATGATACTTTTGTTTTAATTTTTTCTTTTAAATTCTAGAGGTCAAGGAGTTGTAGCCCCACCTCACTCTAGTAATCAGTGTGATAGGCAGATATCTTTAAACTTTCCTATGATAGTTTTAGTTTTGAACATATCATGGTATGTGGTTTCAAGTCAAACTGGTTTCTCAAGTCATTGAAGCTTGGTAAATTGTTTTTTTTTTGCTAGTCTGGTTTCCCTAGTGGCACACCAACAACACAGACAATGAGTAGTTTCTTTTACAGTTAATACAAAGTAATATATATATATATATATATATATATATAAAGTAGACAAATTTATCAAAGGTTAAGACATCTCTCTTATACGATTCATATAGTAGAAAAAATAATGAAAGTTATTGGGTGGCTTTTATAAGTTTTTATTTATGACTAATACTAATTAAGAAAAAATGCTATATAAATTGGCACAAATCTAGGTTGTCATTTTAGGAGGAGAACTATTTTTAAAACAATGTTACCTATTCATTTGAGGTTAAACCAACATAAATCGATCTTAATTCGGGCTTTATCAAGCACCAAAAGAGATCAAATCAATTTAGGCACAAACCTTTCTCAAAATTTTCTCTCTAAAAAAATGCTTTCACTTTCACAAATTTAATCTCTCTCGACACTTTATAAAATAGAATTTTGATTATACCATCAAAATAAAAATATAATGTTTTTGTGAGATTATAAAATTTAACTTCATATTTCTTTATTTTCAATATCTTATATGCATTATTTCCTCTTATCTCATACAATATCTTATACAATATTACTTTAATCTTTTTACATTGTTTTTCCTATAAAATATTAAACCAAAATATCATAAAAATATTTCACACAATTACGATTATAAAACATTAACAAAATGTCCCACTACAAAAGCTTACATTCTAACAATATTTAAGTGATATATAAAATATTTATATAGCTTGCATTATTGCCACATAACCTAAAATTGACTTTTGATAAAGGACATCTTATTTGGAATTGTCTTGTGTGATGCATCAATTTGGCGCTTTCTTAACGTGAGGTTTAATTTTAGCCTTCTTTATGGACCCTCAAAACATAGGAGCCTCATGTGCATAGGAAAGGCAAAAAGGCATTTAGTCTATTTGTGTACTATGTCTATTTTCTTCATTTTCTTTAGAAGCTTTAACAAGTGTGTCGTGAAGGCTTGAAACTCTATCGATGATCACATGAGAATGGAATGATAATTTGAACTCTATCCATGATCTTAAAACCTTGGTGTAATATGACATGATTAAAATGGAACCATGATTTAAACTTCATCGATCTCATTAATATACCAATACATTATTATATTGCTATTTTATTTATAGGTTTTACATTATCATAGTTAATTTATTGTTTTTGTTTTTTTTACTGGGGAATCGACAACTTGCAGTTCTCGTACTTGCGTGACATAGGGTCGATACCCATCCGCTACCACTATAACCCCGGGTGCTCCATGCAGCCTGGAAGAATGGAGCACAAGTAAATTGGGGTGAGAATCAAACTTGAGACCTCTTTTACATATTTCCTTCCATTTACACGACACTTTCCAATCAGTCTACACCCCTGCGGACAATTAAAAAATTATTTTAATGAAATAAAAATTAATAAAAAATTAAATTAATATAATATTTTTCCAAAGTTACCAAAGTATGCAAACCCTATGGTGATATGATAAAAGGATGGAATTTTAATACAAGTTTGTGCATTAACTTTATGCAAAATTAAATATATGAACCAACCATTCAAAAGTATAAAAAATGTGGGCCTTTTTTATAAACCTAGGGTCTATATGAGTTATCTAGCAAGGAAGTTTGAGTTCGAGGAAGTTTAAAACCCCCTTTAGTAGCATCAGAGTCATATCGAGACCTACCAATAATTTCATAGACATGCATGTTGGTATTGTTAACCTTTTGAAAGGAGGTCTCACTTGACGCATGTATGAGTATTGCTTATTAATGATGCATGCAAAATATCGAAGATTAATGGAAGATTATGATTAATTTCTTAGCAGTTAATCACATTTAGTCAAGCAAATATGTAATAAGTCACGTGCAAACAAAATAACAATGAACCCATCATCAACATATATAACAAGAATGAATAAATGTGCAGATTAATCTTGTACTCCCTGTAAGTTTTAAACCTGTGAAGTAAAGCAATGCATATAGATTCTTAAGCAAAACATAATTTAATCAATGGCTCATACTCAAAGTACATAGAGATTTTATACTGGAAACCCTCAACTGGGAAAACCTTTCTTATATTCATTATATCGAATTTTCACCATTCACTATACAATATATACAATGTTTTTAGGTATTCCGTAGATACCAAAACCCTAATCCCTACAACTGAGATTATTTTTAGTAAACCGCTAAAAATAGCAAAAATCGCCCCCAAAAATTTTTTGGGGCGCTGCCCCGAACATTGCACGTAACCAAGGGGGGGCATACTTGGCCCCCCTAGGACCCCCCTAGGAAAGCACCCGACGCACACAACAAAAACAAAGCACTACTACGAGGGATCGTCAGATGCAGTTGTCAAATCTGACACTCCCACATACACACATGCAAAGAATATAACACATACCCAACATTCTCCCACTTGTTGTTTTGTTTGCATCCAGGGGTCCCAATATTATATAGTCAACAATCCAGGGCAACAATGCCCATTGTTACTCTACACCAGGAGAACTTTTCTATGCTTACAAACTTTGTCAATGGATATGCAACATTCTTCAAAGTGTCAACCTTTTCCAGCAACACCTTCTTTTCCTCAACCATGTCTCTCACAAAGTGATACTGAACATCTATATGCTTTGTCTTCGAATGATAAGCTGGATTCTTTGCCAGGAAGATTGCACTCTGACTGTCACAATCTAATCTCACTCCTTGTTGTACCAACCCAATACCTGAACACAATCTTTGTAACCATATTGCTTCCTTGCTTGCATGAGTGGCTTCCATGTATTAAGCTTCTGTAGTTGAGAGTGCCACTACAATCTGTCTTTTACTCATCCAACTGATTACTCCTCCAAATAGGTTAAACACATACCCACTTGTAGATCTTCTACGATCCATATCTCCAGCCCAATCTGCATCAACAAAGCCATGTATGTCCACCACTCTGTCCAATCTTGGTCTTCCTTGGTAGCACAATCCATAACTAGTAGTGCCACGAAGATACCTGAAGACCCTCTTTACTGTTGTCCAATGCTCCTTCCTTGGTTTTGACATATACCTGCTCAAAACTCCCACTGCATGTGCAATGTCTGGTCTAGTACAAACCATTGCATACATCAAACTGCCAACTGCACTAACATACAGAACATGGGACATGTCCTCTTCTTCTTCTTGTGTCTTGGGACACTAATCTACAAATAACTTTACACCTATAGGAATAGGAACCTTGACTGGTTTACTTCCATGCATATTAAACCTCTGCAATATCGTCTCAACATATTTTCTCTGATTCAACCAGAGTTTCCTATTTGCAACAAGATCAAAAGCAACAACAATAGATAAAATAAATCTAATATAAGTTAACTTAGAAACATGAGAAAAAATCTCACCGAAGTAAATTCCCTCTACCTGGGAATAACCTTTTGCTACTAACCAAGCTTTGTATTTCTCAACTTTACCTTGTGCATTAAACTTCTTCTTGAAAAACCATTTGCTACCAACCGATTTTCTTCTAGCTGGCAACTCAACTATATCCCATGACTCATTCTTATCCAAGGCATCAATTTCTTCAACCATAGCCTTCTTCCAGAGTTTACTATCCTCTGAATTCACTGCTTCCCTTACAGTTTTGGGATCATCATCAATAATAGATAAAGAAAAATTGGAACCAAAATCAGGTGGACTATACCTTTCTAGTTGCCTTCTATCTCTCATTGATCTCCTCAATACTGGGGTATGAGGTTCTTCTTCTTCTTCTTCTTCTTCCTCTTCTTCAGATGATTCAGATTTTGCATTATCCAACTCAAATTCTATTTTCTCAAGTTCATCTTGCGTTGGTAGGAATTCCTGTTTGGACACATATTTTACCTCTCTGAAAACAACATCTCGACTGTAAACAATTTTCTTGGTTTTTGGGTTCCAAAGCTTATAACCTTTGACACCATCTTTATAACCAATAAAGATACACTTTTCAGCCTTTTTATCCAACTTACTTCTATTTTCCTTTGGAACATGTACATAAGCATCACAACCAAACACTCTAAGATGTTGAAGAGAAGGTTTCTTTCCAGACCATACCTTGTGTGAATTTTTATCATCCAACGCTGATGAAGGTGATCAATTGACTAGGTAACATGCTGTACCCACTGCCTCTGCCCAGAATTCTTGTCCTAACCCGGCACTGCTGAGCATGCTCCTTGATTTTTCCATCAGTGTCCTGTTCATCCTTTCTGCAACTCCATTCTGCTGAGGAGTGTATGGAGTAGTCTTCTTCCTTGCTATACCACACTTCTTACAGTATTCTTCGAATACATTTCCGCAGAATTCTCCACCATTATCTGTTCGCAATACCTTTATTTTCTTCTCTGTCTGATATTCTACCAAAGCGCCTTAAACTCTTTAAATTTATCAAATACCTTAGATTTCTTTATAAGGAAATAAATCCACGTGTTCCTTGAAAAATCATCTATGAATGAAACATAATACATAGATTTACCTAGGGATGGAATAGGAACAGGTCCAAACACATCACTATGTATCAACTCTAAGATCCCCTTTGCTCTTGTAGAACCAGATGGGAATCTTACTCGATTCTGTTTACCATATATGCAATGTTCACAGAAATCAAAATCCAAAGTGCAAGTAGACATACCTTCAACCATACCTTTATCGTGTAGTGTTCGCATGCCCTTTTCTCCAATATGCCCCAGTCTTTGATGCCACAACATGGTCTTCTTTTCTGGGACAATATTGGTCTTGTCTCCTTCATTTCTCTGCTCAGGGACAACATAAATGTTACACCCATTAGTATAAGTGCTTCCCAAAAACTTGTACAGAGTTCCACACTGAACTCCCCTCATCAACACCATTGCTCCTCGTACCATCTTGCAAGTGCCCTTTCCAAATACAGTATCCACTCCTGCATATTCCATCTTGCTTACAGATATTAAGCTCTTGGCTAGTTTTGGAATGTGTAGAACCCCAGGGAGAGTTCTAATCCTTCCATATTTTAGTAGCAACTTAACTCTTCCACGTCCCAAGATTTTTGCTATCGAGTCATCTCCCAGGAATACATCACCACCATCATATTTTTCATATTCAAGAACCACTCCTTGTGAGGAGTCATATGGTATGACGCACCTGAGTCGATCAACCATACATCACAGTCTGCATGTGTACTTGTAGATGCTAGGCAAACATCACCTCCTTCTTCAGTGGAGGTTTTCGCCTCTGTGGAAGAGGTACTATCAGATCCCTTTGGTTTTTCAACCTTCTTAGACTTGCAATCTTTCTTATAATGCCTTGTTTTACCACACTTCCAACATTTCCTCGAAGATTTTCTTGGAGACTTAGATCTACCTTTAGATTTAGATATCCACCCCGAAGGCTTACTAGGGTTCCTGTCTTGGGTATGCCCTCTTACAAATAAAGCATCTGTGTTGTGACCATCCATGCTTTTTCACCTCATCTCTTCAGATAACAAGGATGCAACTACATCCTCATACTTCAATGTAGATTGAGTGGTACTACCTATTTCTACAACCAGATTATCCCAAGAGTCTAGCAAAGAATATAACAAAGTAATACACTTATCTTCCTTTGCAATCGTAATATTAACAAAGCCAAGTTGACTTACCAAAGTATTAAAGGCATTTAGATGTTCTGTCACAGAATCTCCATCTTCCATCCTAAGATGATACAACTTCTTTCGAAGAAACAACTTGTTTATTAGGGACTTTGATTGATACAAATTCCCCAACTTATCCCATAGTTCCTTGGCTATAGATTCTCCTGAGACATTCAACAACACCGAATCTTCCAGGCAAAGTCGAATAGTACTTCTTTCTCTTCTGTCCAACTTCTCCCAATCTTCCTTCGACATACCCGTAGGTGGTGTACTAGTAGTTTTTGCACTAGTAGGTTGTGTACCAGTCATCTGTGTGCTAGTAGGTTGTGTACCAGTAGGCCGTGTACCAAGATCTACAACGATCCATTGTTCTTTGCCTACAAGAAGGTCCTCCATATTCAACTTCCATAGCTCAAAGTTTTTACCATTGAACTTCTCTATCTCGATTCTAGAAGAACTCACCATTCCTCTTTCTACACTCAAATCACCACTGCAAAAGCTCCCACTAAACCCAGGTTTATCACAGACCCAAGAAAAACTTGATCTATCAAGATTGAGCTAAACCCTCAACAACAAAAGCATCCCTCTGAAGCCAAAAACGAGATCTGATACCACATGTAAGTTTTAAACCTATGAAGTAAAGGAATGCATATAGATTCTTAAGAAAAACAAAATTTAATCAATGGCTTATACACAAAGTACACAAAGATTTTATACCGGAAACCCTTAACTGGGAAAACCTTTCTTATATTCATTATATCGAATTTTCACCATTCACTATACAATATATACAATTTTTTTAGGTATTCCGTAGATACGAAAACCCTAATCCCTAAAACCGGGATTATTTTTAGTAAACCACTAAAAATAGCAAAATCCGCTAAAAATAGCAAAAAATGCCAGAAAAAAAAATTTCAGGGCGCTGCCCCAAACGCTGTGCATAACCAAGGGGGGGCATACCTACCCCCCCTAGAAAAGTGCCTGGCACACACGACACAAAAAAGCACTACTACGAGGGATCGTGAGACGTAG
Organism: Picea engelmannii; assembly: GCA_009831015.1. Classification (NCBI taxonomy): domain Eukaryota; kingdom Viridiplantae; phylum Streptophyta; class Pinopsida; order Pinales; family Pinaceae; genus Picea; species Picea engelmannii. Next base: position 473,759 of record ML793468.1, on the reverse strand, counting down.
TTGTCGAATCTGACGCGCCCACACACACACACATGCAAAGAATATAACACATACCCAACACTCCCACTATATTAAATAGATAAAGGAATACATCTAGGTATTATGCCTTGTATGTGACTAGAGTTAAGCTATCTCATAGTTGAAGCAAGCATATATAATATAATCAACAAAGATATTATAAGGACTAAGCAACACTGATCTGGATTATATTGAGAAAGACATGAAGGTAGGGATATAACAAGGAAACACAAAGATATTGCAAGAAATATAGTAATACAATTAAACTCAGATTCTATTAATTACTATCTAGAATACAAAAGACTGTAAAATGAAAACCACACAAGCTGGCTAGAATGGTGGTAGCTTATCTCTAAAGAGAGAGATGTATCAACTACACTCATTCACAAGAAGCTTATTACAAAGAGGCCTTTTAACATAAAGCATCAATGAGAAAATCCTAAACATCCAAAACCCTAACCCCAGAAGATGAAACACCAAAATATTTGTGGGCCCCGATGTGGTTAGTTGATACGTCAACTTCCCGGGGGCGCAAATTTTCAATACGATCTTCGTTTGGGGCATTTGATAGCCCTTCAGAAAGGTCTAGCTAAGAAGTTCACATTCTATTTGGCCTAACATTTTCCTTTTCCTACATGCCAGGTGTTGTAGCACCAAAAAAACGTCATTTAAGGCCTCAAAATGGCCCCAAAAGTTTGGGACTCGAAAAACCGTAGAAAAAATGCTAAGTTGTGGAATCATTATGAATTAGTGGAACGTGTAAGTGGCCACCAATATCCACCTAGATTGGTCCTCCCCTCTTAGGAAGAAATGGTCCCCATTCTATCAAGTTCCTCCATTAGATGGGGAAACTTCTGTTGAATCTTATTCTCGACGAACCACTTGCCCTGGTGAAGAAGCTACCATGCTTCGATGACCCAATAAAGTTGAATGTTCTGTTAGTGAGTGCCCTTCACCTTGGTGTCCATGATCTCATCAATTTTCGCATGTTCAATGCAGTAGAGGTGGAAAATATGGTAGAAGCAGTTCCACATTAAATACAGGGTGCAAGCCAAGGAAAGGGGGAATACTTAATTCAAAAACATTCTCACCCACATCCTTGGTGATGGTGTAAGTCCTGTATTAGAGTGGGAGAAGCTTCTAATGGGGTCCTGTAAGGCACTCTTTCTGAAAATGCAACCATACCTTATCTTCCACCTGAAAGTTCTGTTGTACCTGATGTTGATGATGGGGCTACTTGTACTTGGCATTGACTTTCTACAAAATATCATGAACTTGTTGTTAGATGTCTTGGATTCATTCAACAAATTTGGTTGCTTGATCAACCTTGATCTGAGCATGGGAGGACTCTTCTTGTGCAACTACAATGGGCAAGGCTATGTCAATGGGGGGCAATGTCTGGAACCCCAAACACACCTGAAAAGGGTTATGGCCAATAGAGCTATGGAGGGATTTGTTGTAGCTATGTTAAACAAAAGGAAGGATCTCATCCCATGTGCATGGATGTTTGGAATTTTACATCCTCAAGATATGAACAATCATCTTGTTGACTACCTATGTTTGTACATCATTTTATGGGTGGAAGGAAATCGATTTGGTCATCTTGGTGTCTATCATTGACCATATTCTGGACCAAAAAGTACTCAGGAACCTACTGTCTCGATCTAAAATAATGGTCCGCGGGAGCCCAAAATGAACCCAAACACATTCAAATAAGAGCTTAGTGATGGCCTCGGCTGTGATACTCTTCTTGCACGGTGTAAAAACTATCATCTTAGATAATCAATCAATAACCACAAAGACACATACATTACCATGCTTGGTTGAAGGTAGAACGAACATGTAATCCATGGAGATAGACTCGTAAGGACTATTAGGAGTAGGTAGAGGGGTGTATATCCCATGTTTTTTTATGGCGGGTTTGGAAATGGCGCAGACAATGTAGGATATGACATACTTTCAAGAATCTTGTCAAAGCTTTGACCAATAAAAATGCTTTTGTGGGATTGCCACTATTTTTTTTCATGCCAATGTGTCCCACCACTCGACTGTAATTAGTTTCCCAAATCATCTTTGTACGCTTGCTTGAAGGAACATAGAGATGGCTCAGATGGCATATCATTCCATCATAGTGATGAAAGTATGGAATTGATTTTCATGTGCTCAGTGTCTGATAGGTAGCAGGAAATTCAAAGTCACTATTGTATAATTGTGTCCACCGAGAGGTCTCGCGCTCAAATGAGTTAAAAATTGTGGTTAGCACTGCAACCGAGGGTCGAATGAGGCAGTCTACAACATGGTTGGTGCTTCCCTTCTTGTACTTGATGTTCAAGTGGAATTATTGTAGGTAAGTGGACCACTTCTGATGGCAGTCATTCTGTGACTTTCCTTGTGTCTACATGAATTGCAAAGGCTTGTGATCAGTGTGGATGATCGTTTCCTTTCCCAAAATATAATGCTTCCACTGTCAACATGCATGCACAATGGAATACATTTCTTTGTTGTAGGTGGTGTATCTGCAAACAACATTAGATATTTTTTCACTGTGATATGCCATCGAATGCCCATGCTAAGTGAGGATTGCATCGATAACATAATATGAAGGATCTGTCTCAATCTCAAATGGTTATTGCAATTATAGCGTAATGAGGACTAGTGTTGATCAGAGGTAGAATTTCAAATCCTTGAATGATTTATGTTGTGACACGACCCAAAAAAAATTGGCCTTAGCTCCACCCTTGGCCACTTGGCTTAGGGTCCAAGCGATATGAGAGAACCCCATCACAAACTTGCGGTAGAAGTTTGCAAGGCCCAAGAAGTTGTGGATCTCAGTCAGTGTCTTCGAGCCTAGCCAATCACAGGTGACTTGGATCTTGGCTGGATCCACATGCACACCATGCTCATCCACAATGTATCCCAAATATTGAATTATTTGCATGTTGAAGGAACACTTCTCTAAATTGGCATATAACTTGTGTTGTCATAGGGTTCCCAAGACTTGTTGAATGGGCTTCAAATGTTCCTCCTAGGTTTTGCTAAATATGAGGATGTCATCCAGATATACGACCATAAAGGAGTTTGCGAATGTTCAGAATATATCATCCATCTTCCAAATGAATGTGGCTGGGGAATTAGTCAAGCCGAAAGGCATGACCAACCACTTGAGGAGACCTTCTTTAGACTTGAAGGTTATCTTCCATACATCAGTTTTCTCAATCGACACCTGGTGGTAGCCTGAATTCATATCAATATTACTAAAAAATTCGGTGCCCTTGAGTTGATGTAGAAGATAATCAATTTGAGGGATTGGGTACCAGTTTTTTATAGTGATCTTGTTTAGGTCTCTATAATGAATAAAAGGTCACCATCTCCCATCCTATTATCACATAAAGTTGTCAAGGGCCGTAGGCCGCAGCCATGAGCGCAAAGCACAACACTCAGAGCGACTCATTCCAGGGCAAAAATCAATGGCCGAAGCCCGAAATAGATTTGGACCATTCAAGAATGCCATGCGTCATCAGATCCTCATCTCCGGAGGTTTTTTTTAGAGGGAAATGTGGTTAAAGAATTGAAATTCCCGAAGTCCGATTCATGAAGCAGATCTCAGCCGTTGATTCAAAGAGGGAAGATCCGATCCATTGATCTAAAGCACTAGAGCTGGGACGTTGATCAGGAAGCCTCATCTCAGATCACAAGATCAACAGTCACACTCCATTGGAGGGTCGGAAGGTGTGCACGTTTTAAAATTTTAAGGGAGGGTCGAAATCAAAACCGTGGTTTTTGGAAAGGGATGCGTGGTGGTTCATGGTGAATTGCGGGGAAAAAATTGGTTTCCTTTCAGACCACCCTTGGTAACGCCCGCAATCACACAATTGTGTAGGGTCATGGCCCTAGGTCACATTGAGGATGGACCAATGGAGAAGAGCTGCACTAAAGGCTGAAAGAACCTTGCTCCACATCACCCTTGCACATACGCTATCAGACTGCCACCTGCAAAACTTGCATTGGTCACAGACAAAGACCATTCTTGGCCTCGAGGTGTCATGATGGACTCGTAGAAGTCATTGGCACCATCTAAGAACAATTATGGGTGTTAGGCCCAGTCCTAATCCTAATGAAGACAATTATTGAAGATTGTGGGCAACATTTGAGACCTCGCCTCATCCCATAAATGGAAAACATGCAAAGAGCGTCCATAAAGGCAGAATGTCAATCTGAAGCTTCCTTATGGATAGATTTTCCTGTAAAGCACATAGCTGCGCCTGGATCACATCTGACATGAGGAGGCCTGCACAATCTGATAGAGCATGCGTCGATTGAAAGCGTTAATGCAGTGGTTCGATCACACTCCTAGTGGTTGCATCATTTCTGAGTATATATAGGCAATTTTAGTATTTTGTTATGGTCGATGGTTGAGCTAGGCTCCCTTATTGTAATATTTTGATGAAGAACATTGGTTCTCTGGTTATGTATTTATTTTTGAGACATATTGGTTAATCTAAGTCATCTTTCTTGCTCCATATTATTTTCCTCTGATACTGAGAGAGTTCATGATTGACTGATTCACATGGATTGTTATGACTGTATTATGATAAATGTTATATTATAGTGTTGTTATAATTTCTTTCAGTTTCTTTGAGATTTGAATTCAAGAGGATCTTGCGTTTAAGTTTTTCCTCCTTAGGCTGCTGGAAGACCTGATGTCCATAGCATACCTCTACTCTTTCTCACCAAAGTCTTCCTCCCATTCACCTTTACTCCAACTTACTGTCTGAATTTGATACAAGACCTCAATTGCTTGTGCATGCCAGTCCAGATTCTTTTGAGTTAGAACGTTATTATCTCAAGTCTTATTCATTTGACCCCCTTAAAACTCATTTACATTTACTGTATAAACTAATGGGTATTGGGCTTATCCTCATTACATTCTAAGGGTGATTCCTAATGCTAACATAAATGGTGCCATTGCCGAGGATGGATTTGAGCAGATTGAAGAGCTCCATGGGAAGAACGAAATAGATCCAACTCTTGATGGTAGACAAGAGAGGGATATAGAAAATTGACTGTAATCATCTACCTGGCGACTCCACAATCAGAGACTCCACTGGGTAAGATCCTATTGACAAAATTATGAAGGTAATGACTAGGTATCAACTTATGAGCTTTCTACATGAACTTTTGTTATTCTTTATCATATCATTTTTGTTTTTCCCTTCACATATAAAGAGGATCATATTTTTCTTTGTTTATTCGGTTGATCACTAGGATTCCTTTATATATCCACCCTTGGAGGAAGAAGCCATACTTTCTGCCTATGTTGTAGATATTGATCCTATATCCTCAGCTCAACCTATTCATAAGGATTAACTTCATACTGAGATCCCTCCTGGATTCAATCACCCTTGCATCCCCGAGGAGGTTGAAATTGATCCATAGCCTCCTCAAATCTCATCACATCCTGCTGTTACTGTTGAGCCTTTCCATCAATGTGTTAAGCCTCATATTCGACCCACTAGTTTTCAAACTAGAATCAGAGACACGCTATTTAAACCTTTAAAGCTTCCATATCATCTTCATCCTTATTCTCTTGATTTCTTTAAATATATTCCTCATTTTTCTGGGGAAGATCATGTTACAACTGAGAGACATGTGGAGGCCTTTGAGAACTTCGTTGGTCAATTTGAGATTTCTCATGATGATGTTTCCATGAGATTTTTCTCAAATTCATTGTTTGGAGATGCTGCTATGTGGTTTAAATGTTTGGGAGCTGACTCCATTGGTTCCTGGGTTGAATTATGCAATGCATTTTTGAAGTGGTGGGGTGAGAACATGTCCCTTGATCAATACTAGGATGATTTTAATGCCTCGAGGAGAGGGGAAGAGGAGGCCTTGGCCATCTTCAACAAGAGGTTTTACCGTGTGTATCGTAATATGCTGGTAGAGATCAGACCCACAGAGACTTATGCCATGGTGTACAATGTCATGGCTCAACATTCAGAGCTTGTCCTTCACTTGAGAGAAAGGAAATCAACATCTTTATCTCAGTTATTCATGGATGGTTGGGAAGTGGAGGAGAACCTCCGAGCTTGTTGCAGGATTCAAAGTCAGTATCATCTCAACTCTGAGCGTAAGGAAGTTTTTTCTTGCTGTCCATATGAAAGAAAAGTTGTGGATGATTTTGTCTTCGAAGCATGTATCAATGAACAACCCTGTATTGATAGAAATCATGTGTATGAACAACTAGGAGCAAAAATTACTACTCTTCCTTAAATACATATTTTTAACAGTTATTTTCCTGATAAAATTACTGATTTAAAGGTTGATCATAGATATGAAAGACAACCCCTTTTTGATGAATATCCTAGTGATGATGAGCATCAAGCTTATCTTATATTTGATCACTATGAAGATAGTAAGGATGCTGCAGAGGTTGGCCTTGTTACGAAAGACATAAAATTTGACCAGGAGAAGCCATTAGGTGAGGCACATGAAGAGATAATTTATACACAACTTGAAGTAAATCCACAATCATCAGTGGATCAACAACCACCTACGTCCATCCTTCTTCCACTTGTACCTACAGTTCACAGTAAGCATCTTTTGGACCCACAGATGCCTGTGGCTGTCTTTCAATCAAGTGTGCCTGTAGGGGACATCAAGCAAGCTGTCAGCAGCTTTGAAAAAGTGGAGGTAACCTTTCATAATTTAATCATGTGTTGCCTTCAGTTTCATGACCCTATCGATGAGTACATAAAGGTACACTTTTCAAATGCTTTGGAGCATGCAGGCTTGATCTTTTTATCAACATTTGAAGGTAATATGGGTGATCATAAGAATGAAATTATTTAGCTGTCACACTTTCCTTGTATTTTATGGATCATTTGCAGTGAGCGAAGGATTCAATTATCAAACAGTTTGAATGGCTATGGTGGAAGTTTACTTTCACCTAGAATTTTGTAAAAGTCAGTTAACTTAGGTTTTGTACATAAATAAGCTCCCTCAGGAGCATGTGTGTTTGCTTTCATTTTTAGAATAGTGTACGTGTCGGCCAATTTTCTTCAGTATGATTTTTTAGAGCATGACTCCATAGCCCAAAAACTAAGGCATTGGAACTACTTGTTCTTGGCAGCTTGCAGGGAGCATGCCATCCCCTGTAGAGCTAAATGTTATCACATAAAGTTGTCAAGGGCCACAGGCTGTAGCCATGAGTGCAAATCACAACACTCAGAGTGACTCATTCCAGGCCCAAAATCAATGGACGAAGCCCGAAATAGATCTGGACCGTTTAATTATCCAGAATGCCATGAGTCATCAGATCCTCAACTCCAAAGGTTTTTCTTAGAGGGAAATGTGGTTTGAGAATGGAAATTCCCGAAGGCCGATTCACGAAGCAGAACTCAGCCATTGATTCAAAGAGGGAAGATCTGATCCTTCTATATAAAGCGCCAGAGATGGGTCGTTGATTAGGAAGCCTCATCTTAGATCACAAGATCAACGGTCACACTCCATTGTAGGGTCATAAGGTGTGCATGTTTTAAAATTTTAAGGCTGGGACGCAATCAGAACCGTGGTTTTTAGAAAGGGACGCATGGCGGTTCATGGTGAATTGTGGGGATAAAAGCGGTTTTCTTTTAGAACACCCTTGGTAGCGCCCACAATCGTGCAATTGTATAAGGTCATGGCCCTAGGTCACATTGAGGATGGAGCGATGGAGAGGAGCTATGCCAAAGGCCGAAAGAACCTTGCTCCACATCACCCCTACGCATACACTATCAAACTTCCACTTGCAAAGCTCGCATTGGTCATAAACAAAGACCATTCATGGCCTCAAGGCGTCAGGATGGACTCGTAGAAGTCATTGGCACCATCTGAGAACAGTTATGGGTGTCAGGCCCAGTCCTAATCCCAATGAAGATAATTATTGAATATTGTGGGCAGCAGTTGAGACCTCACCTCATCCCATAAATGGAAAACATGCAGAGAGCGATCGTAAAGGAAAAATGTCAATCCAAAGCTTCCTTATGGACAGATTTTTCTGTAAAGCACATAACTGCGCCTGGATTGCATATGACATGAGGAGGCCTGCACAATATGGCAGAGAAGGCGCCGACTGAATGCAGTAATGTAGTGGCCTGATCACACTCTTGTGGTTACAACATTTCTGAGTATATATAGGTAGTTTTAGTATTTTGTTATGGTCGATGGTTGAGCTAGGATCCCTTATTGTAATATTTTAATGAAGAACATTGGTTCTCTGGTTATGTATTTGTTTTTGAGACATCTTTGTTAATCTAATTCATCCTTCTTGCTCCATCTTATTTTCCTCTGATACTGAGAGATTTCATGATTGACTGATTCACATGGATTGTTATGACTATATTATGATAAATGTTATATTATAGTGCCGTTATAATTTCTTTCAGTTTCTTTGAGATTTGAATTCAAGAGCATCTTGCGTTTAAGTTTTTCCTCCTTAAGTTGTTGGGAGACTTGATTGCCATAGCAGACCTCTACACTTTCTCACCAAAGTCTTCCTCCCATTCACCTTTTCTCCAACTTACTGACTGAAGTTGATACAATACCTCAGTTGCTTGTGCATGCTAGCCCATATTTTCTGAGTTAGAACATTATTATCTCAAGTCTTATCCATTTGTCCCCATTAAAACTCATTTACATTTAATGTATAAACTGATGGGTACTGGGATTATCCTCATTAAAGTCTGAGGGTGATTCCTAGTGCTAACACATCCTTCTTATGTACTAGAACAATTGGGCTCCCACAAGGTGAGGAGCTTGGTCTAATGTGGCCCTTCAAACTTAACTCTTAGATCTAACATTTGGTTTCTTCATTCTCCATAATAGAGTGCCTATACATAGGGTTGTTAGAAATAGGAGTTCTTTAACTGACAGTGCAAAGGAACTCCAATAGGTGAGGCAACGATTTCTTTATGCTCTTCTATTATGTTTTATCTGCTTTTTCTATTTAGAGAGATCTTGTGCAGAGATTTTGGAGGTTGTATTGACCTTCCGTTCGCCTTTCAACCGGACCATAATGAGGAAAAATATCCCGATCTGAGAGACCACCTTCCTGCACTGCTTTGCAGAGAACAAAGAGACTGTATTAGTTGGATGCCTCCGGTACCCTGTAGAGCTGACCTCCCAAAGTAATAATGTCATACAGGTCCTAGATTCATAAACAACATGACACTTCCACATATATAGTTTTCCTAAAATGACATCACAATATTCAAGGGGGGAAACATCACACAATACCTTGTCTTTGAAATGTTTGATTTCATAGGGAAGGAAACATTGTTGGATGACATTGATGTATTTAACTAGCTAAGATAACCAATGGTGTATGGATGAGTGTGTGGTGTCATTGTTAGGTTCAACCTCTTGACGATCTCTACTGAGATTAGTTTCTTCTAGCTATTGTTGTCAACAATGAAATGGAGTGGGGTCCTCTTCACCCACATCTGTGAGTGGAATAGGTGCTCCCCTTCTTCAGGCTCCTCTGGTTCCTCTCGCTAGACCTTTGTAGTAGTGATGGTGACATTGGGTTCTGCATCAATGATCTATTTTCCCTGATCCAATTCCGAATCAGAGTATGAGTCAACATCCGACTTTGAGGATTTCATATGAGCCAGCAATGACTGTTTGGAGTAACATTCAATAGTGTTGTGCCAAGGGGTTTTGTAGAACTTACACCACTTTCAAGTGTCCTTTGACTTCCTGTTACCCTTCTTTGCTTGTGGCTCAGACAAGTTGTCTTAGGGCTATCCATCCTTTCTCTAGTAGTTAGGGCCACCTTTATCATGCTTTTGTTGTGATGGGGTTACATAACTTAAATCCTACTTATTCTTTAGCTTGAAATTTTTCTTGATCTCAATAGAATATCGGTAAGTGACTCTGAGTGAGGAGATTTCCAGGAAATACATATCTATTTGGATGTACCTATGTAGGCCACTATAGTACTTCAGAATCAAGTGTGTATTTTATTTCATTTAGAGGTCCATTGATTTAAAGGTTGATCATAGATATGAAAGACAACCCCTTTTTAATGAATATCCTAGTGATGATGAGCAACAATATTATCTTGTATTTGATCACTATGAAGACAATAAGGATGATGCAGAGGTTGGCCTTGTCACAGAAGACATAAAATTTGACCAGGAGCAACCCTTAGTTGAGGCACATGAAGAGATAATTTATACACAGCCTGAAGTAAATCCACAATCATTAGTGGATCAACAACCACCTACATCCATCCTTCTTCCACTTGTACCTATAGTTCACAGTAAGCATCTTTTGGACCCACAAATGCCTGTGGCTAGCTTTCAATCAAGTGTGCTTGTAGGGGACATGAAGCAAGTTGTCAGCAGCTTTGAAAAAATGGAGGTAACCTTTCATAAGTTAATCATGCGTTGCCTTCAGTTTCATGACCCTGTCTATGAGTACATAAAGTTACACTTTTCAAATGCTTTGGATCATGCAGGCTTGATCTTCTTATCATCATTTGAAGGTAATATGGGTGATCATAAGAATGAAATTATTCAGCTATCACGCTTTCTTTGTATTTTATGGATAATTTGCAGTGAAGCGAAGGATTCAGTTATCAAACAGTTTGAATGACTATGGTGGAAGTTTGATTTCACCTAGAATTTTGTAAAAGTCAGTTAACTTAGGTTTTGTACATAAATAAGCTCCCTCAGGAGCAGGTGTGCTTGCTTTCATTTTTAGAATAGTGTATGTGTCAACCTGTTTTCTTCAGTATGATGTTTTAGAGCATGACTCCATAGCCCAACAACTAAGGCACTGGAACTACTTATTCTTGGCAGTTCACAGGGAGCATGCCATCCCCTGTAGAGCCAAATGTTATCACATAAAGTTGTCAAGGACCGCAGTCCTCAACCATGAGCGCAAATCACAACACTTAGAGTGACTCATTCCAGGCCCAAAATCAATGGACAAAGCCTGAAATAGATCTGGACCATTCAATTATCCAGAATGCCATGCGTCATCAGATCCTCAACTCCGGAGGTTTTGCTTAGAGGGAAATGTGGTTTGAGAATTGAAATTCCTGAAGGTTGATTCGCGAAGCAGAAATCGACCGTTGATTCAAAGAGGAAAAATACGATCCTTCAATCTAAATCGCCAGAGCTGGGCCATTGATCAGGAAGCCTCATCTTAGATCACAAGATCAACGGTCACACTCCATTGCGGGGTCAGAAGGTGCGCACGTTTTAAAATTTTAAGGGTCGGCCACAATCAGAACCGTGGTTTTTGGAAAGGGACGTGTGGCAGTTCATGATGAATTGCGGGGACAAAAGCAGTTTTCTTTTAGAACACCCTTGGTAGCACCCGCATTCGTGCAATTGCGTAGGCTAATGGCCCTAGGTCACATTGAGGATGGAGCAATGGAGAGGAGTTGCACCAAAAGCCAAAAGAACCTCGCTCCACATCACCCCTGCGCATACGCTATAAAACATCCACATGCAAATCTCGCATTGGTCACAGACAAATACCATTCATGGCCTTGAGGCGTTAGGATGGACTCACAGAATTCATTGGAACCATCTGAGAACAATTATGGGTGTTAGGCCCAGTCCTAATCCCAATGAAGACAATTATTGAAGATTGTGGGCAGCAGTTGAGACCTCGCCTCATCCCATAAATGGAAAACATGCAGAGAGTGACCGTAAAGGAAGACTGTCAATCCAAAGCTTCCTTATGGACATATTTTCCTGTAAAGCACATAACTGCGCCTAGATTGCATTTGACATGAGGAGGCCTACACAATATGATAGAGCAGGCGCCGACTAAAAGCGTTAATGTAGTGGTCCGATCACACTCCTAGTGGTTACAACATTTCTGAGTATATATAGGCAGTTTTAGTATTTTGTTATGGTCGATGGTTGAGCTAGGCTCCCTTATTGTAATATTTTGATGAAGAACATTGGTTCTCTGGTTATGTATTTGTTTTTGAGACATCTTGGTTAATCTAAGTCATCCTTCTTGCTCCATCTTATTTGCCTCTGATACTGAGAGATTTCATGATTGACTGATTCACATGGATTGTTATGACAATATTATGATAAATGTTATATTATAGTGCCATTATAATTTCTTTCAATTTCTTTGAGATTTGAATTCAAGAGCATCTTGCGTTTAAGTTTTTCCTCCTTAAGCTGCTAGAAGACCTGATGTCCATAGCATACCTCCACAGTTTCTCACCAAAGTCTTCCTCCCATTCACCTTTACTCCAACTTACTGACTAAAGTTGATACAAGACCTCAATTGCTTGTGCATGCCAGCCCAAATTTTCCGAGTTAGAACGTTATTATCTTGAGTCTTATCCATTTGACCCCCTTAAAACTCATTTACATTTATTGCATAAACCGATGGGTACTGGTCTTATCCTCATTACAGTCTGAGGGTGATTCCTAGTGCTAACACATCCTTCTTCTGTACTAGAACAATTGGGCTCCCGCAAGGTGAGGAGATTGGTCTAATGTGGCCCTTCAATATTAACTCTTATATCTAACATTTGGTTTCTTCATTCTCCATATTAGAGTGCCTATACATAGGGAAGTTAGGAAGATGAGTGATTTAACTGACAGTGCAAAGGAACTCCATCAGGTGAGGAAAATATGTCTTTGTGCTCTTCTACTATTTTGTCCGCCTGCTTCTACTATGTAGAGAGACCTTGTGCAAAGATTTTGGAGGTTGTAGTGACCTTCCGTTCACCTTTCAACCAGACCATAAAGAGGACAAATATCTTGATCTAAGAGACCACCTTCCTGCACTGGTTTGCAGAGAACAAAGAGACTGTAGTAGTTGGGGGCCTCCAGTACCCTGTAGAGTTGACCTCCCAAAGTAATAATGACATACGGGTCCTAGATTCATAAACAACATGACACTTCTACATATATGGCTTTCCTAAAATAACATCACAATCTTCAAGGGGGGAAACATCACACAATACCTTGTCTTTGAAATGTTTGATTTCGTAGGGAAGGCAACATTGTTGGCTGAAATTGATGTATTTCCCTTGCTGAGCTGACCAATGGTGTATGGATGAGGGTGTCGTGTCATTGTTAAGTTCAACCTCTTGATGATCTCTACTAAGATTAGGTTCTTATAGTTATTGTTGTCAACAATGAAATGGAGTGGGGTCCTCTTCACCCAAATTTGTGAGTGGAATAGGTGCTCCCCTTCTTCAGGCTCCTTTGGTTCCTCTCGTTGGACCTTTATATTAGTGATGGTGACATTGGGTTTTGCATCAATGATATATTTTCCCTTATCCAATTTTGAATCAGATTATGAGTCAACATCTGACTCTGAGGATTTCATATGAGGCAACAATGACTGTTTGGAGTAACATTCAATAGTGTTGTGCCAAGGGGTTTTTTAGAACTTACACCACTTTCAAGTGTCCTTCTTTGACTTCCCATTACCCTTCTTTGATTGTGGCTTGGACAAGTTGTCTTAGGGCTATCCATCCTTGCTCTATCCCTTGCTCTAGGAGTTAGGGCCACCTTTATCGTGCTTTTGTTTCGATGGGTTTACATAATTGAAATCCTGCTTATTCTTTTTCTTGATCTCAATAGAATATCAATAAGCAGCTTCGAGTGAGGAGATTTCTAGGAAATGCATATCTATTTGGATGTACCTATGTAGGCCATTGCGGTACTTCAGAACCATGTGTTTCTTAGAGTCTTTAATAACCACCTTTGTTTACAAGGTATGGAAGATGTTGGTGTAATCTGGAACAGTTTGATCTCTCTTCTAATTCAGAGTTTTCCATCTTGTGTACTAGTCATCCCTTTCGACCTCTTCACCTCTCCTCGTCTTACCCTTCTCTTCTTCTCTCCCCTTCTGTCTCTCTGCATAGTGCATGGAGGTTTCAGTCGATGCTTGCGAGGAAAACACAATAGGCTATTGGTCTCTATGGTCTCATCAGAAGTTGAAGTCATTGTTGCCGACTACCAAGTCCATACTCCCCCAGAGATACAAGCTAAAATTGATCTTGCACAAGTGGATGTGAGGGTTCTCAAGAGCTTCATTTTAGATGAGAAGGTTAATGATAACATTTTCCCTTGGATTCCCAACCCTGGTTCCTCATAGGTCAAAGAATCCAAGTATTATAGAACAATAAACCTTTATTGGCACATGGAGATGCTCATGGGAAAAGTGCTACTCGATAGAAATGAATCCCATGAGGAGATCATTCTCTATCTTGAATACGTGCAACTCCAAATCAAGCTCGTGGATCACAACATAAACCTTTTAGCTGTGAAATGTTTCGGTCTGGACTTCTCCAAGATGGACTACCCTTAGCCCTAGGTTCTAACAGCTAATGGCCATCCTCCCTTGGTATGATTTCACTCATGATACTTCTGTTTTATTTTTTGCTTTTAAATTCTAGAGGTCAGGGAGTTGTATCTCCACCCCACTCTAGTAATGAATGTGATAAGCATATATCTTTCAAACGTTTCTATGCTAGTTTTAGTTTTGAACATATCATGGTTTGTGGTTTCAAGTCAAACTGGTTTCTCAAGTCATTTATGCTTGGAAAAATGTTTTTTTGTTTCTAGTTTGGTTTCCCTAGTGGCATACCAACAACACAAACAATGTATAGTTTCTTTTACAGTTAATACAAAGTAGAATGGATAG